>CP106725.1:66930654-67530654 GCA_025506655.1 Gossypium rotundifolium
GAACTGTAATATTCGGGATTTAGGGGTTATGCATTTTCACTTAAATGAATGTGATTGCATGCTTGAGTATGATTTGAATGTGTTTTGGGGGCTTCAAGAACCTTGGGATGTAGGTAGGAGCCTTAGAAGTTATTGGATTTTTAAGCCTAAAAATGGGAACTAAGGGAGCTATGCCTTAAGGAGTTTATTGTGTGGATTAGGACACAAGAAAAGCCTTGGTAAAGTGGCAAGGAGGCACCACTTAGGGCCTTAGTCAGTGACGCCACAAGGAGTGTGGAGGGGCCTAGGTTCGAGCAGCAAGGGAAGCATTTTGGAGTTTTTATTTTTTAACAAGGAAGGGCAGCAATGGACGGCACAAGGACACTTCAAGGATAAAGTGTAGATTGGGTTAAATAGCTTGAAGATTCGGCTAAGTAGGAGTGAAAAGGGGGATTAGGAAGAGAGAAGGAGAGTTGGCCTGCCAAGGGACTTTTATGATGGCAAATTCGATCACCTTGTGGCCAAAACTCCCTAAGCCGAATTTTAACTGAGCCTTACCATCATTCCTCTTCTCTTCTTCTTCTTACCACTTTTTCTTCCTCTTTCTCACCTTGGCCGAACCATAAACTGAGCTTCAACCTCATTCTTTTCTTTTTCTTCTCACAATCTCTTCTTTCATCAAAAGCTAAAACTTCCTTAGTCTCTTTTCTGTAAACCAAATCTGAATACCAATCATCTTTCTCTCCTTTCACTTTGGCCGAATCTCCATAGTTTTCCTAAAGCCATTGCCGAAATCTCTTAATCTCTTTTCTTCTCAGTTTTGGTCGAATCCCAAGCAAGCAGAGATCTTCTTTGATTTCTTCTCTAATCAATTTGGAATAGGTAAGTCTGTCATGGTCGAATCTCTTCTTTCTCACTTACTTTTCTCTGTCGACATGTGTAGGACAAAAGTTGACTTTCGGCATTTGTCTTGACTTTTAATCAACCATGCAATTGGTTTCTTTTAGGATCTCCGGGATTTTGAAGCAGTAAATTGGAATCATCTTTTCCTTGATCAATAGTTTTCGGTAAGTCAGTGGTAAGGTTTTCGTACTGATTCAATTCGTCTCTTAGTTATCTAAAAAGCCGAAAGCTAACCGTTTGAGTATATTAGTGGTTGGCCGATTTCAAGGAAGGCTTATCGCATAGTTTCAGGATTTGGTTGGTAACCAAATCGGCAGCAAGGTAAGGATTTTGGTTGTGTTAACCCTTCGGGATTTGCTGTATAGCCGAATGGCCTCTTTGCTAATGTTCTTAGTGTTGGCCGAATGTAGGAATGGGGGATCTAGTACGTTAGATCAGGATTTTCGGGATTTTGATTAGATCTACGAATAGTCAGGTGTGTAACCCTACACTAAAATTCCCAATAGATTAATAATAATGTTAAGCATGTGTTAATGAAGTGACGAATAAACATGGCTAAGGGTACCATTTAATGGTACAATAAATTCAGGTATGTACCTCTTAATACTCGTTAATATTGTTTAATAACATTGAAGTGAAAATATGTGGAAATCCATTATGATTTTGGGGGTAAGGTAAATTGCATGATCAATGTATGTTTTGAATGTTGCATGGGCATATGGGTGATTATGTTAAAGGGGAAGTGATCTGGTGGTTTTTACCATATTATCTGGTGACCTATGTCACATAATATGAATTCGGTGACTCTGTCACGTTATCTGGTGGCTATGCCACAATTATAAGGGCGATGAGCAGTTGGCTGCAGCGACTGCCTTCGATGGTGTGTAGCGGATGGAGGGTTGATTTAGTAATCCCTACGGTGTGATCAGCAGGTACGGGTGATGTGTAGAGGTTGGATCCAGGTGGTTTGGGTTACATTATTGTTTACAATTATTTTATGTGATTTAATATGCCTTGATTGTTTTGGGATTCTGTGTTGATAGTTACACACCGAGTCTATTGACTCACCCTCGTGAGCTAACGTTTTGCGATGGCACTCGATAAATGGACCGGTCGGCGAACTTAGTGGTGGCCATGCACATTTCGCTTTTTCGGTTTTCTTATCAAGTTTATTTTGATTTATTTTGGGTTATGTTTTGATGTAATAAGGTTTTTATCACTTAACTGTTTTATTTATGCGTTTTAAATTTTTGTTATGATACGAACAACATCGAACAAGACGATTTAACATTTTTCCTAAAACAACATTAATTGTTTTGAAACCCAAACACCTACGGTTTTCAAGTTAATAATAATAAACTCTAAAATCCGGTAATTCTTTTAACCTGTAACTTTTGAAAAATGAAAATATCGTATTAGTACAAAGCTAAACTACAACACGGTTTTAACTTGAGAACAATCCAATTTATATTCTTAAAAACCATCAAGATTTTCATTTCGAAACTTAACTACGTTTTACTCAAGGGGCATGCCAGATCCGGTCAGGGCTTGTGGCCCGGGTTTGGGGTGTTTCATGATTACTATTTAGTAATTGAATTTTCATGAAGGAAGATGTAATGGTTACCATGAGATAAAATAAGATCATATTAGGAGATTGAACATTATCCCAAAGAGATTAATGATACCCTATGAGGGTAACACACTTATGACAAGGTCATTAGATGAGTACCGATCAAGTTGCTTTTGTAAGGATATTTCGTTGGGGAAAGCTTAGTCATGATACTATAATGGAATGGCTTAATGACTAAATGAGCTTATAATTAATAGGTGAAAAGTTAGAACTTAATTATAAATCATTTGAGCTTCAATTGCATATGTCCAATCGATCCCTCTGCTACCTTGTTAAACTAGGAATGAATTGCATGTTGAATCAAATGAACAAAAATGAATAGAAACGGTGGAATTGAGAAATAAAAACATTTGAAAATGATTATGATTTTCTCTAAAATGAAAAGAAAAAGGAAAACTGGAATCATTCAAAATTATGTAGTTTTCTAAAATGAAAATGACTTAAAATGAATTTATGTTTTTGAATTAAATGAAGTTTGAAAATGGAAATAAAACCTTTGGTCATAGTGATCCGTGGAATGAAAAATATTAAATATATTTTCTTGTTGATTCTTTTATGGTAAAGTCATCTTAATTTTAACGAAATTAGAGTTGGGTTGAGAAAATTATTTAATTGGTTATATATTAAAGTTTATTTTTGGGAGATGGAAAAGAAAATATTAGGTTAGACCAAATTATAAAGTATTGGGTTAAAAGCCTGAGAAGTACTTGTAATTGGGCATGATATGGAAGAGGCCCAAAAGCCTCTTATGTTATAAGGTGGGACGACAAACCCTAGTATTGTTAACTAGGGTTGCTGCCCCTTACATCCTAGTTGAACTACGATTTTGTTTTTCTAGTTGAACTACGATTTTGTTTTT
The DNA here is from genome assembly GCA_025506655.1 of Gossypium rotundifolium. Taxonomy (NCBI): domain Eukaryota; kingdom Viridiplantae; phylum Streptophyta; class Magnoliopsida; order Malvales; family Malvaceae; genus Gossypium; species Gossypium rotundifolium. The sequence goes on from CP106725.1 coordinate 66,934,026, forward strand.
CTAGTTGAAATAAACTTTTATATTTCAACAAGAGTTCTACCTTCTCTCCCTATAAATAGAAGACATCGGTAGGGCTATTCACACACAACTCAAAGACACTGTTACTCTGCTAAAAAATAGAACAATTTATTCTCAACTATTGAATATAATTTTCTGGAATAACAATTTTTCGGTTTCTATTTTGAAGAGAGTATTTTTGTTTTCACCCTAAAAAAAAAAAAAAAACTATTTCTAGTTTCTATGTTTAATTCATTTTGTTCAATCCTACACTCGAAGAAATTCATGCTAAAAGAATAATGGAGAAGATTGTTTGGTGGAAAACCGGGAACAAAAAGGATTATCTATTTGAAAACACAGGTACGATTTCAGTCTAATGTTTATTGATATAAAAATCACAAATCAAGTCAATTTTCAAAATTTTTATTTTTTTCTGTGCAAGAAAACCATTTTCGAATCATATTTTTTCCAACACATATAACCTTGGAAAGAAGAAACTGATGCTTACACAACTCATGTAGTAGTTACAATCCTATGAATTGATGTTGTTTGGAGGTCACCAGTTTGAAAAGAAAAGGTAAACTTAGTGATTGCTTCTTTTTCCAAATAGAAGGAATAGCAGGACAAGGGTGCTTTGCTTAGAGTCCTAGAGAAAGCAGTATTTGCTGTGACTTGGGATAGAGGAAAGTGGTGGTGACGATCTGTAATAGCCCGATTTAGGGGCTAGTCAGAATAGTGATCTCGGGATCACAATTTTGAGATCTGAGAAATTATTTTCATGATATATATTATGAGTTAGAGCATGATAGCATATGAGCATTAAAATTTTGGTGTTTTAATTTTAACTTTTTTCGTGTTTAATTTGCAAAAAAGAACTAAATCGCATAATGAGCGAAAGTTACATTCTATATGCTAAGAGTACCAAATGGCTATGGATCATTAAATGGGGGTATTTAAAAGGCAATTTAGCCTTTGAATGAGGCTTGGCCAGCCATAAAAGAGCATGGGAGACAAAATTGTCAATTAGTGTCAAAGTTTGTAGTAGTAAGTGGACTAATTTGACTTTTAATAATAGAATAAGGAGAGAAAAGTTATCATCTTTTTCTCCTATCATCTTCCACCGAAAATTTGCTGCAAATAAGGGGTAGAAACCTTAAAAAATTTTAGCAAACTCTCATCCATTCAAGTAAGTGTTCTAGTGAACTTTTCTTGAAAATAATTGTACTTTTGAGATCCCTAAAGCTTAAGCCTTCAAATGAGGGGACTATTGTGCAATGTTGTGAAAGGTTTAAAGTTTTACCATGAGAGCTACTTTAGTTGTTTGTTGCATTTTTAAAGAAGAACTTGAGTCTTAGTTGTTAGATGAACAACTTTTAAAAAGGGTGTTAGCATGAGGACACTAAATAGGGCCTTAATGAAAAGGTTATGAACTTGGTAGTAAGTATGTGAAATATTGATTGTTGATGATAGCTTTAAGAGGATTAAATGTTTTCCTAGGCTTGTTGAAGATAAAAATGTGATTAGAATTAATTTTCGAGCCTAGGGGCAAAACGATCATTTTGTCAAAATCTAGGGGTAACATGGTAATTTTGCCTAAGTAGGATTATTGAGATGCTTATATTAATAAAATGATTAAAATGAGCTAATTTGCAATTATATAGCAAGAGGAGATGAGAATTCACCTCAATCGTGGAAAGGATAAAGTCGTGGACTAAACCGAAGAACTAACTCATTTTGAAAACGAGGTAAGTTGTATGTGAATTTAATGCAATATTTTATCAGCATAAGTTAGAATGCTTAATGTCTTATTGATGCTTGATACTTCAAAGAATTGAGAAACCTATTTATCGAAGTCCTAATGGACTAAGACCATGTTTGGAACATGGCATTGGCGTTGATACGCGTGCCAGTATAAGACCATGTTTAGAACATGGCATCGGCGTTGATACGTGTGCCAGTGTAAGACCATGTTTGGAACATGGCATCGGCGTTGATACATGTACCAGTGTAAGACCATGTTTGGAACATGGCATCGGCATTGATACGTGTGCCAGTGTAAGACCATGTTTGGAACATGGCATCGGCATTGATACGTGTGCCAGCGTAAGACCATGTTTGGAACATGGCATCGGTACCTAAAGGAGACTTCATGTAAGACCAGCTAGAGAGCGTGACAATGGCTTTATACTTATCGTAGTGATTATAAAGGCATGTATTTGATTATTTTCGGCGTATGGTGGGACGAAAAAATGAATTTAAAAGTGGTGATATGAATGAAAACAAGTGTTAAGGAATGGGTGATGAGAAATTGACACTATATGTGTGATCGCTACAAAACAGTCTAGTTTTAATATTTATAAAAGAGTGATCAAACCTGTAGACTGACTGCAATAATGATAGAGGCTAGCGCACCTATCGAATAGTAGTATAGCTCAGGCAAGAATATCTTATCGAACCCAAGGAACCTAAAAAATACCGCTACTCACTTTCTTTTTATTATTTAGCCTAAAATATGGAGTGATTGGTTTATTAATCTAAAACAAATGAAATACTTAAACTTAAATGCAAAGACAAAAGAGAAAAACTTTCGGAAAAGACTTTGAAGAAAACTCAATTGATAAAGACGATACCTTCGGGAAGAATCCACCTATGACTTCATTTATTATCTACCTTGTCAATTCATATGATTTCTTTACTTAGCTTGATCCGTGAGACACCCTAACCTATATTAAACCTTCTTTTGAAGCGAATAATGTCTAGCCTTAGGTTAATTAGTGGAACTCTCATTCTCTTATAATAACCCCCTAAGAAAGCAGTAAATCAATCAATGGACTCCCATATTAGGTTTCACCCTAATCCGGCAAAATCTCATAACCCTATCTCTAGGCGCCTGATCAACTTCGCTTAATTATGATAGATCTACTCTTAGGTAAGGCCTATTCCTCCTCCACCTAAGCACATCAGATAAATTTAAGCAACATAATTAAGAACAAACTAAGTATTTATCATATAAATCGAAAGAATTAAATAATAAAATCCATCATAGGTTTCATCCCCTTCAGGTATTTAAGGGGTTTAGTTCATAACTAAACAAGAAAACATCTCAAGAGAAAAGATAAAACAAAACATAAGAAATCCCTAAAACCCCCTAAAGGAATTAAAGAGGAGATTCTCCGTCTTGAGTAGAACTCTAACTCTTCAAGATAGATCAATTGGCTTTCTTCGAGACAATCCCTAAACGAGAAAGGCTTGGTAGAAATCTCTGCTCAATGATCAACCCCTTGAATAGCCGCCTTGGGGTGTTTTTATAGACTTTGGGATGTTTTACCTGTCTCTTAAGTACTCATAATTTAGGTATAATTCGTCCTAGGTGTTTGAGTAGACTTAGGATTGCGTTTCTTGGGCTCCAAGCACCCTATTCAGAGTGAAATTGCTCTTTCCATGGCGGGGCACGACTAAGGCACGCCTGTGTAAATTGAGGCTTAGCCCGTGTCTCTATTCTATTGATTTAGGCACGACCGTGGCACGCCCGTGCAAGTCAAGGGACAGGCCGTGCTTCAGGTCTGTCGATTAGGGCACAGCCATGCAAATCGAGGATAGGCCGTGTTGGGCTTTTTGTCGATGAGACACGACTGTGTAAATTGGTGACAGGCCGTGTTCAGGTGGATAGCAAGGCACGGCCTTGTGGAATAAAGCTCAGGCCATGTCGACTTCTTGGGTTGGCCCAACTTGGTCTGTTTTAAGCCCGTTTTACATTCTTTTTATCCTTAGGTGTTCTCCTGAGTATAAGACTTGAAAAGAAAGGATTAAGAGCACCTTTTTATATAAATCGAGGATAAATTCATCCAAAAACATACTAAATGTAATATCCTGACTTTGTGGGTCTGTGCATTTGATGCGTTGCATGGCTAAATTGTAGGTGAAGGCTTTGAGGTGTGGATTGGGCTCAGGTTTGGGCTTAAAACTTGCGTTAAATTGCTTATAAATAATGTTAGTGTATAAATTAAAAGTTAAGTGAGTACGTTTAGAAGCAAGTTGGGCTTGTGGCCCAAAGTTGGAGGTGCCATAAGTGGATATGTAGGTGGCGTCACAAGGGGGAGAAGTTTGGGCCTAGTATGGTCACTTGGGGCCCAAGTTAGTGGGTCAAATATTCGGCACTTCAAAGGGGAGGGTATGGATTGCACCTAGCTATAATTTTGAAGTGTTATTTCTTTTATTTTATGATTAAAAAAGGTGTTAATTAAGAGGGAAGAGGTGGATTTTAGGTGGCCTCTTTTAAAAGAGAGATAAAGGTTGGGTTATCAAGAGGAATAGAGTTATCAAGAGGGAGAGAGTTGGTCGAAATTCCAACTCTGAGTGTATGCTCGTGTATTGCCAAAATTTTGAAGCCTAATGTTCATCTTTACCATTTGATTTCTTTTCTTTCTTTCTCATCTACTCCCTAGCCGAAACCTCTCTACCATTTTTCACCATTACCGCAACACCTTAAAACCTCACACTTCTCTTCTCTTTTGTTAAGGCCGAATCTCCCTCTTGTCACCAAGGCTGAATCGCATCAAATCTCAACCTTCTCACTTCTTCTTTTCACGATTCATCAAAAGCCGAAAACACAATTGACCTTAGCCGAATCTATTTCTCTTTGCTATTTTTTTTAAAGCCGAAAAGTTCACTTCTTTGTCACCTTTTGGAACCGATACTCTTCTAATTATCTCTCAAAATCGAAAACCCCTCTCCTGTGGCCTAATCTCTCAGTAATCAAAGGGGGTGGTTGATTAGTTGATGCAAGCTATTTGATCGGTTCTAATAGTGGGGTAAGGAACTCTTTATCATTTGATCTTATTTCCTATACCTTCAATTAAGTCGACACTAAGGAAACTAATCCTTTTTATTATTTTGGCCGAACTATGTAAGAGGTCTTTCGAGATTCTTGTAGTTAACGTTTGGAGAAGAGATCATTCGGGATCTGAATATCCAAGGTAAGTGAAGTGTGATTTTAGGCCGAAGGACATTTACTTTGTTCATCAAATGTTAGAATCAAATCTAAATATACCCTGTAGGGATTTTGACATCTCCAAGGACAAGTGATATTTTTGGGATTTAGACAATCAAGGTTAGGGATATTGATATTCGGCTAAGGCCATCTTACTTATTAAGGGTGTCGATTCTAACTATGGTGTTTTAGGGGATTTTCGACAGATCTTTGGGATTTGGCTAAGCAATCTAGGTAAGGGTTCTAGTGATTCAGATCTGTTTCTTATTCGTTCAAAAACCAAAAACTAATCGATTGAGTGTTCTAGTGCCTAGCCAATTGCAAGGGGGATCATCACGAAGTTTTGGGATTTGGTTGGTAACCAAATCGGCATCAAGGTAAGGGTTTTGGTCTCGTTAACCCTTTGGGATTTGACTGTTTAGCCGAATGGCTTTTTGCTAATATGCTTAGTGTTGGTCGAATGTAGAAAAAAGGGGACTAGTGTGTTAGATCGGGATTTTTAGGATTTCGATTAGATCTACGAATAATCAGGTGTGTAGCCCTACACTAGTTCCCCTTAGGTTGATAATATTAGATATGTGTTAATGAAAATATGAAAATATGGCTAAGGGTACCATCCAATGGAACGAGTGCATTTAGGTACGTTACCCCTTTAACATTTGTAGATAATGTTTAATAACATTGATGTGAAAATATGTGGATTCCCATTATGATTTTGGGGTAAGGTAAATTGCATGACAAATAGCATGTTTTGTATGTTGCATGGGCATATGGGTGATTATGTGAAATGGGAAGTGATCTGGCGGTTCCTACCACAGTATCTGGTGACTCTGTCAGATTATCTGGTGACTATGACACTTATTATGAATCTAGTGACTCTGTCACATTATCTGGTGGCCATGCCACATTATAAGGGCGATGTGCGATTGATCGCAATGACGCCTTCGATGGTGTGTAGCGGATGGAGGGTCGATTTAGTAATCCCCACAGTGTGATTGGTAGGTACGGTGATGTGTGAGGATGGATTTCTAGGTGGGTTGGGTTGCATCATTGCCTATTATTATATGTGAAATGATATGTTTTATCGATTGGGAATTTGTGATGGTTGTTACACATCGAGTCTGTTGACTCACCCTTCGTGGGCTAACTTTTGCGAGATGGCACTTCGGTGAAAGGACCGGTTGGCCAGGAACTTAGAGGCGGCCATGCACAGACTCAAATTTTCGCTTTTCTTATTAAGTTTATATCTATCTATTTTGGGTTACATTTGATGTAATAAGGCCCTTATTACTTAACTGTTTAATTTTCTTTGCGTTTTAAATTTCTGATACGATACGAACAACATCAATTGATTTGAAACTCAATTACCTACGATTTTTCAAGTTACAAAAAAAAAGAATAAACTCTAAAATTTGGCATTTCTTTTAACTTGTAACTTTTGAAATATAAAATTATCGATTTAGTATAAAATTAAATTACAACTCTATTTTTAACTTGAGAACAACCCGAATCTATTTTTCTTCGAAACCATCGCGATTTTCAAAATGTCATACGAGACTTAACTATGCTTTGCCTAAGGAGCATGCCAGATTCGATCAGGGCTTGTGGGCCGGGTTTGGGGTGTTTCAATTTGGTATTAGAGCTCGGTTCAAAACTCGGCCTTGAGGGGTTTTTGGGCCCAAAACATTTTCTTTATTTTAAATTGAGTTTTACTAAAGAATGAGCGGGTTTTCTGGCATGGCACCTAAGTCTCCGGCCCGAAGTCCACCAGGTAAGTACCCCTAACCCTTGTGTGATTTGTATGTGGGAATTATAGGGACATAGATTAGTAGATTAGGAGTTATTGAACCCTAGGATTAGCTTACTCCAACACCAAATTACATAAAATTTAAAGTCCAACCAAACAAACCTATGAGTGAGTCACCGGGTTAAGGTGTGGCAACTGTTGTGCGCATGTCTAGGATTGGATTCAGGGGGAGCTTGGTATTTAAGCAGTCCTACTGACTCACCTCCTATCCGCTCGAATCCTACCTGGTGCGTAGTGACGGTTCATCCTAACCAACAGTACTCAATCACAGGCTAAATTCGATAATTAAAACCCGAAAGGGACCAGTCACCTTGTCTTGTACAAACCTAACAGTAAACCTTGATTTGAAAAATGACCCAAATACCTCTGATTTGCAAATTGACCAAATTACCCCTACCTTGTAAAATTATCAAGCTACCCACAGTATAGAAGGTTGCCGAAGTACCCCGAATTAAAAATTTCCAAAATACCCTTATTTCATAAAATCATCTGGAACCATATTTTGCAAAATTATCGAAATACCCCTGGTTTGTAAAATTACAAAAATACGCTCAGTTTATAAAATTACCTTATAACCCTTAAATCTTCTTACAAAGTATTCCTATTTTGTAAAAATACCAAAAATCTCTATTTTGCAAAATTTTCAAATACCCTAATTTGGAAAATTACCAAAATACCCTTATAAGACAAATTACGAAAATACCCTTGGGTAGTGGAGAACAACAACAATGACAACCACAACACTTTTCTGTAATGAACTCAAGTTCATGAATGCTGATGATTGGATGAATGAACTTAAGACTGTGTGTGTGTATGTATGAATTCGAAAGAACTACTTTTTTTTTAGAACTATTAAACATAAGACTGATCACAATAAATCAGTGGAATAAAAACTAATTCATAAAATTCTTAATCAGATAAATACACCTCGAAAAGATAAGTTCTAGGGGACGTGGTCGTAATGTGCGTGGCCGTGGTAGAGGCCGAATGACTATGTCGGAACCCATTATGTCTGGTTAAGGGTCTGAGAATGAAATGCCACCACCACTAGCTACTGGCGTTGAATATCACGATCAGACGGGAGATGATGCAGTACCGCAAGCGATGCTATGAGTACTTGAGAGGGTGGCTAGAGCAGGTGGAGGTATGGAAGCTCGAAAATCTGTACCCGAGCAACTCTGAGCTAATGGAGCTGAGTTTTTTCGTGGTATATCTGGTGTTGCGCCCAATACGGCTGAGTATTGGTTAGAGGCGACAGAGTAAATTATGGATGATTTGGACCTGTCTGCCGATGAGAAACTAAAAGGGGTAGTGTCGCTTCTCCGTGACGAGTCATATCAATGGTGGCTCACGGTTAGGGATGGTGCTACGGCAGATGATCTCACCTGGGAGTATTTTAAGGTAGCGTATCAGAAGAAGTATGTTGGAACCAACTATGTTGATGCTCAAAGGAAGGCGTTTTTGAGGCTGGTTCAGAGAAATAAGTCCGTAGTGGAGTATGAGGCAAAATTCCTAAGGTTGAGTCGCTATACTCGAGGTATAGTGGCTACAGAGCATGAACGATGTGCCTGGTTTGAGGATGGACTAAGGGATGACCTGAGATTGTTGATTGCCCCACAGCAGGAGTGGGAGTTTGCTGTGTTGGTAGAAAAGGAAAAGGTTACTGAAGGCGTTAAGGAGTCTGTGAGACAGAACACGGACTTGAATAAGCAAAAGAGAGGTTTCAGATCATCAGGGTCATTTGGGAATATCCAAAAGAGACCTAGAATGGATGGGTCGCAAGGTCAGCAAGTTACTACGGGAGGACAGTATCGTACTTTTGCTCAGTGTGGAAAGATGCACTTGGGAGAGTGTTGGAAGAAGACGGGAGTACGTTTCAAGTGTGGGTCCAAGGATCACATAATTAGGGACTGTCCTATGAAAACAGACGGGAGCCGACTAGTAAGTCAGGGTCCTAATCAGACAGGAAGGGGTGGACAGTAACCACCACAGGGTCGTGGTCCGGCTGGCAGAGGTAATGGTTCTAGAAGAGGTCGGAGAACACCGGGCAGAGGTGTTGGTAACACAGAGGTGAGACAGTCGGGTATAGTGTATGCAGTTCATCGGAGGGAGGATGGTGATGCACCTGATGTCATAACGGGTATGTTCCTTATCTCTGGATTACCCTTTATTGCATTGATAGATATTGGGTCAACTCATTCATACATTTATAGTAAGGTGTCTGGAACTCTACATGTGAACTCTGAAACTGTACCTAGGAAGATGACTGTACTTAGTCCTTTAGGGCAATCAGTAGTATTAGACAAACTCTTTAGGGTAGTACCTTTGGAAGTTCAGGGGGCGTAATTTCTGGCTGACTTAACGGAGTTGCCATTTGAGGAGTTTGATCTAATCTTAGGCATGGATTGGTTAGTAAAGTACCATGCGAATATGGATTGTGCTGCTAAGCGCATGTCGTTAAGAACTCCTGACGACAAAGAAGTTGTGGTGATGGGCGAGGGACAAAATTACTTGTCAAATGTGGTATCTGCCCTTAAGGCAGAGAAGATGGTGAGAAAAGGGTGTGTAGCTTTTCTGATGTTGATCAGTGCCTTAGAGGCTAAGGAAGCAGCTGTAGGAGGAGTTAGAATAGTAAAGGAATTTGTGGATGTCTTTTCGGAAGAGCTGCCTAGGTTACCCCCAGATAGGGAGGTAGAGTTCGAAATTGACTTATTGCCGGGTACAGCTCCTGTGTCAATTGCTCCATACCGAATGGCACCAAAGGAGCTAGTAGAGCTCAAAGCCCAGATCCAAGAGTTACTTGATCGTGGGTTGATTCGACCTAGTGTGCCTCTATGGGGAGCACCGGTCCTATTTGTGAAGAAGAAGAACAGGACTATGCGCATGTGCATAGATTACTGGCAGTTGAATAAGCTGACCATCAAGAACAAGTATCCATTGCCAAGGATAGATAACTTGTTCGATCGACTAAGGGCCGCAGATTTTGAAGATAGATCTAAGGTCAGGATATCATCAGTTTAAGGTGAAGGAGGCTGATATCCATAAGACAACTTTCTGGACAAGGTTCGGGCATTATGAGTTCTTGGTAATGCCATTCGGATTAACAAACGCCCTAGTCGCGTTTATAGACATGATGAATCGGGTTTTCCAACCTTACCTGGATCGGTTTGTTGTTGTGTTCATAGACGATATCCTAGTGTATTCCAAGTCTGAGGAAGAACATGATGAGCATCTCCAAGTTGCGCTACAAGTGTTAAGGGAAAAGAAGCTGTATGCCAAGTTCAGCAAGTGTGAATTTTGGCTGAAGGAAGTTACGTTCTTAGGGCATGTAGTGTCTGCAGACGGAATAAGGGTGGATCCTCGGAAGATTGAGGCGAGATGGATTGGAAACCACCTAAGTCTGTGGCGGAAGTTCGTAGTTTCTTGGGATTAGCAGGCTACTACAGGAGATTTGTTGAGGGATTCTCATCGATAGCAGCACCTTTGACGAAGTTGTTAAGAAAATATGTACCTTTCGTATAGGCGGATAAGCAGTAGGAGAGTTTTGAGAAACTTAAGAAGGTATTGACAGAGGCTCCAGTATTAATTCAGCCTGAAGCAGGGAAGGACTATGTGGTATATTGTGATGCTTCCCATACAGGATTGGGATGTGTTCTTATGCAAGACGGGAAAGTGATCGCTTATGCGTCTCGGCAATTGAGGCCACATGAGGTTAACTATCCGATGCATGATCTAAAGTTGGCGGCGGTGGTTTTCACTCTAAAAGTGTGGAGGCACTACTTGTATGGATAGAGGTTGGTGATCTACACGGACCACAAAAGTCTGAAGTATTTACTGACTCAGATGGAGCTGAATTTGAGACAGCGACGGTGGGTGGAGTTGTTGAAAGATTACGATTGCTCAATAGAGTATCACCCGGGCAAGACGAATGTGGTGGCAGATGCCCTAAGTTAGAAAGTAATGTCGGATCTGAGGGCGATGTTTGTACATCTTAGCCTGTATGACGACGGAAGTTTGCTAGCTGAGTTACAAGTAAAGCCGACATGGTTGAGTCAGGTGAAAGAAAGACAGTTGGTAGACGATGATCTAAGTGCTAAGCTACGACAAGTGCAGGATGGGAAATTGGAAAATTTTGGTGTAAACAGTGATGGAGTGCTGTGTTTTCGGGGTAAGGTTTGTATGCTAAAGGATGTGGAGTTAAGGTAGAAAATTCTTCGAGAATCGCATAGTAGCCCTTATGCTATGCATCCTGGAGGAAGTAAGTTGTACAAGGATTTACGGGAACAGTTTTGGTGGCCTGGTCTTAAGCGGGAAGTTACAGAGTTTGTAGGGAAGTGCTTAACGTGTCAGCAAGTCAAGGCTGAACACCAAGTACCGTCAGGATTGCTTCAACCGATAAAGATTCTACAATGGAAGTGGGAGAGAATTACCATGAACTTCGTTAGTGGGCTTCCCCTTACGCCTACTAAGAAGGACTCGGTATGGGTGATAGTAGATCGGTTGACAAAGTCTGCACATTTCATACCGGTCTTGGGTTGACTATTCATTACGTAAATTGGCAAAGTCGTATGTAGCGAAATCGTGAGGTCGCACGCAGTGCCGATGTCGATTATCTCAGATAGGGATCCGAGGTTTACGTCTCGATTTTGGAAGGCGCTACATCAAGCTTTGCGCACTACGCTAGACTTCAGTATGGCATTCCATCTGTAGTCGGACGGCTAATCTAAACGGGTAATTCAAGTGCTAGAGGATATGTTGAGAGGTTGTGTGCTAGACTTCAGAGGGAGTTGGGAGGAGTTCTTGCCTTTAGCAGAATTTGCGTACCATAATAGCTATCAGACAAGTATTCGGATGGCATCGTACGAAGCACTATATGGACGGAAGTGTCGCACTCCTACATGTTGGACAGAATTGAGAGAACGTCATGTTTTGGGTCCAGAAATTGTGGCAGAATCAGAAGAAAAGGTTAAGGTAATTCGGACACGGTTGAAGGAGGCATCTCACCGGCAAAAGTCATATGCAGATCTTAAGCAGAAGGAGATTGAGTTTGCTGTGGGAGATTATGTGTTTCTCAAAGTTTCGTCGTGGAAGAGGGTAATGAGTTTGGTCGCAAGGGAAAGTTAAGTCCTAGGTTTATAGGACCTTATCGGATTCTGAAGCGGGTTGAACCAGTAGCATATCAGTTAGAATTGCCTTTGGAGTTGAAGCAGATGCACGATGTGTTTCACGTTTCGATGCTACATCGTGACTGATCGGATCCATCTCATATAATACCGGTTGAGGAGGTGGAGCTGAGACCAGATCTGTCATATGAGGAGGAGCCGATTCAGATTCTGGAACGGGATGTGAAGGTGCCTCGAAGAAAATCAGTCCCTCTAGTCAAAGTGCTGTGGCATAACCATGGATCGGAAGAAGCTTCGTGGGAGCTAGAGAAAGCGATGTGATAGCAATACCCTCACTTATTCTAGCCAAGTAAATTTCGAGGTCGAAATTTATTTTAAGGGGGGTAGAACTATAATATCCTGACTTTGTGGGTCTGTGCATTTGATGCGTTGCATGGCTAAATTAGTAGGTGAAGGCTTTGAGGTGTGGATTGGGCTTAGGTTTGGGCTTAAAACTTGGTTTAAATTGCTTATAAATAATGTTAGTGTGTAAAATAAAAGTTAAGTGAGTATGTTTAGTAGCAAGTTGGGCTCGTGGCCTAAAGTTGGATGTGCCATAAGTGGAAATGTAGGTGGCGTCACAAGGGGGAGAAGTTTGGGCCTAGTATGGCCACTTGGGGCCTAAGTTAGTGGGTCAAATATTCGGCACTTCAAAAGGGAGGGTATGGACGGCACTAGCTACAATTTTGGAGTGTTATTTCTTTTATTTTATGATTAAAAGGGTGTTAATTAAGAGGAAGAGGTGGATTTTAGGTGGCCTCTTTAAAAGAGAGATAAAGGTTGGGTTATCAAGAGGATAGAGGTTATCGGGAGGAGAGAGTTAGTGAAATTCCAACTCGAGTGTATGCTTGTGTATTGCCAAAATTTTGAAGCCTAGTGTTCATCTTTACCATTTGATTTCTTTTCTTTCTTTCTCATCTACTCTCTAGCTGAAACCTCTCTACCATTTTTCACCATTGCCGCAACACCTTAAAACCTCACACTTCTCTTCTCTTTGTTAAGGCCGAATCTCCCTCTTGTCACCGTATGAATCGCATCAAATCTCAACCTTCTCACTTCTTCTTTTCACGATTCATCAAAAGCCGAAAACACAATTGACCTTAGCCGAATCTATATCTCTCTGCTATTTTTTTAAAGCTGAAAAGTTCACTTCTTTGTCACCTTTTGAAACCGATTCTCTTCTAGTTATCTCTCAAAATCGAAAGCCCTTCTCCTGTGGTCGAATCTCTCAGTAATCAAAGGGGGTGGTTGATCAGTTGATGCAAGCTATGCGATTGGTTCTAATAGTGGGGTAAGGAACTCTTTGTCATTTGATCTTCTTTCCTATACCTTCAATTAAGTCAACACTAAGGAAACTAATCCCTTTTATTCTTTTAGCCGAACTATGTAAGGGGTCTTTCGGGATTCTTGTAGTTAACGTTTGGAGAAGTGATCATTCGGGATTTGAATATCCAAGGTAAGTGAAGTGTGATTTTAGGCCGAAGGCCATTTACTTTGTACATCAAATGTTAGAATCGAATCTAACATATACCTTGTAGGGATTTCCACATCTCCAAGGACAAGTGATATTTTCGGGATTTAGACAATCAAGGTAAGGGATATTGATATTTGGCCAAGGCCATATTACTTATTAAGGGTGTCGATTCTAACTATGGTGTTTTATGGGATTTCTGACAGATCTTCGGGATTTGGCTAAGCAATCTAGGTAAGGGTTCTAGTGATTCGGATCTGTTTCTTATTCGCTCAAAAGCGAAAACTAATTAATTGAGTGTTCTAGTGCCTAGCCAATTGCAAGGGGATCATCTCGAAGTTTCGGATTTGGTTGGTAACCAAATCGTCAACAAGGTAAGGGTTTTGGTCTCGTTAACCCTTTTGATTTGATTGCTTAATAATGGCTTTTGCTAATATGCTTAGTGTTGGCGAATGTAGGAAAAAGGGACTAGTGTGTTAGATTGGGATTTTTGGATTTCGATTAGATCTACGAATAATCAGGTGTGTAGCCCTACACTAATTCCCCTTAGGTTGATAATATTAGATATGTGTTAATGAAAATATGAAAATATGGCTAAGAGTACCATCCAATGGTACGAGTTCATTCAGGTACGTTACCCCTTTAACATTTGTAGATAATGTTTAATAACATTGATGTGAAAATATGTGGATTCCCGTTATGATTTCGGGGTAAGGTAAATTGCATGACAAATAGCATGTTTTGTATGTTGCATGGGCATATGGGTGATTATGTGAAAGGGGAAGTGATATGGTGGTTCCTACCACAATATTTGGTCACTTTGTCACATTATCTGGTGACTATGTCACATATTATGAATCAGGTGACTCTGTCTCATTATCTGGTGGCTATGCCACATTATAAGGGCGATGTGCAGTTGACTGCAGCGACTGCCTTCGATGGTGTGTAGCGGATGGAGGGTCGATTTAGTAATCCCCACGGTGTGATTGGTAGGTACGAGTGATGTGTAGAGGATGGATTTCTAGGTGGGTTGGGTTGCATCATTGCCTATTATTATATGTGAAATGATATGTTTTATCGATTGGGAATTTGTGATGGTTGTTACACACTGAGTCTGTTGACTAACCCTTCGTGGGCTAACTTTTTGCAGATGGTACTCAGTGAATGGACCGGGTCGGCATGAACTTAGAGGCGGCCATGCACAGCTCAAATTTTCAGTTTTCTTATTATGTTTATATCTATCTATTTTGGGTTACATTTTGATGTAATAAGGCCCTTATTACTTAACTGTTTAATTTCTTTGCATTTTAAATTTCTGATACGATACGAACAACATCAATTGATTTGAAACTCAATTACCTACGTTTTTTCAAGTTACAAAAAAAAAAAAGAATAAACTTTAAAATTCGGCATTTCTTTTAACTTGTAACTTTTGAAATATGAAATTATCGATTTAGTACAAAATTAAATTACAACTTGATTTTTAACTTGAGAACAACCCGAATCTATTTTTCTTCGAAACCACCGCGATTTTCAAAATGTCATACGAGACTTAACTATGCTTTGCTTAAAGAGCATGCCAGATCCGGTCAGGGCTTGTGGGCCAGGTTTGGGGTGTTTCACTAAATGTGGGATTAAAATATGTTACTTTTACAGTTTATCAAATTCCCCCACACTTAAGCTTTTCCTTGTCCTCAAGCAAAATTCTCAACTTACAATTAAAACGAACTTTCCATAATTCATAATTCCTATTAATAATGCCTCATCATAATTCATAGATAATTTATACATGGATAATTTAATTCAAAGAGCCCTAAAGTTTCAAACGTGATAAGTCATAATTTTGTAGCATGAAAACATAGGTGTCTCCCCTTATCTAAGTAATTTCCTTTAATTCAAAACCAACAAGGATTGACATCCTCGTAGAAGATTCGCTCAAATCACTCGAAGTGTTTAAGGTTCAAGAAATAAGCACTCTAAGTCGAACCTGAAAAGTTAATCCCATAGGCTTGCTTGAAAACCAAATCTCCACCACTGTATATGAGATGATACACAAATCAAAAGGTCTTTAATCAGGGTTGTAATGGGGCTAGGGTTAAAGGTGTGGATACAAAGCTAAATTAGTGGTTATAATTGAGACTGACTTGACAAATTACCTAACTAGAAACATTGAACTAAATATGAATATTGACTTTGAATGAAAACTAATAATATCACTATTGATAGTAAGGAGTATTTTGATAATACTTTAATACGAGGTTTTCTTCAACAATTTGAGTTTAAATGCTCTAAGCTCTTTTATATACTACTAATATTGAATATATACTTGAAATATTTTTTAAGAACAAACTAAAATAAACATAATAGAAGGAACTTTGGTGATTGAAATAAGCTAAATCTGCGATTGATCAAATAAATTCTCGATAAAGGGTAGTCAAAGGAATGTTGATAACAAATACAAAGGGATTTTGGGTTAATATTAGTGGGTGAGTCAATAAAAAGGTTGTTAGGATTCAATGGGGTTCACTAGGGGTTAATTTGCATAGGTAGTCTTTTTAGTGGAGTGAACGGGTTAAAATCTAGGTGCCTTTATCATCTCAGTGTATCAAATCATTAATGTGGTCTCGACATGTATAAACGAGGCAAGTTCTAGAATAACAATTCAAAGTTGACACACTCATAATCAATTAAAGTGAGCACGAAAAAGGGTATATGCTTTATAAAGCTCAAAATCTTACAAAAAATTATGGGTGTTTTGACATCAATCCTTATAAATTTTGGACTTCAAGGTGATACTCAAATTCAGTTCAACGACCCATCAATTTTAATTTTTTAGAAAGTAGGCTTATCATGCTCGATTCTCTAGTATTCTTCAAATTTAATCATCAATGCACAATTAACGATGACTTACACTAAAACATATCAGTAAAAATCATAAATCATTAGAAATTTCACCCTAATTAAAAATATGAGAAAAATACATAAGATCAAGACTAAATTCCAGGGTTTTGAGAATTATGCAAAAAGTTAGGCACTATTACCCCCACACTTAAGATGTACATTGTCCTCAATGTACAAAGATAGATAATGAAATTTATGTGCCAAATCAAAAAGATAAGTGGGGAAAGTAATACTCCCTAAAATCTGGATGATCCTGGGAGTCTTTGGTGGCGGTGATGGTGTTTTCTATGGGCTCGGTGGAGTGGCTACCGAGAAGCAATTTGCTAGATGAAGAAATTGGGTAGCCTGTGAAGATATAGCCAAGAGATCTAGAGAAATAATAATATACTAATAATAAATTTAAAGATTAAGGAAATAAAAAGAAGGAGACTAAGAAGAAAACTGAAATTGAAAGAAAAGACTAATGGACTAAGGAGTCCTTATTGTTGGATGGTTTGCGAAGTGGGTGTGACCTCGAAGGCTGTGGTGTGTGATTCCCTAGCAGCCTTTAGATCCTAAAACCAAGAAACTACTATGAAATAAATTAAATTAACCAAAAGAAGTATAGATAAGGAAAATAAGAGAGCGAGAAAGAAAAATAGAATCGAAAAGGTTTAGAGACCCTTGGCGTCAATTAAGTGAAGTGCAAGCATGAACTCATGTTGAGGTTTCCTCTAATGAGATGATGCTTACATTTCTTCGGCATGATCTTTGTGTTGCTCAAGTGTCTTGGATCTTTTCTATGAATAGGGAAAAAATTTGAAAGAAAAGAGAAAGAAGGAATAAGAAAGAAGATGGGACAAAGAGGACGGGCTGTGGGGTTTCAAATAAAATTTCAAACCTAGCTCGTTCCCACACCCGTGTGCCGAGGGTGTGTCGATTCACACGGCTGCCTAGCACTGCCATGGCTAATGGCGTGTTGCTTCTTACAAGCCCGTTTCTTAGTCAGCCACGCCTGTTTCGAGAATGTCAGTATCCATACACGGTTCAGAGGCACGTCCGTGCTTTTTTTGTCGGCGCCCGTGCTTTAGGGTGGTTGGACTCGTGACGTTGGGGACTGGTTGGACTGACTTGCACGGCCCTGCTCTTGTCAGTGTGGTGATTCTGGTGGTCCACATGGCCACGAAAACGACCGTGTGTAAGGCCGTGTGGTCTGGAAATCTGTACTTTTGTGTTCCAACTAAATACTTAAGAAAGAAAGATGGAAAGAAAAGAAACGAAAAAAATTTTGAAAATAAATAGTGTTAATGTTCGGGTTGCCTCCAGAAGTGCTCGTTATAGTCTTAAGCTAGACTGTCCTCATGTTTGAAAATTTCAGGAGGTTTAAAGGTTTGAATATCTTCTCTCATGCTTGCGATTTTATTTTCATGACAAAATTGGAGTCGAGAAGTATTTACCTTGAATTTATCGAATTTGGTTACTTACCTCGATTGTGTTGTCGGGAAGATTTCGTACCTTGGGAAGAATTTCTCCTTTGCCCTCAAGTCTGTTGAAGTGATGTGAAGATCGACTTTGTCTAACAAACCTAGTCTCCTATTTTAAAGTGATTTGATGTTCCTATGAGCTCTTCCGGTGGTTCCTTAGGTTTTACTTACGTGGATCCGGCTTTTCTTTGGTGTATATCTTCTGCTCTTCTAAATTGTTGATAGTATGCTTTTGTGTTGGCTTAGTTTGTTGGAACGCCAGCACCCCTATGGCGCAGCGAAATAAAATTAATCCCGGCGATCGAAACCATGAATCCATGTGTGAGGAACGAATCGGGGTGAAATAAAGGTTTTGAAGTTGCCAAAATTTCAATCTGAGTAGATAGCGATGCCTCAGTAACAAGAGTTCTGATCTACTATCGAACCAAGCCACAACCTTTATGATGTCGGCCTCTACATAATCCACCCAGTTTGACTATGAACGGCAGAAATCTCCAAAACTATTTTCAAAGGTTTTATTTGCTTGACGGCTGCTAGACTTTTTTCAAGCAAATTCTTAGGGTTTTTCTTGACAAGTTTTTTATCACTTATTACCTTTTATAATCAGTATTTCTTTTATGATTTATAAAATTAAATAAATATAATAATGTTTTAACGAAAATTATAATTACATTAATTATACCCAAAAGTTATAATTACATTAATTATAACATGGATTTCGTAAACTATATTTATTTAAATTTATATCTGAACCAAATCCATATATTAATTCTCATTATGTGTACAACATCCTTGTACATATAATATATTCAATATTTGATTGCCCAATTAAATTAATTCTTTAATTAATTTAATTAATTTAATTAATGTGACAATCAAACACAATACCAACTATGTTTCATTCCGTTCATTTCAACCATAGGTGTGACCTCAGAGGTTCTTGTAACGTTAGTAGTAATACTAGAACAATTCTAATGTCACAAACAATGAGTGGCATCTAGCAATGCATCATTGCTACCTAAGTTACAAGAAGTCATGATTCGACATAACTTTTTTTGATTAACCTTTCATGCATTAATCCTTAAGTCCTTTATCTCTGGAATGGATACAAGTCGTGGAATAGTCACACTTGTATAGTCCATCCCATGTTTCTTTATATCTTGAGTAGACTATGATATACAAATTAGTATGACATCTCATGTCAACTTATTTGAGCATGGCCATGCATTTCTAATCTCACTCAATCAAGTGGCCTAAGATATTACTCCCATTATGTGGGAGGGACTTATCCTATATTGATCAATAATATCCCTCTACATAGATTGTGGTATATCCAACATCAGCCTTTATAGAACAATCAGTTATGGTGTACGTTTGACTGTATCAAAATATACGACTCACGATGTTGGGATAATGATTATCTCAAGTCTAAGGATCATATACATATTAATCACTATGAGTAATGTTGTGACAAATACATAATAATCCAAGAAACATACTCACAGTGGGTCAGTCCAATATGTTGTTCTCCAACACACATATTCATGCATTGATTTTGACACTCCATATCAATGACAACTCTTTATCATCAATCAACTACATGTTAGTCTTAATGCATTATTGTTGTCCTAGTCAACAATAATACTTGACTAAGGATATTTTAAGAATAATCATATTATTCTCAGGACATTATTACAAAACAATTTATTTGTACACACAGAAGGAAAAACTAAAATAATAATGACAACGCTTTATATTAATAAACATGGTAAATCAAGTATGTTATTACAACCATTTCATGATTGATCTTTGGGCATACTCTTACACAGTTTTGATGCTTCGTGATGTTTCCTACGATGGAAGTTGAATAATTTGATTATTTATTGAAAACTTTCTTACCTTCATCTTCTGTCATTCTGGCTGAGTCGAGAGCTTGAAGATTGACTGATTCATCTCCTACACGAAGTATGAGATCTCCTATGGCAACATCAATTTTAGTCTTGGTAGTTGCAAGAAAAGGTCTTCCTAAAATTAAAGGTATTGAATTTTCCCTCATCCATGTTTAAAACAACAAAATCTACTAGGAAAACGAATTTATCAATTTTTACTAAAACGCCTTCAATAATGCCCTAGGAATTCTAACGCTTTTATCGACTAGTTGGATACTCATCCTAGTTTGTTTGGGCTTCCATAGACTTAGTCGTTTAAACAAAGGCATAAGGCATGACATTTATACTTGTTTTGAATCACTAACGATTATCAATAGTTAAACTACCAATTAAACATGGAATCGTAAAACTCCACGGATCTTTTAGTTTCTTCTGTAGTCGATTTTGTAGCATTCTTTGAGCATGTTGCGTTAAGTTCCACATGGTGCTCTTCATCTATTTTGCATTTGTTTGTTAAAAGTCGTCTTAAAATCTCCTTGAGTCGGGCATCCGAGAAGAGCTTCAAGAAGAGGTAAGTTAATGTGTAATTTCTTTAGAAGTTTTAGAAACTTACCGAATTGTTCCTCTAAATCATCTCTTTTCAATGCTTTGGGATAAGGTATTCGAGGGTGGTACTCTTTAATTACTGCTTTTTCTTGTGCCACCTCAATTTTAACTGTTTCTCCTTTGTTTCTTGTACTGGGGTGGGCTTGTCTACCTTTGTATCCTCTTAAGATGTGATGTATTGTATCTGTTCTTTTGGGTTTATTTCTGTGTTACTTGGTAGACATCCTTGTTGACGTTCTGAAACAAGCTTTGTGAGTTGTCCCACTGACCTAGTGATTTCCCCAACTTGTTCCTTGATTTCTTTGATCGATATTCTTTGGCTATCAAGCATTGTATCAGTTCTTTGGAGACGGGCATCTGTGTCTACCATGAACTTTTTCAACATCTCTTCAAGACTCGACTTCTTTTTCAGTGGATAAGGTTGATTTTGGTAATTTAGAAGAGGTTGCTGCCTTTGATTTCCTTGTCCTCCCCACGAAAAATTTGGGTGGTTCTTCCAACTTGGATTGTAAGTGTTACTATAAGGATTATTATTAGATCTGAAATTGTTACCTATATAGTTTGTCTGCTCGTTTTCTGCTCCTGGTTGGTAAGGTGGGTACTCAGAATTCGCCACATTCCTTCTCGCTTCGCATTGCATGACTGGATGTACCCATGAAGAACATAAATTATCAAGCTTTTTTTTCATTAACTCCATTTGTGTTGACAACATTATCATTGCGTCTATGTTAAAAACTCTGACTGATTTTGTCGGTTTAGCCCTTGTAATTTTCCATTTATAGGTGTTCAACGACATCTCCTCAATAAAATCGTAAGCCGCTTTAGGAGTTTTATTATTCAGAGTTCCACCGGCTGATGAATCAATCATTTTCCTTGTTGGAGAATTCACATCATTGTAAAAAGTTTGGACTTGAAGCCACGTAGGTAATCTGTGGTTTGGGCATCTCCTTAGGAGATCCTTATATCTTTCCCATGCATCATATAATGTTTCTGCGTCATTCTGCACAAAATATATCATTCCTAAATTTGGCCGTTTTGGCTGCTGGAAAATATTTTAAAAGAAATTTTTCAGTCATTTGATCCCATGTGGTGATTGACCCTTGTGGTAACGAGTTCAACCACTGCTTTGCTTTATTCCTTAATGAAAAGGGAAATAACTGAAGACGTATGGCATTGTCAGAAATGCCATTTATTTTGAAGGTATCACAGAATTCTAAAAAATTAGATATATGAGTGTATGGATCTTCATCCTGCAAACCATCAAATTGAACAAATTTTTGAATAATTTGTATTGTGTTAGGCTTTAATTCAAAATTATTAGCAGCTAAAGCGGGCCTAACAATACTAGATTCTGCTCCTGTTAAATTAGGTTTAGCATAATCATACATAGTACGCGGAGCATTCTATTCTTGCACATTTGGTGGTGGATTGTTTTCGTCCATCCCTTCAGTAGGATTGGATCCTTTGATGTTCTCCACTTTGATAGTCTAGGGCTCGTCTAATTTCTCTGCGATTTCTGCGAGCGGCAGCTTCAATGTCACTTTCGTATTCTAATGGTCCTCTCGGATTTCTTCTAGTCATAAACTAGATGTACATGCTGTAAAAAGAAAGGAATGAATTTAGAAAAATAAAAATATATGTATAAAAATAAGAGAAATTAAAAATAAAAAATAATGGCTAAAGTAATAGAAATAGAGTTTTCTTAATATTTTAGGAGTTCCACGGCAACGGCGCAAAAAACTTGATCGCTACAAAACAGTCTAGTTTTAATTTTTATAAAAGAGTGGTCAAACCTGTAGAATGACTGCGACAACGATAGAGGCAAGCGCACCTATCAAACAGTAGTATAGCTTAGGCAAGAATATCTTATCGAATCCAAGGAACCTAAAAGTACTACTACTCACTTTCTTTCTATTATTTAGCCTAAAATATGGAGTGATTGGTTTATTAATCTAAAACAAATGAAATACTTAAACCTTAATGCAAAGACAAAAGAACAAAACTTTGGGAAAAGACTTTGAAGAAAACTCAATTGATAAAGACGATACCTTCGGGAAGAATCCACCTATGACTTCACTTATTATCTACCTTTGCAATTCATATGAATTCTTTACTTAGCTTGATCCGTGAGACTCCCTAACCTATATTAAACCTTCTCTCGAAACGAATAACATCTAACCTTATGTTAATTAGTGGAACTCTCGTTATCTTATAATAACCCCTAAGGAAGCGATAAATCGATCAATGGACTCCCATATTAGGTTTCACCCTAATTCGGCAAAATCTCGTAACCCTATCTCTAGGCGCCCGATCAACTCCGCTTAATTATGCTAGATCTACTCTTAGGCAGGGTCTATTCCTCCTCCACCTAAGCACATCAGACAAAATTAAGCAACATAATTAAGAACAAACTAAGTATTTATCATATAAACTGAAAGAATTAAATAACAAAATCCATCATAGGTTTCATCCCCTTTAGGTATCTAAAGGGTTTAGTTCATAACTAAACAAGAAAACATCTCAAGAGAAAAGGTAAAACAATGCATAAGAAATCCCTAAAACCCCTTGAAGGAATTGAAGAGGAGATCTTCCGTCTTAAGTAGAACTCTGACTCTTCGAGATAGATCAATTGGCTATCTTTGAGATAATCCCTAACCCAGAAAGGCTTGGTAGAAAACTCTGCTCAATGATCGACCCCTTGAATAGTTGCCTTAGGGTGTTTTTATAGACTTTTGGGATGCTTTACTTGTCTCCTAAGTACTCATAATTCAGGTATAATTCGTCCTAGGTGTTTGAGTAGACTTAGGATTACATTTCTTGGTCTCCAAGCACCCTATTCCGAGTGAAATTACTCTTTCCCGCGGCAGGGGCACGGCTAAGGCACACCCGTGTAAATTGAGGCTCAGCCCGTGTCTCTATTTTGTTGATTTAGGCAAGGCCGTGGCACGCCCGTGCAAGTCGAGGGACAGGCCGTGCTTCAGATCTATCGATTAGGGCATAACCATGCAAATCAGAGATAGGCCGTGTTGGGCTTTTTGTCGTCTAGACACGGCCGTGTAAATTGGTGACAGACTGTGTTCTAGGTGGATAGTAAGGCACAGATGTCTGAAATAAAGCCCAGGCCATGTCGACTTCTTGGGTTGGCCCAATTTGATTCGTTTTAAGCCCGTTTTACGTTCTTGTTATCCTTAGGTGTTCTCCTGAGTATAAGACATGAAAAGAAAGGATTAAGAGCACCTTTTTATATAAATCGAGGATAAATTCATCCAAAAACATGCTAAATGTAGGATTAAAATATGTTACTTTTATAGTTTATCAATGTGTTACAATAAATGTTAGATATGGATAATTGTAAGTAAGGATTATCGAGAAGTCTTAGATTGTATATGATTAATTAATGTTAGGGATGAATTATTCTTTTATGAAGATTACGATTTCTAATTATTTCCATGTAACTTACTAAGCTCATTGCTTACCCCTTTTTCATTGCCCTTCTTTCTTATAGTATTGCCAAGATAACACGAAGATCATAGACGCAGAGGTTCGAAAATCACACTATCAACAACACTTTGGTATAACAACTTTAGACTTGTTTTGAATATGGCATGTATAGGGCTAGGATGCTTTGTCAAGTTGTAATTATTAGTTAAAGTGTTGGTGGTAAATCATTTTGTAATGGGTTCTTGATTCAGGCAAATGTTTGGCAAACTCTTCTTTTTGTAATAAAGATGATATTAATGAGGTGCATGCCCCTTTTAATTATTTTTTTGTATTGACTATTTGACTGGCTAGAATTATCTATGTATGTAGGTTTATTGAGGTCATGTAGTATGTATTATTATTTATGAAAGATGTATTGGATTGATCCTGATTTCAGAGTGGCAAATGGTTTGGTAAATAGCCCCTATGTGCCAGCACAGTTGGACACACAGGCATGTGTCAAGGTCGTGTTAAACCTGCACCTTAGTATTATTATTCAGAATAGGCCACAGGCAAATCTCGCGGTCGTGTGTGTATGCCGTCTAATACACATGGTTTGGACATGGGCATGTGCACATACCGTGTTAATTTAGTCAGTATATCAAGGGTTAGCACACGGTCTAAGCCCACGGACGTGTCATGGCTGTGTGAAATTAGTCAGTAACTTTCCACGGTTGGAAGACATGGGCGTGCTTAAGGGTACACGGGCGTGTTCCAAGTCACACAGGTGTGTGAACCCTGCTTCAAAAAAAAAAAGAGTTATTCGATTTAATTCTGAAAGTTTCCTGACATGAGTTAAAGGCTTCGACTTCGTAGGCCGTTGTTATACGTGTTGACTAAGAAAGGGAAGTTTTTAAGTCGGAACAAAATTTTATATCTCGTAAGTACATGTTTTAGTGAGTTCAAGCACAGTAATGTCTCGTATCCAGACCTAGTATTGGTCTTGGGTCTGGGGTGTTACATTTAGTGGTATTAGAGCTACGGTTTAGTCGATTTTAGGACTAATGTAGTGTGAGTATAAGTCTAGCTATACATGCCATATGTAAGGGTGTTTGAGTAATGATAGTGTGATGACTCCTGACGTATAAAATTGTATTTTATGTAGTAGATGGATTTGGATCTGGACCAAACTGCAGCTGATGATGCAGCTAGAAATGCGCCAGCTCTCGCTCAAAGGACCGTGCTAGTTAATAGTAGACCCGAGGCTTTGGATCATGTAGATAAGGCTCGAGAAGCTTTTCTCCACTTGATGAGTAACTGGTATATTGAGTATACCCGAGATAATCCCAACGCTCAGCCCTCACCGCCCCCACCTATACCTCAACCCGCTCTAGTAGCTCCTCAAGTGGTTGAGGTGGTGAGAAGAGAAAGGCCTCTGGTGGCTAAGATCCGAAAACTAGGAGCCAAAAAATTTTAGGCAAATAAGGATGATGACCCGATGAAAGTAGAATTCTGGCTCAAGAATACCATCCAGGTATTCGATGAGTTATCTTGCACGTCTAAAAAGTATTTAAAGTGTGCGGTGTCTCTCTTGAGAGATTCAGCCTATCATTGTTGGAATACCTTGGTGTCAGTGACGCCAAGGGAGAGAGTTAGTTGGGAATTCTTCCAAGAGGAATACCGAAAGAAATACATCAGCCAGAGGTTCATTGACCACGAAAGAAAGGAGTTCCTAGAATTGAAGCAAGGTCGTATATCAGTGACCAACTATGAACGAGAGTTCGTAAGGCTTAGCAAGTATGCAAGAGAGTGCGTGTCTACTGAGGCCATCATGTGCAAGAGATTCAAGGATGGATTGAACGAAGATATCCGCCTATATGTGGGAGTTCTCGAATTAAGGGAGTTTGTAGTGTTGGTGGATAGAGCCTGTAAAGCCGAGGAGTTGGCTAAAGAGAAGAGAAGAGCTGAGTATGAGTCTCGTGACTCGAGGAATAGACAACTGAACAAGTCTCACCAAACCTCATTTAAGAAATTGAAGGATTTCACTACTCGATTAGTCGCTTCAATAGGGTTTTCAAACCGATGTAAAGGCAAGCAATTTTCAAGATCGAAAGGGCAAGCCACATCAGTTGCTAGTGTGGGCAACGTTCGACCAAGTAGACAAGAATGTTCCCAGTGTGGTAGACGCCATTTTGGTGAGTGTCGGGCTAATGAAAAAGCTTATTTCATATGTGGGTACTTAGACCACTTTATCAGAAATTGTCCCGAGGTGGACGGGAAAGAAAAGCTTCAGAGTGCCAGATCAGGAAGTTCCGCTAAAGGAAGACCTTTGAGAAACCCAAAAATTAAGATGGGAAGCAGGAATCCTTCTAAAGAACAAGCTGCTAAAGTCGAGGGTAGAGCACCGGTGAGGACATATGACATTCGTGCTCGTGAAGAAGCATCTTTCCCCGATGTAATCATGGGTATCTTTTCTCTTCATAATACTCGTGTTATAGCTTTAATTGATCTAGAATCTACCCACTCATACATATGCATGAAATTAGTCTCTAGCATGGGCATGCCTATAGAGTCTATTGAGTTCATTATAAGAGTGTCAAATCCCATAGGCAAGTGTGTGTTGGTTGATAGAGTTTATAAAGGGTGCCCGTTGATGATTAAGGGTCATTGCTTTCAGGTTAATCTTATGTTATTACCATTTGACGAGTTTGATGTCATTCTTGAGATGGACTGGTTAGTTACCCTTGGAGTAATTGTGAATTGTAGTAAGAAGCAGTTTGAGTTGAGAGATGAAAATGGTAATTTTATTTGTGTTGAATAAGGAAGGGGTATGAAACTTATCTTGCCTTCGTGCTGAACACTAAAGAAATCGGATCAAAATTGAGTTAGTACCCATAATATGTGAATACCTAGATGTTTTTCGGAAGAGTTGCAGGGACTACCTCTAGAGAGAGATTGAATTGAATTGATCTAGTTTGGTATTGCCCTATTTCTCTTTTCTCCATAGAATGGCTCCAATCAACTAAAAGAGCTAAAAGCACAGTTGCAAGAATTAACAGATAAGGGTTTCGTGAGGCCGAGTTTTTCTCCATGCGGCACTCCCATTCTATTCATGAAGAAGAAAGATGAATCCATGAGACTATGTATAGATTATCAACAACTCAATAAGGTGACAGTGAAGAATAAGCATCCGTTACTAAGGATCGATGATCTATTTGACCAATTAAAGGGAGCTACAGTATTTTCTAAGATAGATCTAATGTCAAGGTATTATCAGTTGAGAGTCAAGGACTCAGACATGCCGAAAATCGCATTTAAGACTATGTACGACCACTATGAGTTTGTGGTCATGCCTTTTGGACTAACTAATGCCCTCGCGATCTTCATGGATTTGATGAATCGCATTTTTCGACCACATTTGGATAGATTTATTGTGGTCTTCATTGATGACATATTGATCTACTCTCAAGATGAGAATGATCATGCAGGAGATTTGAGTATGGTTCTACAAGTTTTGAGAGAAAAACAATTGTATGCCAAATTCAGTAAGAGCGAATTTTGGCTCAAGGAAGTGGGATTTTTGGGGCATATTGTCTCGGGAGATGGGATAAGAGTTGACCCGAGTAAAATTTTGGCAATTGTTAAGTGGGAACCGCTGAGGAATGTAACTGAAGTAAGGAGTTATCTAGGCTTAGCTGGCTATTACAGGCATTTTGTTAAGGGGTTTTCCATGGTAGCCACGCCAATGACAAGACTTATGCAGAAAGATGTGAAATTCGTTTGGACAAAAGAAATGTCAACAGAGTTTCGAGAAATTGAAGACACTGTTGACTGAGTCTCCTATTTTGGTGCAACTTGAGCCGGGAAGAGAATTCGTGGTTTATAGTGACACATCCTTGAACGGTTTAGGCTGTGTACTCATGCAAGAGGGTAAAGTGATTGCATACGCCTCTAGGCAGTTGAAGCCGTACGAGAAGAACTACCCGACTCATGATTTAGAGTTGATCGCAATTGTGGTTGCATTAAAAATTTGGAGGCATCATTTATAAGGTGAAAAGTGTCAGGTTTTTACTGACCACAAAAGCCTAAAATATTTGATGACTTAAAAGGAACTAAATTTGAGGCAACGAAGATGGTTAGAATTGATTAAAGATTATGAGCTATTGATTAACTCCCATCTGGGAAAGGAAAATGTAGTCGTCGATGCTTTGAGCAGAAAATCATTGTTTTGCACTAAAAGCTATGAACACCCAGATGACCTTGTTAGAGGATGGATCCATGTTAGTCAAGTTGAGGGCTAAACCATTCCTCATTTAAGTGATTTGTGAACTCAAAAGAATGATAGCAGTTTGCAAGCCAAAAGAATTTTATGTGAGTCGAGTGTTGAGCGGACTTTCGAATAAATCTTGATGAATGTCTAACATTTCGAGATGCAGTCTGTGTACCGGGAATGATGAGCTTATTCACAAAATTTTGCATGAAGGACATAACGGATGTTTGAATGTGCATCCAGGCAGTACAAAGATGTACCAAGATTTGAAGAAATGGTACTGGTGGCAAGGTATGAAGAAAAATATTTCTGAATTTGTATCAAAATGCCTGATTTGTCAACAAGTGATGGTCGAACATCAAGTACCTTCGGGTTTACTTCAGCCTATTATGGCTCCTGAATGGAAGTGGGACCATAATACTATGGATTTCATGACGGGTTTACCATTGACTCCCAAGAAGAAAGATATAGTATGGGTAGTAGTCGATAGACTCACTAAGTCAGCTCACTTTATACCAGTATGAGTCGACTACTCACTCGATAAATTGGCAAACTTGTACATGTCTAAGATAGTAACACTTCATGGTATACCTTTATCAATCATTTCAGATAGAGATCCGAGATTCACGTCACAATTTTGGAAAAAGCTGCAAGAAGGTCTGGGCACGAAATTGAGTTTCGGTACTGCCTTTCATCCCCAAACCGATGGGCAGTCAGAGAGAACAGTTCAGATACTAGAAGACATGCTTAGATGTTGTGCTTTAGAATTCCATGGTAGTTGGGAGAAATACTTACCATTGGTGGAATTCACCTACAACAACAGTTTTCAGTCAAGTTTGAAGATGGCACCTTATGAGGCATTGTATGGACGTAAGTGTCGAACGCCTGTGTATTTGTCAGAACTCAAAGAAAAACAGATACACGGGGTTGATTTTGTTAAGGAAACTGAAGAGAAAGTAGAAGTGATTAGTAACTATCTGAAAGCTACCCCAGATAGACAAAAGTCCTATTCAGACTGAAAGAGGAAAGAGATAGAATATGAAGTGGGTGATAAAGTGTTCTTAAAAGTATCGCTTTGGAGGAAAGTCCTCAGATTTGGTCGGAAGGGCAAATTGAGTCTGCGCTTTATTGGACCTTAGGAAGTTACCAAAAGGATAGGACCAGTAGCTTATCGGCTAGCTTTGCTGCTTGAGTTAGAAAAGATTCATGATGTCTTCCATGTGTCTATGTTGCGTCGATACTGTTCAGACCCTTCACATGTTATAGAACTAACAAAGGTAGAGATACAACCAGATTTGACTTACGGTGAAGAACCAGTTAAAATATTGGCTCGTGAAATCAAGTAGTTAAGAAATAAAGGCATAGCCCTAGTGAAAGTCTTATGGCAAAGGCACGGAATATAAGAGGCTACAGGAGAGTCCGAGGAAACGATGAGAAATCAATACCCTAGTCTTTTCACTGGTAAGATTTTCGAAGATGAAAATCCTTAAGGGGGAAGAATTGTAATAGCCTGATTTAGGGGCTGTCGGAATAGTGATCTCAGGATCACTATTTCAAGACCAGAGAAATTATTTTCATGATATATATTATGAGTTAGAGCATGATAGCATATGAGCATTAAAATTTTGGTATTTTAATTTTAACGTTTTCGTGTTTAATTTGTGAAAAAGACTAAATCGCATAATGTGCAAAAGTTTCATTCTATATGCTAAGAGTACCAAATGGCTATGGATTGTTAAATGGGGGTATTTTAAATGAAATTTACCCTTTGAATGAGGCTTGGCCGGCCATAAGAGAGCATGGGAGATAAAATTTTCATTTAGTGTCAAAGTTAGTAGTAGTAGGTAGACTAATTTGACTTTTAATAATAAAATAAGGAGAGAAAAGTTATCATCTTTTTATCTTATCATCTTCCACTGAATATTTGCAGCAAATAAGGGGTTGAAACCTTCTAAAATTTCAGCAAACTCTCATCCATTCAAGTAAGTGTTCTAGTGAACCTTTCTTGAAAATAATTGTACTTTTGATATCCCTAAAGCTTAAGCTTTCAAGTGAGGGGACTATTGTGCAATGTTGTGAAAGGTTTAAAGTTTTACCATGAGAGCTACTTTAGTTGTTTGTTGCATTTTTAAGGAAGAATTTGAGTCTTAGTTGTTAGATGAACAACTTTTAAAAAGGCATTAGCATGAGGACACTAAATAGGACCTTAATGAAAAGGTTATGAACTTAGGAGTAAGTATGTGAAATATTGATTGTTGATGATAGCTTTAAGAGCATTAAATGTTTGCCTAGGCTTGTTGAAGATAAAAATGTGATTAGAATTAATTTTCGATCCTAGGGGCAAAATAGTCATTTTGCCAAAATCTAGGGGTAACATGGTAATTTTGCCTAAGTAGGATTATTGAGATGCTTATATTAATAAAATGATTAAAATGAGCTACTTTGCTATTATAGAGCAAGAGGAGACGAGAATTCACCTCATTCGTGGAACAGATAAAGTCGTGGACTAAACCGAAGAACTAACTCATTTTGAAAACGAGGTAAGTTGTATGTGAATTTAATGCAATATTTTATATGCTTAATGTCTTATTGATGCATGATACTTCAATGAATTGAGAAACTTATATGAATGTGATATTGAAGTCCTAATGGACTAAGACCATGTTTGGAACATGGCATCGGCATTGATACGTGTGCCAGTGTAAGACCATGTTTGGAACATGGCATCGGCGTTTATACGTGTGCCAGTGTAAGACCATGTTTGGAACATGGCATCGGCATTGATACGTGTGTCAGTGTAAGACCATGTTTGGAACATGGCATTGGTACTTAGAGGAGACTTCATGTAATACCACTTATAGAGCGTGACAATGGCTTTATACTTATCATAGTGATTACAAAGGCATGTATTTGATTATTTTCGTCGCATGGTGGGATGAAAAAAATGAATTTAAAAGTAGAGATATGAATGAAAACAAGTGTTAAGGAATGGGTCATGAGAAATTGACGCTATATGTGTTACAATAAATGTTAGATATGCACAATTGTAAGTAAGGATTATCGAGAAGTCTTAGATTGTATACGATTAATTAATGTTAGGGATGAATTATTCTTTTATGAAGATTACGATTCCTAATTATTTCCATGCAACTTACTAAGCTCATTGCTTACCCCTTTTTCATTGCCCTTCTTTCTTAAAGTATTGCCAAGATAACACGAAGATAGTAGACACAGGGGTTTGGAAATCACACTATCAACAACACTTTGATATAAAAATTTTAGACTTATTTTGAATATGGCATGTATAGGACTAGGGTGTTTTGTCAAGTTGTAATCGTTAGCTAAAGTGTTTGTGGTAAATCATTTTGTAATGGGTTCTTGATTCAGGCAAATGTTTGGCAAACTCTTCCTTTTGCAATAAAGATGATATTAATGAGGTGTATGCCCCTTTTAATTATTCTTTTGTATTGACTATTTGACTGGCCAGAATTGTCATGTATGTAGGTTTATTGAGGTCATGTAGTATGTATTATTATTTATGAAAAATGTATTGGAT
Source organism: Gossypium rotundifolium (assembly GCA_025506655.1). Classification (NCBI taxonomy): domain Eukaryota; kingdom Viridiplantae; phylum Streptophyta; class Magnoliopsida; order Malvales; family Malvaceae; genus Gossypium; species Gossypium rotundifolium. The sequence continues at coordinate 66,965,558 of CP106725.1, forward strand.
TGATCTTGATTTCCGGGTGGCAAATGGCTTGGTAAATAGCCCCTATGTGCCAGCACGGTTGGACACACGGGCGTGTGTCAAGGCCGTGTTAAGCCTACACCTTAGTATTATTATTCAGAATAGGCCACAGGTAAATCCCACGACCGTGTGTGTATGCCGTGTAATACATATGGTTCGGACATGGCCATGTGCCCAGACCGTGTTAATTTAGTCAATATATCAAGGGTTAGCACACGGTCTAATCCCACGGGCGTGTCATGGCCATGTGAAATTAGTCAGTAACTTCCCACTGTTGGAAGACATGGGCGTGCTTATGGGTACACGGGCGTGTTCCAAGTCACACGGGGGTGTGAACCCTGCTTCAAAAAAAAAAAAGAGTTATTTGATTTAATTTCAAAAGTTTTCTGACATGAGTTAAAGGCCTCGTAGGCTGTTGTTATATGTGTTGACTAAGAAAGGAAAGTTTTTAAGTCGAACAAAATTTTATATCCCGTAAGTACATGTTTCAGTGAGTTCAAGAATAGTAATGTCTCGTATCCAGACCTAGTATCGGTCTTTAGGTGTGGGGTGTTACAAGATCGAGAGAAAAAAGGATAAGATCTCCCTCCTAGCAGAAGAACTTATTCAATTATCAGTCAAAGGTTCGATAGTGGTGCCAAACACAATACCAACTCTGATCTGTACTATTTGGACAGAGAAGCTTTATAATTCAAAAAGTTTTAGGGCACATGATGAAAAACATATGGAAGACAAGGAAGAAATTTAAGATTTAGATGGTAGGGAAGAATTTATTTTTGATAGTGTTTGATATAAAAGAATATCTAGAGACAATTATGGAGGGAAGACCATGGCTTTTTTGCAAAAGCCTTATTTTATTTGACAGATTAATTCAACAGATGGAATGAACTCAAATTAGGCTTACTGGATTAAGATTGGCTCATGATTACCAGAATTTGATAAAAAATATCTTTTGCATGCCATAGGTGTTACGTTTGGAGGGGTAATCAGATCTGAAATAAATGGGGAGTCATGTCGACTTCGGATAAATTTGGATGTGCAGAAACCCCTTCGAAGAGGCATTTTCATTTCAATTGATAATATTAATAAATTGTAGATTTCTTTTAAATATGAAAAATTACCGATGTTTTGCTTTGGATGTGGAAGAATGGGACATGGTCTTAAAGATTGTCTCAAGCTAAATCCTGTGGGGAAAAATAAAATCAAAGATGACCCACCTTACACGTCGGCCATAAAAGTAGAATCGAATTTAAGGAGAGCTTGAAACTCAACGCTATCTTAAAAAAGGTGGGGTCTCAATGCTCTTATGTATGAAGTACAGAGTCGATGCCAAATAGTTTTAAAATACTAGAAGAGGGGGATACACAACTTGGAGAACGCAAAGGAAATTGCAATTGATTGGCGTGGAGGATGTGAAAAAGAAGCAGGAAGAAGTATCCATAATTAAGAGAGATGAACAGATGAATGATAGTAAGAGCGAGCAAGTTAAAAATCAAAATCCAGCCAAGAAGTCAAGTTGGAAAAGAATTGTTCCAACAACTAAGATGGATTAAAGAAAGGATAGAAGTAGCATGAGGAAGAGGAAATCCATGGAAGAAGAAATTGGAACTAGCTGTATAGCAGCTGAATATGAAGATTGAATAAAAAGATTAAGAAAAGAAGGTAAAGAGGATCGTGATGAAGTTTTATCGTAAGTGATGATTGAAAATATAGAGCAAAGTGGCATTCCAACAATTATGGAATCGACGACTGCTAAAAGGCAAACTGACTGACTGCAATGAAAAACATTAGTTGGAATGTCCGTGGATTGGGGAGTCCACGAGCGGTAAGAAGGCTGCGGTACTTTTTAAAGTAGCATAGTCTCCATATGGTCTTCTTAATGGAGATAAAAATCGATAAGAAACGCTAGGAAAAAGTCAGAATGAGTTGTGGTTTTTGGAATGGGATCGATGTTGAAACAGAGGGTTCTCATGGTGGATTATGTTGGCATGGAAAGGGGATATTATGGTTACTTTGAGGAGTTTTTCAAAGAGTCACACTGATGTATTGATCAAAGAGGAAAGTGTCAGAGAGAAATGGAGATTTACGGGGTTCTATTGTTCACCTTATGTGACTAAGAAAAATGATTCTTGGAATCTGCTAAGGAAATTAGGCCAAGATCATAATCATCCATGGTTAATAGGCAGTGACTTTAATGAAATCATGTATTCTTTTGAGAAAAGTGGAGGTGTTCCAAGAGAAGAGAGACGATTGGAGGTTTTCCGCGAGACTTTGGGGGAATGTCAACTAGAGGACTTGGGGTATTTGGGAGTTTGGTTTACTTGGGAATGGTGGAATATGCCAGAAACAAATATCAAGGAAAGACTTTATAGGGGAGTTGTGAATGACAAATGGAGGCATCTTTTTCCATCAAGTACTATTTAGCATTTAACTCATTCAATGTTAGACCATTGCCCATGTAACATCCCAAAATTGGGCCTAGTAGGATTGGGCCCAATGGGCATTGGGCGTACGAATGTTTACAATAATTAAGAATAAGAGAATGGCGTTGTTACAAATTAGACTTATTAGTTAAGTGAATTTGGAAGGTTATGAGGTTTCTGTGAAGTCTCGGGTTCAAGTTAGGCCATAAAAAGAATTTTTATTTTTGGAATTTTAGTGGATATGGCTGATGGAAGTAGGACTTAGGAATAAATGGGTGCATTTAGGAGACACAAGAGGAGCTAGTGGCTTAGTGGCAAGTGGTGTGAATTGGCTAATGGGAGAACTTGGGGTCGAATCTCATGGAAAGCCAAGGAGTTTTATTTTTGCCAAAAATGAGAAGAGATGATAAGGGGACAAGTGGAGGGATTCTTTGAGGAAATCATGGCGATGGAGAGGAGATTGAGGAAGAAAATGAGGTAAGGTGGACTTTTTAATAAGGCAATGTGCTAAGGAAATAAGGAATGGGTGATGGTACGATAAGGAATCAATAGAAAAGGGCAAGTAAGGGAAACATGTGGCTTATTTCATGGAGATTATTTTGGAAAGTTTAGGTGGCCAAACTTTTGACTATTTGGGGCATGAATGTGGACGGTTTTGGGGGAAATGGAGGTAGCTGAATTTTGATTGGTCATTTGGTAGAATTTTGGTGTTGTTAGGCAAAATTCACTTTTGCACTATTTTGTGTTTTTCTCCAAGCTCCTTCCTTTGCTTTGTGCTGAATTTACAAGCCATTAGTGAGCGTATTTTCTTCACTTCTTCATTGGGTGCCGAAACCTTAATCCATCTTTCACCATTCTTCTTGTTGCCGAAATACTCACATTTCTCTTTGGTTCATATCTCTTTTGGTGTTGACCGAAACACTCCAAACACCTTGATACATCTTCTCCTTTCTTTTAATCATTTCTACTCATTTGTGTTGACACTCACTCGTTTGATCAATCGGGTCATAGTGGAAGGCTGAAACTTTGACTCATCCATTTCCATTGCACAATCGTTAGAAGTCAGAACTAATATCATTCAGGTAAGGGATTCATCATGGTTTTTTTTTGGATCTTTTCGTTGACCGGTTATTTTGCTTAACGGGATAGTGGTTGTGACTAATCGATTATATTTTTAGGGACTAAATCTCTCGATCTATCACTCGTAATAAGAGACTCGGATTATTGGTAAGCGATATAGATTTTTAATCAGTCGCAATACTTGGATGAAGTTGTAAATTGGGTTTGGACTAATTGTTGACCGATTGTATCTTTAGGTGCTGCGGAGAATCACATGTTACGGATTCCAAATAAGGTGTGTAATTCCGTACCTTCCGTATACATATCTGAAATGGAGTGTAATCTCACACTTCTCTGAAAGTTTGTATGAAATATTCTGTGAATCGGTCGAAATACCAAAGAAAACCAAAAACTGGCACCCGTAATCACTCGGGCGTGCATATGATCGTAGTGGTAATCATATTTGTAATAAAATAGTTCCAGTTAGAAACAGTGACATGTTTTTGAAAAATCACGAAAAATATGAGAAAGGGAATTAGAAAGTGAATAAGATGTCAAATTAAAGCTTACTGTGTCTATTTTGATATGGAAGAAACGGAGAAGGAAAAATAAATTTTATAATATGAGATATGTTAATTTTAGTGAGACTGGTTTTGAATGACTTCGTGGTTCCCTGATCTGTCTTGGAAAAATCATATAAAATTGTACAAAGTGAATTATGGGTTATAATTTATATATATGGATTTCATAGTGAGTCTATTTTCAAGAGAAACAAGTGAGAGAAGTCTATTAAGGAAGGAGAGGTCAGAATCGTTGGACAGTGAAACAAAAGAAACTTTAAGGATTAAACTGTACTAAATGGTTACGCCAAAAATTCTGGAAAAATTGTAGTTATAAGATATATGAGTCTAGTTTCAAGGACTGTGACTTTAATTCTTTTAGCTCTATTGGTGCCATTCTATATGGAGCTAACGAAATAGGTGTCGTTCCGGGTAACAGATTAATACCAATTTCAACTTCACTTATCGGAGGTAATCTCAGTAATTCTTCAGGAAACACATCAGGGAATTCACAGACAACTGGCACTGATTGAACTTTCTTTTCAGTCACGTTCGAGTCAATCACATAAGCAAAATAAGCTTCATAACCTTTTTCTAATAGTCCAGTTTTGACCCTAGTTGGAATAGTGGTTTCGGGACCACAAATCTGAGTCAATAAAATATTTTAATATTATTTTCCGTGCCTATGATATGTGATTAAGTATGTGTGAAATTTCTGTGAATTAATTTGATCATTTATATGTTTAATTTGAGAAAGGATTAAATTGCATTAAATGAAAAAATTAGCATGCTTTATGTAAGGAATCTATTTTCTAATGTCTTTATTATATGAGGTCCTTAAAAGATTATTATGCCATTATGAATAAGTGGACATTTATATCCATGTATTATAAGATAATAAAATTGTTTCATTAATCTTATATTAGTAATTTGTTAATTACATGATATTTAGTAAAACATAAGGCTTAAAAATAAGCCATTGTCATCCATATTTCCGAAACATCAAAGAAAAGAAAAAGAAAATTGAGCTAGGACATTCGACTAGCTTTTGATTCAATTCAAGGTATGTTTTGCATCGGTTTTGATAATTTCTACGTTTTTGTAATTGTTGCTTCGTATACTTCAAAACCCATGTCTTGATTTTGAGAATTGATGGTGTTTTTGAAATGAGACTTTGATGAACTCATGTGATTTGTGATGTTTTATAGTGAAATATGAAAGATATGTATATGATTATCATAGTTTTTCTTTGAGTTTTTGGTGAATTTGAGTATTTTGGAGTAAATTGAGAAAATAATATTTCGATGGACTAATTTGTGAAATAAATAAAATATATGGACTAATATGAAGAATGTGAAAATTTGACTAGGCATGGGTAACTTGAAATTATGTGTAATTTTTTATTTTGTGAATTAGGGACTAAATTGTCCAAATGTGTAAATGTGAAGGCTAATTTTCAAATTGCCATAAATATGTGTTTTTGGATTGATTTGTATATGTTGGAAAATAAAAGGGTTAAATTTTTATGTATAGATCAAGATTCGAAGAAAATAGACTTAGATCGCGAAAAAACGAAAGTAGTTGAATAACTAAAACCGAACGAATATCCTAATTTGAGGTAAGTCGATATATAAATAAATGTATTTATATAGAATTACATATGTTTATATGACTATAGATAATGATGAATGCACATGAGATGTTGTATATATATGAATTCTAAGATAAGATTGACATAGTGTTAACATCCAAGAAGTTTCGTTCGAACATAGAAATAGATAGGATTAACTATGTTACGACATAGATGTTTGACATCTGATATCAAGTAAGACCACTTCTGGGACATTGGCATTGATTTTTGATTACGTGTAAGACCCTGTCTGGGACTATGGCATCGATATCTGATTACGTGTAAGACCCTGTCTAGGTCAGTGGCATCGATATCTGATTACGTGTAAGACCCTGTCTGGGATAGTGGAATCGATATCTGATTACGTGTAAGAACCTATCTGGGACAGTGGCATCGAATCTGATTACGTGTAAGATCCTATCTGGGACAGTGGCATCGATATTTGATTAAGTGTAAGACCCTGTCTAGGACGTTGGCAATGAACGATTATATGATTTGTATATTTGTATCAAGTATGTTTGATATCTAACTATGTGTGCATAAAGGTAAGTATCTATATGAACTTATATTGATTAATATGTGAAATGGAATGATGAGTTAATATGTAAAATATGCTTAAATAAGTTATGTGTGAATATGATATTTGAATTGAAGAATTTTAGTATTATATAGCTAAGTTTATGAGCTAATAAATATGAGATGAATTTGCTATAAGAATTATAATGACATTCCATCAAATTGAATAAGTTTATTATATGTTAAGTTTATTTATATATGGCTTACTAAGCTTTTGAAAGCTTACTCTGTGTGTGTATTTGCTCTATTTTATAGATCGTCAAAGCTACTGAAGGCTCGGGGACCGTCGAGGATCATCATCACACTACTCAACTTGTTTTGGTACTTTTGAAATATGTGTATAGCTAGTTATGGCATGTATAAGCTAGTCATTTTGGTTACGTTGAATGTGTATAATAGCCATGAGATGTGGCTAAATAAGTATTGGTAATATGCTTGAGCAAATATGAAAATGATGCATGTTTTGGCATGGCTAGATAGCTTATGAAACGGTTAAAGATTTGGTAAGCATATGAATGCAACATGAGCATGTTTGATTGATCAAAGGAATGTATATATGAAAGTTAAAGGTAGATGAACCATGCTTAATTGCATATGTGTTTAGTTGTACAAATTGGCATGATTGGAATGGTATTTGAGTGTAGAGAATTAATATATTTCTAGTTGCCAAATGTATACGAGTTGGATTGGTACATTACTTGTAGGTATGACCCAAGTAAGGGTGGAAAGTTGGCCTTGCAAATGGCCTGTTTTGCCTACACGGCTATGGCATACGGGCGTGCCTAGTGGCCGTGGGAAAATGGCAATATTTAGCTAAGTGTGCATGGCATTGGCACACAGACGTGCCTGGTAGTCGTATGATTTAGTCAGTATAGGGCCTAAGAGCACAGGACCATGGTACATGGGCGTGCCCAATGGCCGTGTGAAAAAGTCAGTATACATACCTTGATTTGGCACGGCCAAGACACATGGGTGTGTCTGGTGTCCGTGGGAGACACACGACCTATCCACATGAGCATGTGTCCTACATTACTTAGGAAAGTTTTAAATTTCTGGGAAATTTCGTAAGTGTTCGGCCTAGTCCCAGCCCTACTTTAAAGCATGATTAGGGTCTCGATGACCTACTTAAGGGACACTTTTAATGCGATTGATGAATAATTGAATGTAATGTCTGTAAATATTTTTGATCTATCCGGTAACGTCTTTAACCCTAATCCGATGAATGATACGGGTTAGAGGTGTTACACTTTTCTCAAATAATTCTGAGCTTTCAACGCAGATATCATAGCAGGTAACCCAGTCAAATCATTAGGCTCAACTCGAACTATTTCATCATTCTGACGTCTCAAATCAATGGTCTTTCTCTTGCAATTCACAACAGCATCATGCAACGTCAACCAGTCCATACCCAAAATTATGTCAAACTCATCAAAAGGTAATAACATCATATCAGCCAGAAAACAGATATCTCAAAACATCAACGGACAGTTCTTGCATACTTTATCAACCAAGACACTTTTACCCAAAGGGTTCGATACTTTTATAACAAACTCAGTAGACTCTACAGGGAAAGTCTTGCTGGATACTAAGTTCATGCATATTTACGAATGAGTAGAACCTGGGTCGATCAATGTAATCATAGAAGTACCATAAAGAGTAAATGTACCCGTTATAACATCCAGAGATGAAGCTTCCTCTCGATCTCAGATGGCATATGTTCTAGCAGGCGCTCTAGCTTTAGGTCTTACAATAGTGTCTTTCGTAGTTCTCTGACTACAACTAACATTTCTTGCATTTCTAGAAGGTCTACCTCTAACTAAAACATTATCAGATATCAGATTCTGAACAATCTCTTGCTCAACAGACTCTAGGCAATCTCGGATGAAATGATCTAGTGATCTGCATCTGAAATAGGATCGATCATTCAGTCTACAACTTCTCTGATGTCTTTTACGACAATGATTACATTCAGGTCGATCGGATCGGACATTTCCAACACTTTCCATTGATGTTGCTGGAGCTTTGGTATTCGACTGTGATCTAGCTCAATTCTATTTGATTGTCCAACAATTGCCCTGGAACGGCTATGTTCATCTCTGAATTTCTTTGAAGTAGACTGAAATGATTTGATCTCAAATCTCTTTCTCGTATCTCTCGTATCTCTGACTTTAGCTTAGCTTTTCTTTTATCTTTCCCGAGTGCCTTAGCTTTGCACGCTCGATTAACAAGCACAATGAACTCCTTTATTTCTAAAATCCCAACAAGCAAACGTATATCTTCGTTAATGCCATCTTCAAATCTTCTACACATTATTGCCTTGGTTGGTACACATTCTCGAGCATACTGAATTAGTCTCGCAAATTCTCGTTCATACTCGGTCACAGTCATCTGATCCTATTTCAACTCCAAAAATACTTTCCGTTTCCAATCAATAAACCTCTGACTATTATATTTCTTTCAAACTCAGACTGAAAGAAGTCCTAAGCAACCCGTTCCTTTGGAATAACAGAGATTAAAGTCTTCCACCATTGATAAGCTGCATCTCGTAGCAAAGATACAACACATTTTATGCATTCTTCTAGAGTCAATGACATTTCATCAAATACTCGAATAGCGGCATCAACATCACTGGTGGCCCTAAACTCTTCGGCCCCATACTTACGAATTTTGTCAACTGGCGGCTTGTTCAACAAATTCAAGTTCATAACCAGAGGCACAACTGAAGTCTAAAGGTGATTATTCGGGGGCGGAGGTTGTGAAATAGTCGGATTATTTCTCACAAACTGAGTAAACCACTTACTCATCATTTACAATAAAGCTTGTTTAGCTTCTCCCTCTTAACCGCTAATAGCCAGTCTCGAATCAGATAGCGCTATCCCTTGAGCGAAAGTAGGCACATTGCTTTCAACATCATCAGCTACGGCTATTTTAGGATCCATTACAATACAAAACACATTTTATACGTCAGGATCCATCACACTATCACATTTCATATTTATGCCATGTATATCTAGACTCTCACACGCTATGTTAGTCTGAAAATTGACTAAATTGTAGCTCTAATACCAATAAAATATAACACCCCTATCTCGAATCTGTCGTCAAAATAGGGTTAAGAGGCATTACTAAACAATCGAAACATTTCATATCAATTTCACGGCACCAAGTCAATTAGCATTCAATCATATTCAGACATAATCATATAGTCCCCTAACGAGGTCATCGAGACCTTAAACATGCTTTAGAATAGGGCCGGAATAAATTGAACACTTACAAAAATTTTTAAAATTCTAACATTTTCTAAGTTATAGAGGTCACACGCCTGCGTGTGGGTAAGCCATGTGTCTCACACGGTCTCAGACACGCCCATGTGGCCAAGCCGTGTCAAAACAGGGCATACATACTAACATGACAACCCGGCTGGGACACACCGTGTGCCCCACTCGTGGTAGAGCCTGATTTGCAGCACATGGCCAGCCACACGCCCGTGTGTCCAACCCGTGGTCGAGCCTGACCTACTTTGAATTACAACCTCGAAGGACACGATTCAGCCACACGTTCATGTGCTCAACCGTGTGGACAAATATAGGCCATTTTCAAGGCCAAAGTGCCACCCACACATGGGATCATCTGTAACGCCCCAAAAATCTCGAAACTCTAAATTTTTGTGCACTAAAGTTGGTATGTATGGGTAGCACTTAGAATATTAATTTTAAGGGTTATCAGGATTATTTGAAGTTTTAGAGATAAGAAAGACCCTATAGAAAAACTAATTTTCTAGATTTAGTGGACCCTAGTCTCAAGCATTAGGCCTCATAAGTAGATTAATGGGAAAATAGGACACAAATGGGCTGCTTGTGCAGTGGCAAGTGGCATCACTGGGGGAGCTATAAGATGGCTTGATTGTCAGCTGAGGAGGTCCAAGGTTTGAGGCTTAAGAGTGGTATTTTGTGGAGTGTTTATTTTGCATAAGTGGACGGCCAGAGTTGTGTTGAATTTGAACTCTTGCGTTGGAGTGTTTGAGTGGTCTTGTGAACTGATAGTGGAGGAAATTTCAGATGGGATTAATGAGTTATCAGGGAGAAAAGTTAGGATATGAGGAGTGTGGATGAGGTGGTGCCGAATGGGACTCCGGAGGAAGGCATTTTTAGCTTGTGGTTGTGAAAGGAGAGTGCTGATTCCATTGAGGGGTTCTTTGAGTTGCCATTATTCTTTTTTTTTCTTTTCATCCCCTCAATCGATTCCTCCTATTGCCAAAATCTCCTAAAGATGAATCTTTTGTGCCGAATTCTTTTGATGGGCTCTTTTGATTTTCAATACTTTTCTCTTCTCTCCCATAGCCGAATTCTCTCATTGTTGAATTACCAAAATCTTTTTCTTGCAAAAATTTCTATTAGTACCAAATCTTTGTGGATGTTCCTCCATCACAAATTGTTTGTTACCTACTCTCAGTCAAGTGTTAAAAGTCGAATCTAGTTTAGTAACTATCTAGGCCAGTAAGATCAAAAGGGGATTTGGTAAGCATTCGGTTAACCTCTTTTTTACATTTTGCTAAAAGCTGAAAGGATATCTAACTTTTCCTATCATTAACCCTGTAATAACAAGGATAGGGTTCGAAGATCGTAAGCGTGGTAGGTAAGGATCATTAGCATGAGGTAAGTGCACATGTCTCAGTTGTGGTTTAGTAAACAGCAGAGTATAGTATGGCTTATAAGGGTGACTTATGTGGAATATGAGTCACTTGATTTTGACGGTATATGTTTTGGTGTAGATCTAGGGGATATTCGCGAATAGTAGCTAAGGAAGGGCTACTAGAACGTTTGGCATACGGTAAGGTTACGGTGAGGTTTGTATTTTTGATAACGTATACGTTAAGGCACGGTTAATCGTTAGTGATGACTATTTTAGGTTCATGATTAACGGGTTTGCAGCACGCGTTGTTACTAGATGTGTACAAAAACTACACACACACGATATCGGCAACGCCGAAAAGCCAAAAAGCGAAAAGTGGCTAAATGGTCCTGCCAAACTTTTGGGCCCAAAACAAAAATGGTTGTTATGTAAGCATGAATAATAAATTGGCATGAACAGTTGTATGATGTGATTGTAATCGGGCCTAATGGGCTTTATAAACATGAATGGGGCTTAATGGGCCATGTGGACATAATTAGACTTAGTGGACTGTATGGGATTTTTTAGAAATATATGTTAGGGCTTAATGGACTCTAGGCCTAGTCTGACAAAATCTTGAATAACATAAAACTTTGTTATTAATCAAACATGTCTGTGGACAAGTCGATAGGTTAGGGTGTGGAAATGGACATATGCATGTCTAGGTTTGGATTTAGGGAGAGCTTGGTACTTAAGCGGTCCTAGTAACCCACCTCCTATTCTTTGGAATCCTACCTGGTGCGTAGTGTCTATTCACTTTAGCCACGAGGACTTGTTGATAGGCCAAAGGTCACACATAAAACCCAAGATTTGAAGAATTACGATAATACCCTTGTAGGGTAGAATTACGATAATACCCCTATAAGGCAGAATTACGACAATACCCTTGATTGTGAAATGACTAAAATACTCTTATGTGATGAGTATGAGTTTTATGGATGTTACTCATGTGCATGTTGCATTTATATGATATTCTGTTTAGGATGCATATGGGTGGAAATTATGGTACGGAGGAAGAATTTGAGGATCGCATAGTTGCTTTACAACCGTGGATCCACCGGTGGCTTTAAGCCCATTACATATTTAGCAGCTTTGCTGTAACGTTGAGTAGTGCCACTGTTGGTGCTACCTTTAGACTGTAGGGATGGGTGGGTTGATATTTATATCCCTACAGTAGTGTAGGGTTGGAAGGAAAATGGTGTGTAGCGGATAGACTTTTGGGGAGGGTTTTGCATAACCTTGTTTTCATGTGATATGATGTGATATTATATCAGGTCATTGTGGGCTAAGGCCCAAAACTACCGATTTTGATAGGGCTTAGGCCTAATGTGATAATTGCATATTGAATTGATTGCCAAGGGTCGTACACACTGAGTTTAGAAACTCACACCCTTTGTAATTAATGTTTTAGGTGACGCTCAGTAGATGGCTCGATGTGGAAGGGAACTCGAAGATGGCCACATTGCAAGTTTCTTAGACGTTCTGTTTCTTTATTTCTTATGACGTTATTATTTTAATCATTTTATTTTTACTGGGTTGTAATAAGGCCCTGTATCTCCAAATTAACATTACTTATGGGTTTTTATTATTATTGTTTCAACTGTTTATTTATTAAACTTAAATAAATTTCTTAAGATTAAAAATGATTTTTGAGATAACTTTAACTTATGGGCTTTTACTTAAAACATGGGCTTTTCTCGCAACTTAACAAATCGCATGGATTTTGAGTTTCTTTTTACTCAGCATGTCATTTTAGTATTGTCCTTGATGTGACATCACTAGATTCGGTCAGAACGTTTGGGGCGGGTCTGGGGGTGTTACATTTAGTGGTATCAGAGCCTGGTTGCAAAGCTCGGGCTGTGAAATGGGCCTTAAATTTTGGGTTTTTTTAAATAAGTGGATTAAAAAGTTTTTATAGGATCTTGTAGTGTGGTTCACCGAGCCATTAATGTCGAGCCCAGTAAGTTTTTTTATTATTTTACTTGTTTAAATTATTGGACTATATTTCGATATTGGGCTACTTTAAACAATAGGTTTTTAGAGATTAAAGCCTGTAGTAAACTGAAGCATGTAGTGGATTCACGACCGTGAATAACTTTTAAATTGTTATTTGCATAAGACATGTGTTTGAAACAGTGGAACTATTAGCTAATTTGATAAAAATTCAAAACCAAAAATACTCACAGAACGATGAGTGCTAGAAGAGGTGCAAGAGGTCGCGGCCGAGGCCGTAGAAGTGTTAGGGCTGGGTCATCAGATTTAGGCCATATGCCCAACGTTGGAGTAGAGGAGGCTCCAGCCTTACCAGTAGCTAAAAGGGGACCATATGAAGGGCTGTTGCTACAAAAGATGTAGTATCGTAGGCCATGTTAAGGATCTTAGAAAGGGTCGCTAGGCTCAATAATGGTACGGGAAATCTGGGTCAATCGCAGAGCGACTCAAGCAAATGAGGCATATATTTTCAAAAGAGTAGCTAGGGTGGCCCCTAGTGTGGTGGAGTACATGTTGGAAGCTACGAAAAGGATAATGGACGGCTTGGACTGCACGGTAGAACAAAAGTTGAAAGGAATACTATCCTTACTTAGGTAAGAGGCTTATTAGTGGTGGTTAACCATAAAGGAGGGAAACCAACTGGAGCAGATCACTTGGGAGTTCTTGAAGTCAAAATTCTAGGGGAAGTACATCGGAGCAGGCTATGTGGATGCCCGAAGGAAGGAGTTTTTGAGTCTGATTTTGGGAGATAACTTGGTAGCAGAGTACGAGGCTGAGTTTTTGTGCCTTAGTCGGTATGACAAAATAGTCGCAATAGAGTATGATAGATGTGTTCGGTTTGAGGATGGGTTAAGAGACAACCTTAGGGTACTTATAACTCCACAGAAGGAGCAGGACTTTGCGGTCTTGGCGGAGAAAGTAAATATAGCGGAAGAAGTAAAACGGACAGAGCGCCTCACTCAAAAAAAAAAAAAGAAGGGTAAGAACAAATGGAATGTGGAAGCTATAGGGGCTGGGCAGAGGCTTGCAAGGAGGGCTAGAGTGAATGCGCCAATTAGAGCTGGGTCTCTTGTTACTGTTGCTAATACCGGGGTACCACCATGTGCTATGTGTGGAAAAGGGCATGTGGGCGAATGTTGAAGGAGAATAGGAGCTTGTTTGAGCTATGGAACTATGGAATATAGGATTTGAGAGTGCCCAAAAGGGCACAGGAGCGAGCCGATGGCAGAGGTAATTTTCGGCCACAAAGGGGTGGTCAACAACCACCAAGGGCCGTGGACAAGCCAGATGCAGTAATGGTGCAAGAAGAGGACGTGGAGCACTGGGCAGAGGTGTAAGCCAGGCTGAGGTGAGACAGCCAGTGTTAGTCTATACTATTCATCATAGAGAGGAAGGTGATGCACCAGATGTGATAACGGGTGCGTTTCTTATTCCTGAGCAACCTTATATTACGCTAATTAATGTGGGGTCGACACATTCGTACATTACATGCAATTGGAATGAAACTGTAGGGTTGAATTTGAAACCATTGAGAATGAAATGAGTATGTTAAGTCCTTTAGGGAAGTCAGTGGAAGTTAATAAGTTGTGTAGGAATGTACCTTTCGTAGTTCAAGGAGTTACTTTCTTAGCAGACTTGATGGAATTACCATTTGGTGAGTTCAAAAAATTCAAGTTCATAACCAGAGGCACAGTTGAAGTTTGAGGGGGATTAGTCGGGGGCGGAGGTTGTGAAATAGTCAGATTATTTCTCACAAACTGAGTGAACCACTCACTCATCATTTGGAAGGAAGCTTGTTTAGCTTCTCCCTCTTAACCGCTAATAGCCGGTCTCGAATCAGATAGCGCTATCCCTTGAGTGGGAGCAGGCACATTGCTTTCAACATCGTCAACTATGACTATTTCGGATCCATTACAATATGAAACACATTTTAAACGTCACGATCCATCACACTATCACATTTCATATATATGCCATGTATAGCTAGACTCTCATACGCTATGTTAGTCTGAAAATTGACTAAACTGTAGCTTTGATACCAATAAAATGTAACACCCTAACTCGAATCCATCGTCAGAATAGGGTTAAGAGGCATTACTAAACAATCGAAACATTTCATATCCATTTCGTGACACCAATTCAATTATCATTCAATCATATTCAAACATAATCATATAGTCCCCTAATGAGGTCATCGAGACCATAAGCATGCTTTAGAATAAGGCCGGGACTAAATCAAACACTTACAAAAATTTTTAAAATTCAAACATTTTTCTAAGTTACAGAGGTCACACGCCCGTGTGGGGAGGCTGTGTGTATCACACGGTCTCAGACACGCCCATATGCCCAAGCCGTGTCAAAACAGGGCATACATACTGACATGACCACACGGCTTGGGATACGCCGTGTGTCCCACCCGTGGTCAAACCTGACTTACACCACACGGCCAATCACACGCCCGTGTGTCTAGCCCGTGGTCGAACCTGACCTGTTTTGAATTGTGACCTTGAAGGACACACCCCTGTCCTCAACCGTGTGCACAAATATAGGCCATTTTCAAGGCCAAAGTGCCACCCACGCATGGGATCATCTGTAACGCCCAAAAATCCTAAAATTTTAAATTTTTGTGCACTGAAGTTAGCACTTAGAATCTTAATCTTAAAGGTTATCATGGTTATTTGAAGTTTTAGAGATAAGGAAGACCATATAGAAAAACTAATTTTCTAACTTTAGTGGACCCTAGTCTCAGGCATTAGGCCTCATAAGTAGATTAAGGGGAAAATAGGACACAAATGGGCCTGTGGTGCAGTGGCAAGTGATGTCACTTGGGGAGCTATAAGGTAACGTGATTGTCAGCTAAGGAGGTCCAAGGTTCGAGGATTAAGAGTGGTATTTTGTGGAGTGTTTATTTTGCATAAGTGGATAGCCAGAGTTGTGTTGAATTTGAACTTCTGCGTTGGAGTGTTTGAGTGGTCTTGTGAACTGATAGTGGAGGAAATTTCAGATGAGATTAAGGAGTTATCAGGGAGAAAAGTTAGGATATGAGGAGTGTGGATGAGGTGGTGCCGAATGGGACTCTAGGGGAAGGCATTTTCGTGTTGTGGCTATAAAAGGAGAGTGTTGAATCCTTTGAAGGGTTCTTTGAGTTGCCATTATTCCTTTTCTTTCTTTTATTCCCCTCAATCGGTTCCTCCCATAGCCAAATTCTCCCATTGCCGAAATCTCCTAAAGCTGAATCCCTTTATGCCGAATTCTTTTGAAGGGCTCTTTCGATTTTCAATACTTTTCTCTTCTCTCCCATAGCTGAATTCTCTCATTGCCAAATTACCTCCATCTCTTTCTTGCCAAAATTTTTATTAGTACTGAATCTTTGTGGTTGTTCCTCCATCACAAATCGATTGTTTCTTACTCTCAGTCAATGGTTAAAATTCAGATCTAGTTTAATAGCTATCTAGGCCGCAGGATCAAAAGGGGATTTGGTAAGTATTCAGTTTACCTCTTTTTTACGTTTTGCTAAAAGCTGAAAGGCTATCTAACTTTTCCTATCGTTAACCCTATAATAACAAGGATAGGGTTCAAAGATCGCAAGTGTGGTAGGTCAGGATCATTAGCATGAGGTAAGTGCACAAGTCCCAGTTGTGGTTTAGTAAATGGTGAGTATAGTATGGCTTATAAGGGTGACTTATGTGTAATATGAGTCACTTGATTTTGACGATATGTGTTTTGGTGTAGATCTAGGGGATATTCGTGAATAGTAGCTAAGGAAGGGCTACTAAAACGTTTGGCATACGGTAAGGTTACGGTGAGGTTTTGATTTTTGATAAAGTATGCGTTAAGGCACGGTTAATCGTTAGTGATGTCTATTGTAGGTTCATGATTAACGGGTTTGCAGCACGTGTTGTTAGCAGGTGTGTACAAACACTACACACAAACGATATCAGCAACGCCGAAAAGCTGAAAAGACAAAAGTGGCTAAATGGGCCTACCGAACTTGCGACCAAAACAAAAATAGTTGTTATGTGAGCATGAATAATGAATTGGCGTGAACGATTGTATGATGTGATTGTAATCAGGCCTAATGGGCTTTATAAACATGAATAGGGCTTAATGGGCCATGTAGACGTAATCAGACTTAGTTGACTGTATGGGATTTTTTATAAATATATGTTAGGGCCTAATGGACTCTAGGCCTAGTTTGACAAAATCTTGAATAACATAAAACTTTGTTAATAATCAAACATGTCTGTGGACAAGTCGATAGGTTAGGGTGTGGAAATGGACATATGCATGTCTAGGTTTGGATATAGGGAGAGTTTGGTACTTAAGCGGTCCTAGTAACCCACCTCCTATTCTCTAGAATCCTACCTGGTGCATAGTGTCTGTTCATTTTAGCCGCGAGGACTTTTTGATGGGCCAAAGTTCATACATAAAACCCTGAGATTAAAAGAATTACGATAATACCCCTATATGGTAGAATTACAATAATACCCCTATGGGGTAGAATTACGATAATACCCCTATAAGGTAGAATTATGACAATACCCTTGATTGTGAAATGACTACAATACTCCTATGTGATGAGTATGAGTTTTATGAATGCTACTCACATACATGCTGCATTCATATGATATTCTGTTTAGGATGCATATGGGTGGGAATTATGGTACATAGGAAGAATTTGAAGATCATATAGTCGCTTGACGACCATGGATCCACCGGTGGCTTTAAGCCCATTATATACTTAGTAGTTTTGCTGCAACGTTGAGTAGTGCCACTGTTGGTGCTACCTTTAGAGTGTATGGATAGGTGGGTTGATATTTATATCCCTACAGGAGTGTAGGGTTGGAAGGGAAATGGTGTGTAGCGGATGGACTTTTGGGGAGGGTTTTGCATAACTTTGTATTCATGTGATATGATGTGATATGACATGAGGTCATTGTGAGCTAAGGCCCAAGACCACCAATTTTGATAGGGCTTCGGCCGAATGTGATAATTGCATATTGAATTGATTGCCAAGGGTCATACACACTAAGTTTAAAAAATCACCCTTTGTAATTAATGTTTCAGGTGACGCTCAGTTGACGGCTCGACGTGGAAGAGAACTTAGTGATGGCTACATTGCAAGTTTCTTAGACGTTCTGTTTCTTTATTTCATATGAGCGTTATTATTTTAATCACTTTGTTTTTATTGGGTTGTAATAAGGCCCTGTATCTCCAAATTGACATTACTTATGGGTTTTTATTATTATTGTTTCAACTATTTATTTATTAAACTTAAATAAATTTCTTAAGATTAAACATGATTTTCGAGATAACTTTAACTTATGGGCTTTTACTTAAAACATGGGCTTTTCTCGCAACTTAAGAAATCGCATGGATTTTGAGTTTCTTTTTACTAAGTAAGTTGTTTTGGTATTGTCCTTGATGTGACATCACCAGATTTAGGTAAAACATCTGGGCCGAGTCTGAGGGTGTTACATTTAGTGGTATCAGAGCCTGGTTGCAAAGCTCGGGTAGTGAAATAGGCTTTAAATTTTGGGTTTTTTAAAAAAAAGTAGATTAAAAAGTTTTTGTAGGATCTTGTTGTGTGGTTCACTGAGCCCTTGACCTCAAGCCAAGTAAGTTTTTTTTTTTTTGTTATTTTACATGTTTAAGTTATTGAACTATATTTCGATATTAGGCTACTTTAAACAGTAGGGTTTTAGAGATTAATGCCCGTAGTAAACTTAAGCCTGTCATGGATTCACGACCGCGAAACAACTTCTAAATTGTTATTTGCATAAGACATGTGTTTTAAACAGTGGAACTATGAACTAATTTCATAAAAATTCTAAACCAGAAATACGCACACAACGATGAGCGCTAGAAGAGGTGCAAGAGATCGCGGTCGAAGCCGTGGAAGTGTAAGGGCTGGGTCATCAGAGTCAGGCCATATGCCCAATGTTGGAGTAGAGGAGGCTCTGGCCTCACTAGTATCTGAAAGGGGACCATATGAATGGGCTGCCGCCACAGAAGATGCAGTATCGTAGGCCATGTTAAGGATCTTAGAAAGGGTCGCTGGGCCGAATAATGGTACGGGAAATCTGGGTCAATCGTAGAGCGACTCCGGGCGAATAGGGTAGAAATTTTCAAAAGATAGCTAGGGTGGCCCC
The DNA here is from genome assembly GCA_025506655.1 of Gossypium rotundifolium. Lineage (NCBI taxonomy): Eukaryota > Viridiplantae > Streptophyta > Magnoliopsida > Malvales > Malvaceae > Gossypium > Gossypium rotundifolium. Next base: position 66,984,639 of record CP106725.1, read on the forward strand.
TAGTGTGGCGGAGTACTGGTTGGAAGCTACGAAAAGGATAATGGAAAGCTTGGATTGCACGGCAGAACAACAGTTGAAAGGAGCAATATCCTTACTTAAGAAATAAGCTTATCAGTGGTGGTTGACCGTAAAGGAGGGCAACCAACTGGAGCAGATCACTTGGGAGTTCTTCAAGTCGAAATTCCAGGGGAAGTACAATAGAGCAGGCTATGTGGATGCCCAAAAGAAGGAGTTTTTGAGTCTGATTCAAGGAGATAAGTTGGTAGTAGAGTACGAGGCTGAGTTTCTATGCCTTAGTCGGTATGAAAAAAGAATAGTCACAATAGAGTGTGAGAGATACGTTCGGTTCGAGGATGGGTTAAGAGACAACCTTAGGATACTTATAGCTCCACAGAGGGAGCGAGACTTTGCAATCTTGGTGGAGAAAGTAAAGATAGCGTAGGAAGTAAAGCACACATAGTGCCTCAATCGCGAAAAGGAGAAGGGTAAGGACAAACGAAACGCGGAAGCTATGGGGGCTGGGCAGAGGCTTGCAAGGAGGGCTAGAGTGAATGGGCCGGTTAGAGCTGGGGCCCTTGTTACTATTGCTAATACCGGGGTACCACCATGTGCTGTGTGTGGAAAAGGGCATGCGAGTGAATGTTGGAGGAGAATAGGAGCTTGTTTAAACTGCGAATATATGGAATATAGGATTAGAGAGTGCCCGAGAAGGCCATATCAGGAGCGAGCCGATGGTAGAGGTAATTTTTAGCTATAAAGGTGTGGTCAACAACCACCAAGGGGTCGTAGACAAGCCAGATGCGGTAATGGTGCAAGATGAGGACGTGGAGCACTAGGTAGAGGTGCAGGTCAGGCTGAGGCGAGACAACCAATTTTGGTCTATGCTGTTCATCGCAGAGAGAAAGGTGATGCACCAGATGTGATAACGGATACGTTCCTTACTTATGAGCTACCTTATATTGCACTAATTAATATGGCATTGACAAATTCATACATTGCATACAATAGAAATGAAATTGTAGGGGTTGAATTTGAAACCATTTAGAATGAAATGACTGTGTTAAGTCCTTTAGGGCAGTCAGTGGAAGTTAATAAGTTGTGTAGGAATTTACCATTGGTAGTTCAAGGAGTTGCTTTCTTAATAGACTTGATGGAATTACCATTTGGTAAGTTCGACCTCATCTTAGGTATGGATTGGTTGATGAGGCACCAAACAACTTTAGATTGTGCTGCGAAGTGGATGTTGTTAAGAACTATAAAGAGTGATGAAGTAGTAGTGATCAGAGAATGACGTGATTACTTGTCGAATGTAATTTTTCCTTTAAGGGCAAAGAAGTTGGTGAGGAAGGGTTGTGAAACTTACTTAGCCTACATTAGTGATTTGGAATCTAAGAGTTTTACTGTTAACGATTTGAGAGAATAGTAAAAGAATTCCCTAATGTTTTTCCGGAGGAATTGCCCGGTTACCTCCCAATAGAAAGTGGAGTTTGGAATAGAATTGTTACAGGTGCGGGTCCAAAGTCCATCGCACCTTATAGGATGGCACCAAGGAGGAAGTGGAGTTGAAAGCCCAGATTTAGGAGTTGTTGGACCGCGAATTTATTAGACCAAGTGCGTCTCCATAGGGAGCACCGGTATTATTCATGAAGAAGAAGGATGGGTCCATGAGGATGTGCATCAGTTATAGGCAATTGAACAAGTTAACCATTAAGAATAAGTACCCTCTGCCTAGGACAGGTGACCTTTTCGATCGACTTTAAGAGTCCCTATTGCCGTCCATTGCTTCATCTTTAATTAATTAAATAAAAATTACTTAAAGCCTTAGCTAGATGTTGTCCGCCCCCTTCCCTTGATGAGACGAGGCCCAAATCATCCACCCAAATGGCGTCACTCACTAGGTTTTAAGTGGTATCTTCAGGCCACTTTTCCAAGCCTGTTTGTGTGTCAAATTTCACATACTTTTTCTCTTAAGGCCACCTTGCCTTAATTTCCTCTTTTAAACTTTAAAACTTGACATTTCTAAGTCATTTCTAAGTTTCCAAAAATTTTTGTTTGTCTCTTTAAACTTGACATTTCCTAGGTTTCCAAAATGTTCACTTTCCTCTTTTAACTTAAGTTTCCAAAATGTTCACTTTCCTCTTTTAACTTAAGTTTCCAAAATGTTTACTTTCCTCTTTTAGCTAATCATTTCCAAGTTTCCAAAATATTTACTTTCCACTTTTTGAAACTTAACATTTCTAAATCATTTCTTATATTTCCCTACATTTCCTTACATTTCCCTGCATTTCCTTTCATTTCCATACATTTCCTTACATTTCCATACATTTCCATACATTTCCCTACATTTCCATACATTTCCGTACATTTCCATACATTTCCATACATTTCCATACATTTCCTTACATTTTCATACATTTCCTTACATTTCCATACATTTCCATACATTTCAAGGTTCTAAAATGCACACCACACATCCATATCACAAGAAACATGCTATTTCATAAAATTAAGCAAAATGCACATAATGGGATTTGAACCTCTTCCTCAAAGTACTTCACTTGATGCCATAACCCTTGCACCTTAGGTGGTGTCCCTTGCCACTTTTCCTCATCACTTGTTGTTTTAACTTAAAACCAATAATTGTCCAAAGCTTTCTCTTCCATCCTAGGATTTTAAAACCCTTAATTCACTTCCAAACACCGCCAAAACCTACTACTCATGAATTATGCACAAACGCATAACCTCTAATCTAGGATGTTACAGCTTCTACCCTCCTTAAAAATAATTTCGTCCTCGAAATTACTTACTAACAATCGTACAATCCTTCTCACCACACTATGCTTACACCGCACACTCGATCTTAATAGAACCATCATACTTTCCGCACAAGCTCTAAGTTCACGCCCCTTATAACTCATTTCTAACGCTACGATTTAATCTGATTAAGAAGTTTTATGTATAAAAAATTTTGTTTCACCGATTAACCCAAGAAGTTTTATGGAAAGAATTTTTTTTAGAAGTGGTTCTTTCGTATTCATACATGCACACGCCTTTACATTCATACATCCATCAATCAATTATGAACTTTCGTTCATTCGAGAGAAATGTTGTAGTTTTCATTGTTGTTGTTTTTCCACTACCGGGGGTATTTTCATAATTTGTCCTACAGGGGTATTTTCGTAATTTGTCAAAGTAAGGTTCCTTGGTGATTTTGTCAATAAGGGTATTTTGATAATTTTTGAAATCTCGGGGGTATTTCAGAAAATTTTGAAATCCGAGGGTATTTGATGAATTAACCTAGGTGAATTTGTAAATCTTAATAAATCACGGATATTTTGAAATTTACAAAACTTGATGGTTGTTTTGAGAATTTGTTTTCCAAATCGCTGTTGTTGCATAAATTTATTTGAAGATCTGGGGTCGCTTACGTAATTTTGTAACTCGAGGTATTTTAATTTGTAGGGTAGGGTAATTTCGTAATCTTTTCTAAAATCGTGGTATTTTATCATTTTGTAAATTAGGGTTTTAAACATTTTATAACGCAATGAAATTTTGATAGGAATGTGGGTATTTTGAAAATTTCATAAACCAAGGGCATTTTGTAATTTTACCATTAGGGTATTTTGTTATTTTATAAATCTGAAATATTTCAAGAAAATTTTATAAAAATAATCTTTTTCAAATCAAGAAAATAATTTAGAAATTTTAAAACTAGGGTTTCCATAAAATACTATTAGTCCCTTTCGGGTTTTAGTTGGGGTTTAGTCATGTATAAGTCCTCTTGGTTGGGGTGAACCGAGGCTACGCACTGCAGGATTCGAGTGGAGAGGAGGTGAGTCACTAGGACTGCTTAAATACCAAGCTCCCACCAAAACCAATCCTAGACATGCGCACCATGGTTGCCACACCCTAACTCGGCTGACTCAACCACGTGTTTGTTTAATTAGATATTTAAGTCTTATGTATTTGTTGGGGTACACTAGTCCTAGGGTTAAAATGCTTATCGACTAATCTCGTTGCCTATAAAAGCCCATACATTTCACATATTCAAATCACTTGTAAGTCAAGTACTTATTTGGTGGATCATGGTCTGAGACTTAGTGGGCCATGCCGAAAAAACTCTTATTTCATAAGATACTTTATAAAGCTTATTTGGGCTCGATTTGAAAATGTTTTGGGCTTTAGCCCACAAATGAGAGTTTAAAACTGGGCTCTGATACCAAATTGAAACACCCCAAACTCGGTCCACGAGCCTGGACCGGATCTGGTATGTTACTCGATGTAACCCAGTTCAAAATTCTTTCGAATACTTTGAAAACTGTGTTTTGAAGATAGTTTATTTGTGGGTTGGGCTTGAGTTGAAAACAAGTTTAATTCATTGTTAAAAATCCTTTACTTTAGGTGACAAAATATTTGGGCTTTGTTTTTTTTTTAAAAATTGATTTACTTAATCTTTTAATAAAATGAGGTTTGTAAGCTTAACAAATAAAAAGAATAAAATATTCTGCTAAGGCCTTATTACATCAAATAATTCCCAAAATTTAAATAAATCATAAATACTTAAAGTAAAATAGTCCAAATAAAAGAAATCAACTTCACATGGCCTCTACTAAGCATCTGCGAACCCAGTCCATCACTGATCGTCACCAAGCATGTTCCCACAACGGGGTGAGTCAAACAGACTCAATGTGTACACAAACACTAAGTCTTAACAAATTCAGGCATAACAAATCATATTCATACATATCATAATTTCACATTTAATGATTCAAGATGATGATGCAACCCAAACCCAAACCTAGATGTCATCCGCTACACATTCCTGTACCAACCTGCACACCGTGGGGACTACTAAGTCAACCTCCATCCGCTACACACCTTCAAGGCGGTCAGCAATGACGTGCTCATCGCCCATATAAAATTCGTGGCATAGCCACTCGATAATTGTGTCATGAGACACCACATTCAGATAATGTAACCGGGTTACCACATTCGGATAATGTGACCAAGTCACCACATTCGATAATGTGACCAAGTCACAACATTCGGATAGTGAGACCAAGTCATCACATTCACTTCCCTTTCTCAAATAACCCGAATGCCCCATATTATTCATATCATGCATATCATACTTAAATTCACATTCGTGTCACTTTTCACATGTTAAGTATAACATATTTCGTAATCCTAGTAGGAGTAGGAAAACGTACCTGAGCACTTTGTACCATAACATGGTACTTTAGCCACATTCTTACACTTTCATATTAACACATATATCAAGTTTAAGCCATAAATATATTAAGATTAGTGTAGACATTTTACGGTACCTTAGCCATATTCTTACACTTTCATATTAACACATTTAATTTAAACATAGCCATGAACATATTAAAACTTAGAGTAGGGTACACACCTGATTCGCTTAACGATTTCACTTGAAATCCCGAAATCCGATCTACTACCTTAGATTTCAAGGTCCTACACTCGGCCAACCTTAGTATGTTAATATAAGGCCTATTCGGCCATAAAACCAAATCCTAGTAGGATTTGTGCACTTACATTAATGCCGATTGAATAAAAATCAAATCCTGAAAACTTGTATTCTTCCCTTTTGAAATCGACTAATCTCTAGATCCCTTGAACCAATTAGTTTTCGGTTAAAAGAAACAGATCTAAGTACTTAAGATAGGGCCTTGGCCGAATATGTGAATACACTTACCTTGGAGTTCTCAAATCCCGAAACTTTGCTTATGCTCCTTCCTTGTATTCAGCTAACTCTAGATCCCTTTAACATATTAGTTTTCGGCTTTTAAGATAATAAAAGATAGATCCAAACACTAAAATAAGCCTTGGTAGAATGCTATAGGTACTTACCTTGTGGATTTTAAACCCAAACTCACCGAATAACTAGGGAACACGTGGCCTATGGTGTACCTTCTGAAAAGAATTTCTCCTTCTTTGTAGTCGACACTTAGTAAATCCCAAAAGATCTCTTCAAGGTTTCGACAAAAATATATTGAGGGTATTAGAATCTTAATTTCAACAGACTTAAAAGAAATAGAATGAGAATCGAACCTAATCTTACGCTTACTGAAGAATTCGGCAGCACCTAAGCTTGAAGCCACTTGAGATATTCGGCTATGGCTTTGATGTGTAACACAAAGTTTCGGCTTTGAGGCTATGAAGAATTTGGCTTGAGAAGAAGAAAATCTTAGAGAGGAGAGGAGAAAGAAATTCGGCAGAAGAAAAGAGAGGGAGAATGAATGAAGAATAGCCCTATTCTTTTCCTTTTATAGTCGAAATTACTATGCCAAGAATCCTTTGCTTGGCCACCACTCTTCCTTATGTGATAACTTTATCTCTTTAATTAAAAATTAAAGAATAATCCTTCAATTATATCTTTGAAAATAATCTAAAACAAGTCATCATTTATCCACCTATTTAGCTGAGTTTTAAGGAGAATTAAACTCTTCCTTTAAGAGTCCCTCTTGCCGTCCATTGCTTCATCTTTAAGTAATTAAATAAAAATTACTTAATGTCTTAGCTAGATACCGTCCACCCCCTTCCCTTGATGAGCCAAATTTAAACTTGTTCTTATTGGACTCCTTGTGGCCATACGAGGCCCAAATCATCCATCTAAGTGGCGTCACTCACTGGGTTTTAAGTGGTATCTTCAGGCCACTTTTCCAAGCCTGTTTGTGTGTCAAATTTCACATACTTTTTCTCTTAAGGCCACCTTGCCTTAATTTCCTCTTTAAACTTTAAAACTCGACATTTCTAAGTCATTTCTAAGTTTCCAAAAATTTTCGTTTGGCTCTTTAAACTTGACATTTCCTAGGTTTCCAAAATGTTCACTTTCCTCTTTTAACTTAAGTTTCCAAAATGTTCACTTTCCTCTTTTAACTTAAGTTTCCAAAATGTTTACTTTCCTCTTTTAGCTAATCATTTCCAAGTTTCCAATATATTTACTTTCCTCTTTTTTGAAACTTAACATTTCTAAATCATTTCTTACATTTCCATACATTTCCTTACATTTCCTTGCATTTCCTTCCATTTCCCTACATTTCCTTACATTTCCATACATTTCCATACATTTCCATACATTTCCATACATTTCCTTACATTTCCATATATTTTCATACATTTCCATACATTTCCATACATTTCCTTACATTTCCATACATTTCCATACTTTTCCAAGGTTCTAAAATGCACACCACACATCCATATCACAAGAAACATGCTATTTCATAAAATTAAGCAAAATGTACATAATGGGATTCAACCTCTTCCCTCAAAGTACTTCACTTGATGCCATAACCCTTGCACCTTAGGTGGCGTCCCTTGCCACTTCTCCACATCACTTCTTGTTTTTAACTTAAAAACCAATAATTGTCCAAAGATTTCTCTTCTATCCTAAGATTTTAAAAACCCTTAATTCACTTCCAAACACTGCCAAAACCTACTACTCATGAATTATGCACAAACACATGACCCCTAATCTAGGATGTTACATAACGGCTAAGACGTAAAAATTCAGCTTCATACTCAGCCATTGACCTACTCCCTTGCACCAGATTCAGAAATGCTCTGCGCTGCGCACCTACATAGCTTGATCCAATATACTTATTTTGAAATGCTATTTTAAAGAGATTCTAGGTAATACGATTAGCCACTGTTCCATCCTTAACCGTAAGCCACCATTTGTAGGCTTCATCCCGTAGGAGAGATATAATTCCTTTCAACTTCTCCTCCTCCGTAAAGTCTAAATCATCTATTATGCATTCTACTGCCTCCAACCAATACTTAGCTGAACTTGGGGCTACACCAAAAATTCCTCTAAACACGTCTACCCCATTGGCCCTAAGCTGCTCCGGCACAGATTTTTGGGCTCCTGTGGCCATGCATACTCTAGTAACCCTTTTTAAAACCCTCAACATCACCTGAGATACAGCATCATCTCTGGCCGTCTGATCCTGACATTCGACCTCTTCAGCTGGCATTTCATTTTCTGACCCGTGGCCAGATCCTATTGGTTCTGACATAGTCATCCTACCCCTACCACGACCACGTGGCGGACGTCCTTGACCCCTTGTACTCATTCTACCGCTTCACATTTATATGATTAGAATTTTTATGAATTAGTAGTTTTCTTCCACTGATTAACCACGAATAGTCTTATGGATAATAGTTTTAAAAATAGTTCTTTCGAATTCGTACTCACAATACAGTCTCAAGTTCATATCCTCTAGGAAACACATACATTCAATCATCAACATCCACGAACTTACGTTTATCATAGAAAAGTGTTGTTGTCGTGATTGTTGTTGTTTAATTACCCAGAGGTATTTTCGTAATTTTATCCTACAGGGGTATTTTCGTAATTTTTCAAAATAAGGTTCCTTGGTGATTTTGTAAAAAAAGGTATTTTAGTAATTTTACAATCCGGGGGTATTTCGATAATTTTTGAGATCTGGGGTTATTTTAATAATTTTGACATCCAGGGGTAATTTGGTAATTTTACAAATCAGGGGTAATTTGGTAAATTTACAAACTAGGGGTAATTCAATAATTTCGCAAACTAGGGGTATTTTGGTAATTTTACAAATTAGGGTATTTCGGTAATTTTTCAAATCAGGGATATTTTCATGTTGTTGTTGTCGTTGCGTTTTTTTATTATTATTTCGAAGGGGTATTTTGAAAAAAACAGAATCTAGTTACTCTTGTAAACATACGATTTTTGGGTAAATTTTCAAAACATAGGCATTTTACAAATTCACTGTTGGTTGGAAATTTTCACAAATCAAGTGTATTTCTTTGGAAATTTACAAAACTTAGGGGTTTTTGTTTGCAAAATACGGTGGTGGTCCCTTTCGGTTTTAATTATAGGTTTGGCCCATCAACAAGTCCTCATAATTAGAGTGAACAACCACTACGCACTGTAAGATTCCAAAGAAAGAGGAGGTGAGTCACTAGGACTGCTTAAAGACCAAGCTCTTCTAGATCTATTCCTAGACATGCGTATGCCCATTGCCACACACTAGTCTTGTGACTTGTTCATGGGTTTTGTTTAGTGAGGTTAAGTCTTATGAAATTTAAGGAGTTGTTTCAGCTAAACCTAGAGTCCATCAAGTTCTAAATCTAATTAGTATACGTCCCATAAAACCCACATAAATATATAACACATAGAGAGTTTAAAATAGTTACCTACATGGATCGGGTGCCGGTAGACTCGAAAGCCATATCCTCAAACCAAACCTTTTTTCTAAAAAATTTTTTTCCCAAACACCTCTAGGCTCATTTCATAGCCCGAGTTTTGAATCTGGGCTCTAATACCAAAATTTAACACCCCAAACTGACCCATGCATTTCGACCAGATCTGGCGTGTTATGGAACACATAACACTTTATCGAATTTTGAAAATTCAAGTTAATTATTTAAAATTTGAATAAAGAAGTGACTTTTTGGAAATAAACCTCTTTGTATTATTATGTATAAATAAACCTTGTCATAAATTCATAAGTTGCATAACATTGAAAACTACTTAGTTGAATAAAACTAAGGGCATTATTACATAAATATTCTCAAATAAAATAAAATAAAATTTAAAGAAATCCCAAAAATAATTTGTAGAAATAAAACTTGATGGCCCCTCGAGTCCGTCTCGGCTCCCATGTCTACGATCTATTGCTCATCTGGAAGAGTAGAGAAAAGGAATGCGTGAGTCACCAAGACTCGTGTATAAATCTCAAAACACACAATGACCCGAGCCCACAAACACATTATGGGCCCTGGCCCATACATGAAGGTAACAATCATAATCACATGGTAAACGTTAAATAATGAATAACCCAACCCATCCTAGGTTTCCATCCTCTACACACCAACCCGTACCAACCATCACACCTTGGGGATTTCTACAATCAACCCTCCATCCGCTACACACCAAAACGATAGCCACACTGCCTATTCCTATTAATTAGGAATCATTGAATGTGGCATAGCCACCAATCACTATGTGACCTAACATTTGTATATGTGGGATTTCCACCACCGATCACCAAGTGCCCTATCATGCACTTCCCCTTCAATATCATATTCTCACCCCATGCATACACATAAAGAAAACATCATGCAATCATATATTTTTTTCGATACACATAGGGAGTTCTATGTTTACGTACCTGGCATCCTTGCCTAACCCTTTTAGGGTTCCATTCGACTGTCTAAACAACCCCATTCTGGCATTTAAGCCCATAACATATATATAGTCATACAAACAGGTTTATTAGTGTGTTGGAGATCTACACACCTGATTACCGATAAGACGATGCTTTCTATGTCGACGCTATCCTTAGTCGACACTACTGCTATCTGCCTAAGGTGTTGTTCAGAAGCCGATCCACAACCAAGAAGCCAATCTCGAATGGCAGATACTGCTCTTTTCTTAAACTTAGGGATTTTCTCCTTTGCCTGATCCATATTTAATTCCATCACAAGTCCTTATCAGAACTACTATCACAATATTTAAATCATTAATTCTCATTATAACCTTAAGATCTTGCGTACAATGATCAAATCTAATAGAAATCTAGGGAAATCTTCTTACCTTAAAAATCCCAAAAGTGGAGACTAGCTATTTTCGGCTTTTAGATCTAATTGACCAAGCTTCCTTCAAATCTCGAATTGCCACCCAACATAGAATCATTAAATTGTTAATTTTTTGGCTTTTGCCTTTTAAGAATCGAAATAGAATATGAGATCTAACAGAAATCAACACTTACCTTAGTATAGGGAATTCAGCTAACACTTGGAAAGGAGATTCGACAATGCCAAAGGAAAGTTTTAAATACTGGAAGAATAGAACTATTTCTCAAATAGGATGAATAAAAGAAAAGACTATAGATGCTTCGGCTTTTTAGAGAAATCCACACAAGGAGGAAAAAGTGGAGAAGAGTTTCGGCTTTTGAAGAAATTGGAGAAAAGAAATTGGAGAGGGAGAGGATAAGGAATTTCGACACAATGGGAGAAGAAATTAGGGTTTTCAATGTCAGAATCGAGGAGCTATCCCCCCTATTTATAGATATTTCGACACCTCATGTATAAAACTGAAAACGCCCTTCCTAATTAATTAAAATTCAAGATAAATGAGAGGGAAAATTCGGCACCCCCTTTGCCATGCAGTAGCCGATTTCTACACTCCTCTAGGTGATGGATTTTCAGCCATCACCTTCCTTGTAGATAAGCTCCTAACTTTTCTCCTTTTTATCTACTATTTTATCAATTATAAAATCCATCTAAATCTTCCTATTTTTGAGCCTTGTAGCCGCCCACCTCATCAAATCTTAATGCCTAAATTTAACTCACTTAAATTAAAAGATTTGGGCTTTATTAAACTTAAATTTTGGGCCCCTAACTCCTTGTGTGTGGCGTCACTCCTTGCTTCATTTTAGGTGTGAAAATGGCCCAAAAAACATGGGCTCCTTAAGGCCAAAACACAGGCCTCTTTTATTGTTAATGACGCCACCTTAAAATAATTCAATCAAGGCCTTTGCCTAATCCTAAGCCAATTTTGAGCCCTATCACTTAAATTAACAAATTAAACATATCCCCACACTAAATGTATAGGCCCATAAATTTAGGTTGTTACAAAACGCCGCAAAAGGTTAGAGATATAGCGTTTTTTAGAAACGCCACTAAAGGTAAGCAATAGCGGCGTTTGTATAAAAAATACCGCTAAATATCTAATTATTTCAAAACTCCAACGTCGTCGTTTTGATTCCTGTTTAGTAATCCAATATAAAAATTGTAAAAAGGCCAAGCAATAGCGGTATTTTTATTAAAAATGCCACAAAAAAGCAAATGGTTTCAAAATTAGAGCGACGTCATTTTTGTCCTCGTATAATAATTCAATATAAAAATTATTTTATTTTGGCATTTAGTGTTTATGGTTTCTGATTTAGTGGTAATGGTTTAGGGTTTAGGGTTTTTGGGTGAAGTGTGTATGGTGTAGGTTTATGGTTTATTGTTTAAGGATTTAATGTTTAAGGGTTTAGGATTTTAGGGATTAGGTTTTGTATTAAATGGTTTAAGGGTTTAGTGTTTTGATTTTAGGGTTTAGAATTTTAAGATTTATGGTTTTGTATCTAAGGATTTATATATGATTTATAGTCTGGCCACACTAAATCCCAAAATTATAGTTTAGGGTTTTTGGTTTAGGGTTTATGTATTGGGTTTAAGGTTTTGGATTTATGGTTTAAGGTTTGTTGTATATTGGGGATGGATTTTGGGGTTTGGTTGTAGCTAGGTGTTTGTGGTTTATGGGTTTAGGGTTTAGGATTTGGGATTTAGGGTTTAATTATTTATTTTAAAAATATATATCTAAATAAGATAAATATAAATTTTTATTTTAAGAAATATATATATATCAAAATAGGTTAAATCTCAAAAGCGTACATGAATAAAGGTTTAATGTTCAATTATATACATGAACTTTAATTTGATCCAGATCTTGTCAAATATTAACCTAATTAATAATATAATATTTTAACATAATTTCAGATTTATATATTGCATACATAAATATTTATATTTATTCAATATAAAATATATTGATGTATTTATTTTTAAAAAGTATATTTATTTTTAAAATGTGTATTTATTTTTAAAAATGCATTATTCTCTCCTTTTTTTATTAAGTAATATTTCCATTTTATAACTTCTATTTTAATTTTAGATCAATTTGACTTCAATCTTGGATGGCACTATTTTGAGAACTCATGTGCTAGTATATTTGTATTTTATTGTTGGCGATATATAGTGTTAAAGAAATTATAAACATTTTTATATTTTGTTGAATTTATAAATTTTAAGTGGTATGAAAGCGTGAGCGACGTTTATGTAAAAAATGCCACAAAATGTCATGATATTTAATAAAAAACGGCGTCATTTTTTTGTGGCAAAGTTAGTATCACTAGTGGCGCTTAACCAAAAACGCTGCAATAGGTGATGTATTACTAGCGTTTTCGTAAAAACGCCGCAAATATGTATTACGCGTTCAAGAAACGGTACCGTTTTTCGTTCTTATTATTGGCGCTTTTAAAAAAATCACTTACATGCAATAAAAGAGCTTGGTCGAATGTTTGTTTTCAAAAATTGTGATTTTCTCCTCTTAGGTTCGGCTAGAAGAAGATGACTAAAGGAATTTGTTTTGTTTCACTTATTATTATTATGTTTATTAATTATTTTACTATTTTAACCTTAATAATTAATCTTTAAAACACAAATAATGTGTCCATAAATGTCCACTTACTCAAAGGATGGTCTAATTACAACATAAGGACCTCCACTTTAATGATCCATAGCTAATATACACATTTAACTAATAGAACATGAATTTTACACTTTACGGGATTTGGTCCTTTTTATCGAATTGACCAATCAAATGATAGAATTTCTTAGTGAAATTTTCACACCAGCATTCAATCATATTGTTAACATTAAGATAATACTAAAATAAATATTTTGACCTCAGATTTGTGGTCCCAAGACCACTGTTCTGATTTGACCAAAAATGGGCTGTTACATTTCAACCACCGTTGGAAGCAACATTCAAGTGCTCATAGAAGCCTCAGTTCAATAAGAACAAGTGGAGAAGGAGGAGCGAAGCAAACTAGTCAAGCTTCGGAGAAACACCAGATTTGATTCTATTTCCCTATCATTTAATTTTTATTGATGTTGTTATGAACATGTCTATGAATACTTACAAAGTTGATATGCTTAATTTAATTAATATGGGTTAAATTTAAGTTGTGTTAGGTTGATTGCATTTCATCCATTTAAGTTATTAAAATTGTTTTTTTCTCGTTATAGGCCTTGGTAAGTTGTTTGATTAACTAAAATCATGATTAAGTTATTCTTGCATTACAATTTTAAGGTAACTAATGAATTTATTATTTAATCGTGTTGAAATTTTAATTAATTCACACAATACTTAATCGATGCATGTTTAATCTTCTAAGGTAGTTGAGGGTTAAACTAGCGAAGGTATTAGACGTTACATTAGCATTGCATAACTTGCAAGATTATTGTGATTAAACTGTTTCAAGGTAGGAATAGATTGTTACATCTCTTAGTCTTTTATGTGGTCATGAAGATTGATTAATTATTTGAATTGACATTGAAAAATGTTTAAGAGATTAGTGAATTTAATAAGTATGTATGAGCAGTAGTTAGCAAATTATCGAGTTGCTGTGAATTTGTTCGTAACAACATGAACATGAGTTTAGTAATTCCAAGTTAACAAATGTAATTAATCTAACACAATAATGTCATCGTGATTAAAACCATCTTTTGAAATCGTGCATTGGAAATTTTATTTTTATTTTATTTTTTTACTTAGTTTTAATCACTTCTTCAAAATCAATATATTTTTCTTCGCCAAAGTATTTTAATTGCATTCATAAATAAATTCTTTTCACAGTCTCTGTGAGTACAATAACTCGACATTTACTTGTTACTTTATTTCATGTTATGATTGTGCACATTGCACATTTCAATCGTTCCAATATGATATACCAAATTGGGGTTAATTCCCACCTTAATGACTTCCTTTGGTTGCCAGGCCTAGGGTTTATGTTCTTCCTTTCCTGAATAGCTGATATGCTAAAAGAACTAACTGCCCCCTGATTTGTGAATACTATAGTAAAAGATATATCATTGAGGCGGTATCCCCAAGTATGCGGGTCCAGTTGTAATATAGTTACAACGGGGTAGGTGAGTACTCTGAGGATCGTACCCAATAGAGGCTCGTGCTAGATAGATTTTAACATAAACATTGGAAGATCTAATTAGTACTTTAATTAAGTTATAGTATGAAAGTAAAATAAAAGGAGTTTTTTTAATGGTTTTGATAATAATCAAATAAAATAACATAAAGAAATAAAATTCAATAGATCAAAGAATAGAATAAATCAAATCTACTAATGGGTGATTAGCTTGCTTTGGTAATCCTTATCATCTATCGCTTTAGGTTCCTCATCAACCAACTAGTTTTTATCCCAGTAGGATCTTCTAATCTTCCTCTTAAATAATGAGTTAGCAAGGACTACTTATTTCTGACCTTACAGTCCAGACTGTTTTGGGGTGAAGGCACTCACAGATAGGTCATACCAATTTTCGGCTAATTCCCACCTTGATGACTTCCTAGGGTTGTAAGGCCTAGGGTTTGAAGTTCTTCCTTTCTCAAAAAATTGTTTCGTTGAGTAATCCATAATAAATAGTTAATAGATCATACCTCCACTCACTAATCCCCATAAAATTTGTAACACTCCTTACCCGAGACCATTGCCAGAGTCGAGTACAAGGCATTACTAGACTTAACTTACTAGTTCGAGGCATAAAAATTGAAACTGTCCATCTGTGTCATGTTCACTAAATTAACTATAACTTGAGTTAAAAAAACTCAAAATTTTGATCTGAAACTTTTCCCTGAAACTGGACTCATATATCTTCTTACTATAATTTTTCTAGAATTTTTGGGGTGGCCAATAAGTAAATTTTATTAGTTAAAGTCTCCCCTGTTACACAGTTCTATAGTTCTGACCCCTCTACACTAAAAATAAATCATCTCACAATATACATGTAACATCCTAAAATTTGTGTATCAGTTGGTTGCTTGTGTTAGCTCAGGTAGTATTGTTTGTGTGTTTAGCATAGCCTTGTGAAGGCTTGATTTTATTTATGAAGCTAGAATAATTCTTAGTATTTAAAATTTAATGAAGTGGACTAGGTGATCTTGACACTTAAGATAATTTAAGTGTTAAATTCTAGCACATGAGGAGTTAGTGGCAAGGTGGTTATGATGCATGAAGGGTTGCTTGAGGGAAGAGGTTGAGTAGCATGGGTTGCATTTGGAAGACTTTATTTTATGCACCTTTGCATTAAGTGTCGCCAAGCTATTCTTATGGTAGGTTGGACTTTCAATTTTAAGGCAAGTTGAATATTAGATTAGGAAAGCTTGTATTTTGGGATAAGAATCTTAAGATTTAAGGAATGATGGAGGGACAAGGGGCTTGAAGGAGGGATAGTTGTTTTGGAAACTCTTCTATAGCCATTAGTCCATGTATTTGGACGGTTTAAGGGGATAGGGGGAGTGGACTTAATTTTGATGTGATTAGGAAGAGATAAGGAGAAATTTATGAGTGTGTTTAATTCAAAATTTATTTGAATTGATGGCTAGAAGAATTTTGGTATGGTTGCCAAATTTTTCTTTGTGTAAGCTGAAAAAGTGCTAAAATTCTTTTGATTAGGTAGTCATTTTCGGTTAGCTTGGAAGGCCTTCAATCTTTGCTTTGTGTCAAAATCGAAAACCCTTTTGAACCTTACCAATTCTTCTCAAGTGCACCAAAATGAACAAAAACCGAATGTCCTTAGGTGTTTGTTGTTTCTCTTCTTAGGCATTTGGCCGAAACTCATTTGGAACCTCCCTTTTATCTTTTAATTCTTTGTAGCCAAAAAGAACCTCTTTTGTTCCCATCTTTCTTTTTCTTTTCTTCTCATATTTGTTAAAAACTTACAATTCTTCTTTTACTTTCCTTTTGGCCGAACCTTTCTTCCCCAATTCTCTTCTTGATTTTTCTTCCATTATTTGCTCAAGCTGAATCCTCCTTCTCCTATTTTCATTTCCTCTTTTCCTTTCTCTTTCTCCACTCTAGCCGAATTCATTTGATTGTCTTGTATCCACCATAGCCGAATCTTCTTTATTTCTTTTTTATTGTCTTGGACGAATATCATCAAGAGTTCATATTGGTTTTCTTCAATCGGTTTTGGAAGATAGGTAAGTGTCTTGGCTGGATTTCTTTTCTATTTTCTCTATTGATTCTCATGTGGGCAAAAGCCAAATTTTGGGTATGTGATAGTAAGATTCTAACCATAGCAACTTATTTCTTTTAGGCTCTTCGGACTTTGGAAGCAATCGATCTAAGCCTTATTTCTCTAGCAATCAAAGTTGGTAAGTCAAGTGGTAAGGATTCATGTCGATTCATCATTCTTTTAATGGTTGTAAAGCTAATGGCTATTGGAATTAAGGTGTGATGTTGGCTGAATGGTCTTGATTATAGTTTTGTGGTTTGGCCGAATATAGGACAAGGTGATCTAGTCTGATAGATCGGTCTTCAAAATTTAGTACTTGCGTTTGTGACAGGTGTGTACCTTACACACTTTATAACTCGGTTTATATATATATATATTAATAAACTAATCAAGTTACTAAAGTGGAAAACTATGAGATCTTGATACGGCTCATTGATGGGTATGAACAAGGACTCGGGTAAGTCTATTTTGATATGATGTTGTTATATGTTGATCTATATCATGATTTAAGATATATATATTTGTTATATGATCATATCAAAGCATGATGGCATGATTTACTCTTGTGAAACATTGGTTTGGGTGATTTGAGAGGAGGGGGAAGGATTTGATATCCGTGTCTTTGGGACACCGGAGGTTTGGCACCTCCAAAGGTTTGGTACCACAGCTTATTTCGTGTCTTTGGGACACGGAGGTTTGGCACCTCATAGCGACTCGTCCCAGGTGGCTTAGTACCACCGTGGGTTGGCCCCACTTTTGATATATTGGGATCGTCGCCAGTGATTTGGTATCATACGTGGGTTGGTCCCACAACTTGATTAATTGTGACTTTGGGTCACCAGTGATTTGGCATCACATTATTGGATATTGTGACTTTGGGTCACCAATGGTTTGGCACCACCAATGGTTTGGTACCACATGGGGTAGAAAAGGAGTTATGGATGGCTAGGTTGGGTGCATTATATATATTGCTTAGTTATGAATTGTGTAAGAATGTTGCATTAACCGGGAAGGATTATGCATCGAGTCTTGGTGACTCACCTTCTCCTTTATCTTTTCAAAGCATTCTTGATCGCAAGGAGGAGCCGATGAACTCGAGGAGGCCATGAAATAAAAATTCTATTTTATAAGAACTTCAATTTGGGTACTTTATTTTATCTTAATTTGGTTTACATCTTTATTTGGAATTGTAATAAGGCCTCTTTAATTATGTTTTGGATTATTTATATGCTCTGGGTTTGTTTTAAATATGGCTTATAAATTACATGATTGAGATAATAATTTGAGCACAAAGTTTTCTAAACTACAAACGCAATGGTTTTTAAAACGTTACCATCTAGTATTAAAAATCGTTGGATAGTAAAATTTCAAATTAAATGTTTTCGACAACTTAAATGATTTCCAAATTGAAGTTTCTACACTCAAATGCAAACGATTTTCAAAGTAATAATTCGGGTTTTTCTTAAAATGATATAAATGTTTTCTAATCTATGGATCTGTAACTAAGTTTCAAATATTTATTCACGGAATTTCAAAGTAAATTATCAGTTTTTAACTTATTATAAATTGTTTTCTTCAAATATAGAATAACAAAGAGTTTTTCACTAAAAATTATCATTATCTCGATTTTCTTCAAAATGTTTTCTCCGTGGCATGCCGATTCGGTCTTATGCGTCTTGACCGGTTTGGGGTGTTATAAATTGGTATCGAGCCAAGTTCAAAAGCTTCATTTGTGGGCCCAAGGCCCAAAATGATTTAAAGTATGGTCTTAAAATGTTTTTGTTGAAAATTATATGGTTTGAAAGGCATGGCACCGAGTCTCCGGCACCGATCTGCCCGGGTAAGTATTTTAAACTGTTGATTTTGATGATATAATGATGATGGTATGACTGTATAGTAGTAGGAACTACTCTGGAGACTCAAAACTATAGGTTGCATGTACTCGCGAAATAACTTCTTATTAAAATTATTCATAAAACTGTGTTTTAAAGATAGTGGAATGATGTTTAAGCATAAAACTTTTAAATCAGATAAGTCAATACTTTAGACATGAGCACTCGAGGTCGAGGTCGTAATACGCGTGGACGTGGTCGAGGTAGGATGGCTGTGTCTGAGCCAGTGAGGTCTGGTCAAGGGTCGAAAAATGAAATACCAGTACCTCCACCGGCAGTAGGTGGTGAGTTTCAGGATCAAATGGGAGACGATGCAGTGGCTCAAGCAATACTGCGAGTTCTTGAGAGAGTAGCTGGAATAGGTGGAGGCACGGGAGCTCGAAAATCTGTACATGAGCGACTCCGAGCCAATGGAGCTGAGGTATTTCGAGGTGTTTCGGGTGTAGCTCCCAGTACGGCCGAATATTGGTTAGAGGAGACAGAGCGAATCATGGATGACTTAGATCTGAATGCTAAGGAAAAGCTAAAAGGGATAGTGTCACTTCTTCGGGATGAGTCATATCAGTGGTGGCTCAAGGTACGGAATAGTGCTGCAGCAGAGGATCTCACTTGGGACTACTTTAAGGCAGCATATCAGAAGAAATATATTGGGTCTAGTTACATTGATGCGCAGCGTAAGGCATTTCTGAGTTTGGTCCAGGGAGTAAGTCCATGATCGTAATATGAGGCGAATTTTAAGATCGAGCCGGTATCTTTGGAGGTATCGTGGCTTGAGCACGAGCGATGTGTTCGGTTCGAAGATGGATTGAGGAACGAGCTGAGACTGCTAATTGCTCCACATCAGGAGTGAGTGTTTGCTGCGCTAGTTGAAAAGACTAAGATAGCTGAAGGGATAAAGGAATCTGTAAGGCAGAATCACAACAGGAATAAACATAAGAGAAGTTTTGGATCATCCGATTCCATCGGTAATTCTCGAGAAAGGGCTAGGCAGAATGGGTCGAATCAATTTGGGAGGCTCACATCGCTAATCAAGGACCAACCGATGTAATTGATGTGGAAAATATCATTGGGGCGAATGTTGGACCAGAGGGAAAGGATGTTTTGAGTGTGGTTCGCTAGATCATCGTGTGAGGGACTGTCCACGTAAGCTAGCTAGGAATTAGACTGAGAGTCAAGGTCGTGCTCAGTTCAGAAAGGAGGGACCTTCACCACAGAGAGGTCGTGGTAATGGTAGAGGAGGTAATGGTTTTGGTCGAGGCCGCGAAGCATCAGGCAGAGGTGCAAGTAACACTGAGGCAAGATAGCCTGGTTTGGTGTACGCAGCGAGACGTTGTGAAGAGAGTGACGCACCGGACGTCATCACCGGTACGTTCTTAATATTTAGTTTACCATATACTACTTTGATAGATGTAGATTCGACGTATTCGTATGTTGCTAGTAGTATAGTAGAGACTATGAGCTTAGACTCTGAGACTACTTCTAGGGAGATGACAGTAATTAGCCCTTTAGGTCACTCTGTAGAAGTAAATAAGTTGTATAGGAATGTCCTCTAGAACATCAAGGGGCAGTATTTGTAGCTGATCTGATGGAACTACGTTTGGGGAGTTCGATCTGATTCTTGGGATGGACTGGTTGGTTAAGCACCAGGCAAGTTTAGATTGCGCTGCTAAGCGCATGGTGTTGAAGACAGTTGAGGGTGAAGAGGTGGTTATGATAGGTAATAGAAGAGATTATCTATCCAACGTGGTATCTGTGTTGAAAGCTGAGAAGATGGTCAGGAAGGGCTATGAAGCATTTGTGGTTCATGTGTGTGCGTTGGAAGCTAATGAGTCAATTGTAGGAAATGTTTGAACAGTGAAGGAATATGCTGATGTATTCCCAGAAGAACTTCCGGGATTGCCTCCAGATCGTGAAGTTGAATTTGGTATAGATTTGTTACCTGGAACTGCGCCAGTGTCTATCGCTCTGTATAGGATGGTGCCGAAAGAATTAGTGGAATTGAAGGCTTAGATTCAGGAGTTGTTGGATCGAGGTTTTATCCAACCAAGTGTTTTGCCTTGGGGAGCGCCGGTACTTTTTGTCAAGAATAAGGATGGTTCGATGCGAATGTGTATAGATTACCGCAAGTTGAATAAGCTGACGATCAAAAACAAGTATCCATTGCCGAGGATAGATGACTTGTTTGATCAGCTTAAAGGGGCAGCGATTTTCTCCAAGATTGATTTATGGTCTGGATATCATCAGCTAAAGGTGAAAGAGGCTGATATCCATAAGACGGCATTTTGCACTCGGTATGGGCACTACGAGTTTCTGGTAATGCCTTTTGGATTGACTAACGCACTGGCAGCATTCATGGACATGATGAATCGGGTATTTCAGTAGTTTTTGGATCAGTTTATCATAGTATTTATAGATGATATTTTGGTATACTCAAAGTCGAAAGAGGAGCATGATGCGCATTTGCGAGTAGTGTTGCAGATTCTGAGGGAAAAGCAGCTATATGCCAAATTTAGTAAGTGCGAGTTCTGGCTTAGGGAGGTGACTTTCTTGGGTCACGTAGTATCAACTGAGGGGATTAGAGTGGATCCTCGAAAGATCGAAGCAGTGTTGGATTTGAAGCCGCCTAAGTCAGTGGTTGAGATTCAGAGTTTTCTAGATCTGGCGGGGTATTACCGAAGATTTGTGGAAGGATTTTCTTTGATCGTAGCACCTATGACCAAGTTATTGAGGAAAGGAGTTCCATTTGTGTGGACTGAGAAGCAACAAGAAAGTTTCGACAAGTTGAAGAAGATTCTGACTGAAGCTCCGGTTTTGATTCAACCTGAGGCAGGCAAGGAATTCACAGTTTACTGTGATGCATCACATACTGGTTTGGGATGTGTGCTGATGCAGGAAGGGAAGGTAGTGGCTTATGCATCTCGACAGTTAAGACAACATGAAGTTAATTATCCTACGCATGACTTGGAATTAGCTACAGTGGTTTTCACCTTGAAGATTTGGAGACACTACTTGTACGGAGAAAAGTCGATAAAGTATCTTTTGACTCAGAAGGATTTGAATTTGAGGCAGCGCAGATGGATTGAATTGTTGAAGGACTACGACTATTCGATTGAGTATCATCCGGCAAGGCTAACGTGGTGGCGACGTTGAGTCGTAAGGTTGTATCGCACTTAAGATCGATGTTTGCTCGTCTTAGTTTATACAACGATGGGAGTCTTTTGGTAGAATTGCAAGTCAAGCCGACTTGGTTAGAGCAGATCAAGAAGAAATAGTTAGAGGATGATAGTTTGAATGATCGGAGATTGCAGGTTCAGAATGGTGGTTCAGAGGATTATAGTTTGTCCAGTGATGGAGTGTTGTGTTTTCAAGGGAGAGCTTGTATGCTGAAGGATGTTGAGTTGAGGCAAAGGATTCTTCGGGACGCACATTGCAGCCCATACGCTATGCATCCTAGAGGTAGCAAAATGTATCGGGATTTAAGAGAGCAATTTTGGTGGCCAGGTCTGAAGCGGGATGTAACTGAGTTTGTGGGTAAATGTCTGACGTGTCAACAAAGTTAAAGTCGAGCGCCGATTCTCATTCGGATTACTTCAACCAAAGAAGATTCCTCGATGGAAGTGGGAAAGGATCACTATGGACTTTGTCGATGGATTACCTCTTACACCTAGTAAGAAGGATTCAGTTTGGGTGATTGTGGATCGTCTGACTAAATCAGCTCATTTCATTCCAGTAAGGGTGGATTACTCGCTTCAGAAGTTAGCTAGTTGTAAGTGGTGGAGATAGTGAGGTTGTACGGTGTACCAGTGTCAATCATCTCAGACAGAGATCCTAGATTTAAGTCGAGGTTTTGGAGAGCGTTACATCGGGCTTTGGGTACGGTTGGATTTTAATCTTGCATTTCATCCATAGTCCGAAGGGCGTCGGAAAGAGTTGTCTGATTTTAGAGGATATCTTTGAGAGGTTGTGTTTTGGACTTGAGGGCGGTGGAAGAGTTTTACCATTAGCTAAGTTCGCATACAACAATAGTTATCGAGGGAAGCATTAAGATGGCACCATATGAGGCGTTGTATGGTAGGAGGTGTCGCACACCTACATGCTGGACAGAGTTGGGTGAGCGTCAGATGTTAGGACCAGAGTTGGTTGCAGAGAATGAGGATAAGGTTAAGATGATTCAGGCTCGTCTGAAGGAAGCCTCGGATAGGCATAAGTCATATACCGATCTCAAGCGGAGGGATATAGAGTTTGCCGTGGGTGACCAGGTCTTTTTGAAGGTCTCATCATGGAAGAAAGTGGTAAGATTTGGGAGAAAATGCAAGTTAAGTCTAAGGTTTATTGGGCCGTATAAGGTGTTGAGATGAGTGGGACCGTAGCTTATCAGCTCGAGTTGCCATCAGGGCTGAGTCAGATTCACAATGTGTTCCATGTCTCCATGCTTAGACGCTATCGTTCTGATCCATCGCATGTCGTGGTAGTAGAGGAAATAGAGGTGAGTCCAGATTTGACAGTGGAAGAAGAACCAGTGCAGATTCTAGATCGAGATGTGAAAGTTTTGCGTAAGAAGTTAGTTCCTTTAGTGAAGGTTTTATGGCAAAACCATGGCGTAGAAGAAGCTATGTGGGAACCGGAGGATGTTATGAGGCAGCAGTACCCTCAACTCATTTGATCAGGTAATTTCGAGGACGAAATTATTTTAAGGGGGTAGAATTGTAACATCCTAAAATTTGTGTATTAGTTAGTTGCTTGTGTTAGCTCGGGTAGTATTGTTTATGTGCATAGCATAGCCTTGTGAAGGCTTGATTTTATTTATGAAGCTAGAATAATTCTTAGTATTTAAAATTTAATGAAGTGGGCTAGGTGATCTTGACACTTAAGATAATTTAAGTGTTAAATTCTAGCACATGAGGAGTTAGTGGCAAGGTGGTTATGATGCATGAAGGGTTGTTTAAGGAAAAGGTTCGAGTAGCATGGGTTGCATTTGGAAGACTTTATTTTTATGCACCTTTGCATTAAGTGTCAGCCAAGCTATTCTTATGGTAGGTTGGACTTTCAATTTTTAAGGTAAGTTGAATATTAGATTAGGAAAGCTTGTATTTTGGGATAAGAATCTTAAGATTTAAGGAAGGATAGAGGGACAAGGGGCTTGAAAGAGGGAGAGTTGTTTTGGAAACTCTTCTATATCCATTAGTCCATGTATTTGGATGGTTTAAGGGGCTAGGGGGAGTTGACTTAATTTTGATGTGATTAGGAAGAGATAAGGAGAAATTTAGGAGTGTGTTTAATTCAAAATTTATTTGAATTGATGGCTAGAAGAATTTTGGTGTGGTTGCCAAATTTTGCTATGTGTAAGGGGAAAAAGTGCTAAAATTCTTTTGATTAGGTAGTCATTTTCGGTTAGCTTGGAAGGCCTTCAATCTTTGCTTTGTGTCAAACCGAAAACCCTTTTGAACCTTACAAATTCTTCTCAAGTGCACCAAATGAACAAAACCGAATGTCCTTAGGTGTTTGTTGTTTCTCTTCTTAGGCATTTAATCAAACTCATTTGGAACCTCCTTTTATCTTTTAATTCTTTGTAGCCAAAAGAACCTCTTTTGTTCCCATCTTTCTTTTTCTTTTCTTCTCATATTTGTTAAAACTTACAATTCTTCTTTTACTTTCTTTTTGGCCGAACCTTTCTTCCCCAATTCTCTTCTTGATTTTTCTTCCATTATTTACTCAAGCTGAATCCTCCTTCTCCTATTTTCATTTACTCTTTTCCTTTCTCTTTCTCCACTCTAGCCGAATTCATTTGATTGTCTTGTATCCATCATAGCCTAGATCTTCTTTATTTCTTTTTGATTGTCTTGGCGAATATCGAAGAGTTCATATTGGTTTTCTTCAATTGGTTTTGGAAGATAGGTAAGTGTCTTGGCCGGATTTCTTTTCTATTTTCTCTATTGATTCTCATGAGGGAAAAAGCCAAATTTCGGGTATGTGATAGTAAGATTCTAACCATAGGAACTTATTTCTTTTAGGCTCTTCGGACTTTGGAAGCAATCGATCTAAGCCTTATTTCTCTAGCAATCAAAGTTGGTAAGTCAAGTGGTAAGGATTCATGTCGATACATCATTCTTTTAATGGTTGTAAAGCTAACGGCTATTGGAATTAAGTTGTGATGTTGGCCGAATGGTATTGATTATAGTTTTGTGGTTTGGCCTAATGTAGGACAAGGTGATCTAGTGCGGTAGATCGCGTCTTCGAAATTTAGTACTTGCATTTGTGACAGGTGTGTACCTTACACACTTTATAACTCGGTTTATATATATATTAATAAACTAATCATGTTACTAAAGTGGAAAACTATGAGATCTTGATATGATTCCTTGATGGGTATGAACAAGGAGTCGGGTAAGTCCGTTTCGATATGATGTTGTTATATGTTGATCTATATCATGATTTAAGATATATATATATTTGTTATATGATCATATCAAAGCATGATGGCATGATTTACTCTTGTGAAACATTGGCTTGGGTGATTTGAGAGGAGGGGGAAGGATTTGATATCTGTGTCTTTGGGACACCAGAGGTTTGGCACCTCCAGTGGTTTGGTACCACAGTTATTTCGTGTCTTTGGGACACCAGAGGTTTGGCACCTCATAGCGACTCGTCTAGTGGCTTAGTACCACCGTGGGTTGGCCCCACTTTCGATATATTGGGATTGTCGCCACTGATTTGGTATCACACGTGGGTTGGCCCCACAACTTGATTAATTGTGACTTTGGGTCACCAGTGGTTTGGCACCACCAGTGGTTCGGTACCACACGGGGTAGAAAAGGAGTTATGGATGTCTAGGTTGGGTGCATTATATATATATATATATTGCTTAGTTATGAATTGTGTAAGAATGTTGCATTAACCGAGGGAAGGATTATGCACTAAGTCTTGGTGACTCACCTTCTCCTTTATCTTTTCAGGTGATTCTTGATCGCGGAGGAGGAGCCGGATGAACTCGAGGAGGCCATGAAATAAAAATTTGGTTTTATAAGAACTTCAATTTGGGTACTTTATTTTATCTTAATTTGGTTTACATCTTTATTTGGAATTGTAATAAGGCCTCTTTAATTATGTTTTTGGAATATTTATATGCTTTGGGTTTGTTTTAAATATGGCTTATAAATTACGTGATTGAGATAATAATTTGAGCACAAAGTTTTCTAAACTACAAACGCAATGGTTTTTAAAACATTACCATCGGGTATTAAAAATTGTTGGATAGTAAAATTTCAACTTAAATATTTTCGACAACTTAAATGATTTCCAAATTGAAGTTTCTACACTCAAATGCAAACGATTTTCAAAGTAATTATTCGGGTTTTTCTTAAAATGATATAAATGTTTTCTAATCTATGGATCTATAACTAAGTTTTAAAGATTTATTCACGGAATTTCAAAATAAATTATCAGTTTTTAACTTATTATAACCTGTTTTCTTCAAATATAGAATAACAAAGAGTTTTTCACTAAAAATTTATTGTTATCTTGATTTTCTTCAAAATGTTTTCCTCCGTGGCATGCCAGATTCGGTCTTGGCGTACTGACTGGGTTTGGGGTGTTACAATACAATTCTTTTGCCTACATAATATCTTTCATATAAAAATAGACTCAATAATATTTAATTATATATCTCATTCACACCCTAATTCCATTTATTCTATTTTTGGTGATTTTTCAAAATCACGTCACGATTCTTGTCCAAAACTGTTCCCTATGATTTTTTTTTTTTACTCTTTCATAATTTCTTTGTAATGACTATCATCTAAGCATACATAACATCCAAAACATATTCTTAATTAACCCTTTTAGTGACTAATCATTATCAAGCATTTATAAGCCAATATTAAGCCATATCATAAAGACATACACACAAAATGGCTAAGTCCCTATACATGTCATAACTAAAAATGTTCGAGTCACAAAATACCAATATAATCCTTTGATAGTGTGTAACGAACCCCAACGTCCTTGTGATCCCCGAGTTGGTTTGAAATACTAAAAAAAAGAAAGGAATGGGAGTAAGCATAAAGCTTAGTAAGTTTACATGTAAATAAATAACAACATTCTTGATGAATTATCTTAATCTTTTCTTACCAAGATTATTTAAGCCTTTAACTTAATATACTTAAGTCTTAAATTCTTAATGATACGTGGGTACCTTTCCTTATGAAACTTAACCATTGCCATGTCTTGACATGGTCTTACGTGGTATCCTTGCATTATGAACTCACCAATGCCATGCCTTGGCATGGTCTTACAGGACCTTTTCCTTATAAACTCACCAATGCCATGCCTTGGCATGGTCTTACATGATTTCCTTAAACCCTAATGTCATGACATTTGTATCCTACACATTCCTAAGGTTCAACCGGAACTTTCTGAGATTGCTTCTCCATCAATTCATGCTTGAGTCATTAAATGATAAATTTACAGAATAAATATGTAAATTCTGGAATTTAATAGTATCAAATGTAAAATAATAAAATGTTGCATTTATTTACTGCAAACTTACCTCGAAACAAAATACGATAAACTATATCGATTTAGTCCACTATCTTTTTCTTTCCGGATCTAACTCTTGATTTTGTTCCTCTTGATCTATAATAGCAAATTTATCTTATTTAATACTCACATTTATTAAAACCACCCTTAACTCTAACATTGGAAAAGTTACAATTTTGCCCCTAAAATTTTACATATTTACACATTTTCCCCAAAGCTCAGAAATTAAACTTTATCCCTTATTCTTATGATTTATGACATGCTGATCATTTTCCCTTCTATGACAACATAAAATTCTCACTCTAACATGTACTTATGAACATTAGGTATTTTTACTGATTAAGCCGTTTTACTCGTTTTCACTTAAAATCACTTAGCAAAAGTTGTTTAACATAATTTTAGACTTTATATTAAATAATAAAACATTAAAATAAACATATTTCACATATGGGTGTTTTTCCAATTATGAACCCTAGCATGAATTATTGATAGAATAAGCTAAACCGAGCTATCTGGGCTTCAAAAATGTAAAGAACATTAATAACGGGGCTTGGAATCACTTACTATGGAGCTTGGAAGCTTGAAACAAACCATAGCTATGGTGAACCCTTGAAAATTCAGCCTAATGAAGAAGATGAGCACATTTTGCCATCTTTTTCCCTTTTCATTTCTTTTTATTACCAAATAACTAAATTACCCTTCATTAAAAACTTTGTTTCTTTCTACCTATATATGTCCATTTTTGTCCATGAAAGCCTAATGGTATAATTACCATTTAAGGTCCTCTACATCAATTATGCTCTTCAATTAAATCCTTTAACACCTAAAACTCATATTTATCAACTTTTACAATTAAGTCCTAATAAGCAAATTAGACATGCAATTCATGAAATTTTCTATCAGAATTCTAACACATGCATCTAATCACTCAATAAATCATAATAATTAATCGTAATAAACTTTTCTATCTCAGATTCATGGTTTTGCAACCACAGTTCTGTTTAGGCCCTATTTCGGGATATTATATTTCTCCCCCTTTTTTAGGATTTTCGTCCACGAAAATCTTACCTGTGAAGATATTTGGGTATTGTTTTTGCATAGTTTCTTCGGGCTCCCATGTAGCCTCATCTATCCCATGCCTACTCCATAATACTTTCACAAGTGCAATACTTTTGATCCTTAATTGTTTAACCTCTCGGGCTAGAATTTTTACCGGTTCCTCACTGTAAGTCATATCTGGCTGAATCTCAACCTCTGTCTGTGAAATTAGATGCGATGGATCTGAATGATAACAACGTAGCATAGACACATGAAACACATTATGAATCTTCACTAACTCAGTCGACAAAGCTAACCGATATGCCAATGGCCCAACTCTCTCGATCATCTCAAACGGTCTAATAAATGAGGACTTAATTTGCCTTTCTTGCCAAATCTGAGAACTTTCTTCTATGGGGATACTTTTAAGAATACCCTATCACCAACTTGAAATTCATTTTCTTTTATTTTCAAATCTGCATAGGATTTCTGCCTATCTGAAGTTGCTTTCAAGCAATCTCTTATGACTTTTACTTTCTCTTCGTTTCTTTGACTAGATCAACCTCGTAAATCTAATTTTCCTTAAGCTCTATCCAATACAAAGGTGTGTGAAATTTACGTCCATACAAAGCTTCATAAGGTTCCATCTTTAGACTCTATTGATAACTATTATTGTAGGCAAACTCTATTAATGTCAAATATTTCTGCCAACTACCTTGAAATTCCAATACACAACATCTAAGCATATCTTCAAGTACCTGAATAACTCTCTCTGACTGACCATCAGTCTGAGGATGGAAAACTGTACTAAAACTCAACTTTGTACCTAAAGCTTCCTACAATTTCTTCCAAAATTATGAAGTAAATCTCGGATCTCTATCTGAGATACTCCATGTAGTCTAAGTGTCTCTGAAATATACAACTCGACCAACTTGTCAAGTGAATAATCCATACGAACTGGAATAAAATGAGCCAACTTCGTTAACTTATCAATCACAACCCATACTGCATCTTCTTTCTTGGTGTCAAAGGAAATTCTATCACAAAATCCATAGTAACTCAATCCCATTTCCACTCGGAACTAATACTGGCTGCAATAAACCTGAAGGTACCTGATGTTCAGCTTTTACCTGCTGACAAATCAAACATCTAGAAACAAACTTTGAAATATCTCTTTTCATTCTTGTCCACCAATACATTTTCTTCAAATCATTATACATCTTTGTACTACCTGGGTGAATCGATAAAGAACTGCTGTGTGCTTCCTGTAAGACTTTTCAAATAAGTTCATCATTCTTCGGTACACATACTCTATCTCTGAACATCAAACAACTTTCAGAACCAATCTGAGAATCATACTCTACACTTGACTCGCATTGAGCTCTTTTGGCTTGCAACTCAGTGTCATCCTTCTGAGCTTCAAAAATTTCTTCAAGAAACGTCAGTTTAGCTCTCAACTCAGCTAAAATAGAACCATCATTTGATAAGGCCAAACTAGTCTGCAAAGATCTCAATGCAAATAACGATTTTCTACTCAAAGTATCAGTAACAACGTTTGCCTTACCCGGGTGATAATCGATCACTAGCTCATAATCTTTAATCAACTTTAGCCATCTTTTTTGCCTCAAGTTCAGATCTTTTTAAGTCATCAAGTATTTCAAACTTTTATGATCAGTGAATATTCGACATTTCTCCATACAAGTGATGTCTCCAGATTTTCAATGCAAATATAATAGCAGCTAGCTCTAGATCATGTGACGGATAATTTTTCTCATATGGCTTTAACGTCTAGAGGCATAAGCAATTACCCTTCCTTCTTGCACAAGTACACAACTTAGTCCATTCAAGGATGCATCACTGTAAATCACAAACTCTTTACCCGGTTCTAGTTGTACTAAGATAGGAGTTTCAGTCAATAATGCCTTTTAACTTGTTGAAACTCTGCTGACACTTCTCAGTCCATTCAAACTTGACATCTTTCTGTAGCAATCTTGTCAATGGAGTAGCTATCATGGAAAATCGCTCTACAAATCATCTATAATAACCGACAAGACCAAGAAAACTTCTGACCTTTGATACATTCCTGGGAGGTTTCTAACCAACAATGGCTGAAATCTTACTCGGATCAACTTTAATACCTTCACCTGAGACAATATGTCCAAGAAAACAAACTTTCCGTAACCAAAACTTACTTTTACTAAATTTGGAATAAAGCTGATTATCTCTCAAAATCTATAAAACTGTTCTCAAATGCTATGCATGCTCAGTCTCATCTTGAGAATAAATCAAGATGTCATTAATGAACACAACTACAAACTTGTCCAAATAAGGTCTAAAAATTTGGTTCATTAAATCCATAAAAATGAAAGGAGCATTGGTTTAGCCAAATGGCATCACAAGAAACTCATAGTGACCATACCTAGTTCGAAAAGCAGTTTTCGAAACATCTAACTCTTTAACTCGCAGCTGATAGTATCTGGATCTCAAATCTATCGTAGAGAACACAGTGGCTCCTTAAAATTGATCAAACAAATCATCTATTGTAGGCAATGGATATTTGTTCTTGATGGTTACCATGTTAAGCTGCCGATTACCTATGCACAATCTCATGGAATCGTCCTTTTTCACAAATAACACTGGCGCGCCCTATGGTGAATAACTAGTTCTTACAAAGCCTTTATTAGTTAATTCTTGTAGCTGAGCTTTCAATTATTTCAATTCTATCGAAGCCATTATATAAGGAGCAATAGAAATAGGTGTGGTACCTAGAATCAATTCAATACCAAACTCAACTTCTCTGATAGGAGACAAACTGTAACATCCTAAAATTTGGGATTTTATGTTTTACATTATACAATGCGTTAGGCTAGTTAAGAGTGTTAGTTGTGTATATTTAGGGGCCCTAAGAAGGCTTGGGGTTGAGTTGGGCCTTAGTAGAAATTTTTGTGTTTATACACCTAAGGGGGAGAAGGTAAGTGGCGTCAAGACTTAAGAGAATAAGTGAGTACTTTGTTAGCACAAGAGGAGCTAGTAGCAAGGTGGTGAGGCATCACATGAAAGGGCTTAAGGGGTGGAGTTCAAATCCCACCTATTGCAACTTTTGGATTTAATTTTTGTGCTAATCAAGTGAAAGATGGTAAGATCCCGCCTTGACTCTAAAGAAGGAAAGGAAGACTCATTCAAATTCATTTTGAATGAATAATGGAAAGAAGACTAAGAAGAAGAGTAAGGAGGAGATTAAGGAGAAAAATTGTGGTAAAAGGGGAATGTTGGCCGAATTTTGGGAGGTGGATGAGAAAAGAAATTTGGTCAACTAAAATATTTTTAGTGTAAGGGATATATGGTTTTGGTAAGGGGATTTTGGGAGCCGAAATTGTTATGGTCTTTTTGCAAGTTTTGTGCATGAAAGGCTTTTATTCCTTTTAACATTTTGGAGCTCTCTTTTCCCATATTTTCACTTTGATTGCCGAATCACACAAGTTCTTCTTTTGTTCATCTCCTCTATAGTGTTAGCCGAAATTCTTTGACACTTCTCTTGTCCATCTTCTCTTTTCTTTCGCACCGTTCTTCAATCTTCCACTTTTTCTTTAGTCAATATTTTTGATGGCTGAATTTTGCTTGTTCTTTTCTCTCTAAATAGCCGAACCTTTAAAAACTTTATCCCTTCTTCAATTTTTTTTTTTTTGCATGTTGGGCACCTTTTTCCTCAGCCGAATCGGGTAATTGGTTTCATTCTCCTCCTTTCATCTTCTCTTTTATATGATCGAATGTTGGAACCTTCATATTCGACTGTTTTGTTTCATCTCTAAACCGAAACTTCACTTCCCTTTCTCTCTTTTTATTGTGACAGCATCTTGTAGATATTTAACCGGAGTTGGCCGACTTACTCTTCTTTGTCGATTGGTTAGTAATCAAGGGAAGGCGATTCTTTGTCGTAGTTCTTTTATTGATTTTGCGATTCACATAGGAAGATGGCATTGTTGATTTCTCTTCTTCTCTTTGTGACTAATCTTTTCCTTCATCTACCATTGTGCTATAGCCAAATCTGCCCTTAATCAACTCTCTATTGATCAATTCTCTGTTTCATAATTGGTGGGGATTCCAAGAATCTGTGGTAAGAGTCGAAACCCCTTGTGTGCCGATCTCACTATGGTACATTACTTATCGAGTTTTTACTCATGGGTGCAAAGGATAATCAGTTGAAGGGGATAACGCTAAGGGAACTGAAGGAAAGTGGTCCCATAAATTCTATGCCCAAGTTCAAATGAAGGGCATTGTCGGCAGTTCAAGATTTTCCACCAGGTTGTGGAAGGGAACCATCTTCTAGTGGGAGTAGGCAAATCGTGGTCGTTCACAATACTAAGGGTAAGAATTTATTTAGATCGTGTGATTTAGATTTGGATTAAGACACTCTCTTTTGTTAGTTAATCGAGTGTTATGGTGGCATAGGTGCTGATGATCAAGAAGGTTTAGTTCTTACCGTAATCAGGTGTGTAATCTCACACTGAAATCCCATAGATTCATGATTCATCATCGTGTTGGAAAAATAGATCGTTGTTACTTACGAATCTAATAACCGTAATATGGCATGAATAGAGTAACTTGCTTAAATAGCATTAATTTTAAGATCTGTCAAAATCGGTATTAAATGGCTTAATTATCAAAATGCCCTCAATGGGCCAATTTATTAAAATGCCCTCAATGGGTCTATTTATTGAAATGCCTTAACGGGCTGAATTGCTTAAACACCCTAAGAGGGTTGATTTACGAAAATACCTTTGATGAGCCGATCTATTAAACTACCCATAATGGGCTGAATTTGCCAAAATGATTTAATAGGCCGATTTGCATAAATATTTCACTAGATTAATGGTTGATTTATATTTGGATAATTTACTATGTATGTTGCAACTTTACATACTGGATGGGGTGGGGAAAAATTGTATGGAGAGCAGTGTAGCCTGGTAGCTTAGCCACAATTCACTTATTATTGTGCTTAATTATGATTACGGTGGCATGGCCACAAAAATATTACATGTTAGTAGCCTGACTACAAATAGGTGTGAGGCGGGGTGGGTTGACTTGATCCCCACAGGTGTGATTGGCTGGTTGGGGGTGTGATGGATGGATGGGTTGGGTTGCATTCATTTCATTTAAATACTGTTATGTAAATGGGTTTAGGCCCAAGATGTTGCTAAACGGGTTCAGGCCCAGTGGATGATGGTAAGGGGATTATGCATTGAGTTCTTGTAACTCACCTCCCTTTCTTTTTCTTAATCCTTGCAGGTAACGCTCAGTAATGAGGACTTGGGGCCATGGATGACTCGGTGGAGGCCATACTTTAGAAATGATTTTTTCGAACATTAGTAAACTTTTTTTCTGCTCTATTTTGTTACTTTTACTATTTTGGGTTTAAAGTAGTAATAAGGCCTCTGGGATATGTTTTAATTTGCTTTATGTTTTGACTTATTTATTATTTTTCTTGAATTATTTTAAACAGGGATTTTCGGAGATAATAAATAAATATTTTCCAAAATTGATTAACAAATGGATTTCATAACAAATATATACAAATAATTTAACTTGGATTCTCCTTTGAATTATCAACGTCATTTTCAAAACTCACGTTTTTTTTTAAAGTTCACTAGTTTGAATTTAGATTCATCAATCAACCTATCGAGATTAGTAGTATTTTTATCGAAAATTTATAACAAAACTTGTTTTCTTAACTATAACAAAATATTGTCAACTTTAGTAAGAATCACAAGTTCCTTGCACGTTTTCTTCATGTGACATGCCGGATCCGGTCATACTGCATGGATCGGGTTTGGGGTGTTACACAAACCTGGTAGTTCTTCGAGAACACATCAGGAAACTCATTTACCATAGGCACTGTTTCAATTTTCAACTCTGGATCTTTAGTATTCAACACAAAAGCAAGATAAGCTTCACATCCTTTCCTCAAACATTTCTGAGTAGACATAACAGAAATCATTGATATTGAACTACCTGACTCATCTGAATTAACTCGAAGGATTTCACCATTTTCACATTTCAACTAAATGAATTTTTTTCCACTGTTCACTACCACATCATGTGTTGTTAACCAATCCATACCAAGAATCACATCAAACTCATCAAATGGCAATAACATGAGATTGATCGGAAAACAGTCACTTCTAATCATCAAAGGGCAATTTTTACATACTTTGTTTACTAAAACATACTAACCTAATGGATTCGATACTTTAATCACAAATTCTGTAAACTCTATGGGCATGTTCATACTAGACATCAATTTCATACAAACATAGGAATGGGTTGAACCGGATCAATCAAAGCAATAACATTAACATCATGAAGAGAAAATATACCAGTAATTACGTCGGGGGAGGATGCCTCTTCATGAGCACGGATAGCATAAGTCCTTGCGGGTGCTCTAACATCTGATCTCATTGCTGTATCTCTAAATGTACCTCTACCTGCCCCTACTCTGGAATTTCTCTAAGATCTACCTCTAACGGGGGCATTGCCTGATATTACACTCGGTATTACTTCTCTTTTAAGCATTTCGGGACACTCCCCAATGAAATGATCTGGTGCACCACATCAGAAACAGCCAATCTCAGTTGCTCGACATTGACTTGGATAACGTCGACCACATTGAGGACACTTAGGTCTATCAGGCTGAATACTACCAACACTCGCAATCAAAGTGGTTTGAGCTTTTGGATCCATAAATCATCTACCTCTGTTGATTAGAATACCCCACTGAAAAATTAGATCTCGTACAAAACTCCCTAGGCCTCTTGGATGTAGACTGAAACGACTTGCTCATCTATCTTTTCATCGTATCTTGCATCTCAATTTCAGCTTTACTCTTTCTTTTTAACAACTTCTCTGCCTTACAGGCTCAGCCAACTAAAACAACAAACTCCTTTATCTCTAGAACACCAACTGACAGTCGGATATCATCATTGAGTCCTATCCTCAAATCTTTTACACATGATAGCCTCTGTAGACACACACTCTCGAGCATAATTACTAAGTCAAACAAATTCACGTTCATACTCAGTCACAGTCATCTTACCCTATTTTAATTTAAGGAACTATTTTCTTTTCTTCTCAATAAACCTCTAACTGATGTACTTCTTACGGAACTCCTCCTGAAAGAAATCCCAAGTAACTCTTTCTTTCGGTACTACTAACACAAGTGTCTTCCACCACTGGTAGGCCAAACTCTAAGAAGTGATGCTACACATTTAATACACTCTTCTGGTGTGCAGGATAACTCATCAAAGACTCTGATAGTGTTGTTGAGCCAAAATTCAGCTTTCTATGCATCATCATCTTTGGAAGCCCTAAACTCCTCGGCCCCTTGTTTTCTAATCTTGTCAACGGATGTCTTCTTTCTTCTGATTGTATCTGTGACTGGAGAAGCTACATGGGTAGTCTGAGGATCATGAGGGGGTGGAGATCTAATAGCTTGGTTCGTACGAACGAACTTAGCAAACCATTCATTCATAGCTTGGAAGAAGGCTTCTCGAGCCCCTCCTCCCTGACTAACTGTAACGGGCCTTTCACTACTATCTGGTGGCATCATCGCTTTAGCGGGAGTGAGCGTATTACTCTCTACATCATCTGCACCAGCACTTTCGGGATCCATAGCTATAAAGGAAAAACATTTTAAAATCGTCAGGAGACATCACACTATCAAAATATAAGTATGGCATGTATAGTTAGACTCTTACTCATACTGAATATTCTGAGAACCAATTAAACTCTTTCTCTAATACCAATAAATGTAACACTCCTTACCCGAGACCATCGCCGGAGTCAAGCACGAGGCATTACTAGACTTAACTTACTAATTCGGGGCATAAAAATTGAAACTATCCATATGCGTCATATTCACTAAATTGAATATAACTCGAATTACGAAACTTGAAATTTAGATCCATAAATGTTTCCTGAAACTAGACTCATATATCTTCTTACTATATTTTTTTACAGAATTTTTGGTGTGGCCAATTAGTACAGTTTATTAGTTAAAGTCTCCCCTATTACATAGTTTGATAGTTCTGCCACCACTACACTAAAAATCAATTATCTCATAATATAAAATTCTTTTTCCTACATAGTTTGTTTTATGTAAAAATTGACTCAATAAGATTTAATTCTATATCTCATTCACACCATAATTCCATTTATTCTATTTTGGTGATTTTTCAAAATCACGTCACGATTCTTGTCCAAAACTATTCCCTATGATTTTTTTTTTTTACTCTTTCATAATTTCTTTGTAATAACTATCATCTAAGCATACATAACATCAAAAACATGTTCTTAACTAAACATTTTAATGGCTAATCATTATCAAGCATTTACAAGCCAATATTAAGTCATATCATAAAGACATACACACAAAATGGCTAAGTCCCTATACTTGCCATAACTTAAAATGTTCGAGTCACAAAATACCAATATAATCCTTTGATAGTGTGTAACAAACTCCGGCGTCCTTGTGATCCCCGAGTTGGCTTGTAATACTAAAAACAAAAGAATGGGAGTAAGCATAAAGCTTAGTAAGTTTACATGTAAATAAATAACAACATTCTTAATGAATTATCTTAATCTTTTCTTACCAAGATTATTTAAGCCTTTAACTTTATATACTTAAGTCTTAAATTCTTACGTGTACCTTTTTAGCTTGAGCTTATCTTACCTTTCCTTTGGTATACTCTTTGAATTTTCCTATTGAACCACTTGGAATACTAAGGATACGCGGGTACCTTTCCTTATGAAACTTAACCATTGCCATGTCTTGACATGGTCTTACGTGGTATCCTCGCCTTATGAACTCACCAATGCCATGCCTTAGCATGGTCTTACATGGGACCTTTGCCTTATAAACTCACCAATGCCATGCCTTGGCATGGTCTTACATGATTTCCTTAAACCCTAATGTCATGACATTTGTATCCTACACATTCCTAAGGTTCAACCGAAACTTTCTGAGATTGCTTCTCCGTCAATTCATGCTTGAGTCTTTAAATGATAAATTTACAGAATAAATATATAAATGCTGGAATTTAATAATATCAAATGTAAAATAATAGAATATTACATTTATTTTCCGCAAACTTACCTCGAAACAAAATACGATAAACTATATCGATTTAGTCCACTATCTTTTTCTTTCCCTGATCTAACTCTAGATATCGTTCCTCTTGATCTATAATAGTAAATTTAGCTTGTTTAATACTCACATTTATTAAAACATCCCTTAACTCTAACTTTGACAATATTACAATTTTACCCCTAAACTTTTACATAGTTACACATTTGCCCCAAAGCTCGGAAATTAAACTTTATCCTTTATTCTTATGCTTTATGACATGCTGATCAGTTTTCCCTTTATGACAACATCAAATTCTCACTCTAACATGTACTTATGAACATTAGGTATTTTTATCAAGCCGTTTTACTCGTTTTCACTTAAAATCACTTAGCAAAAGTTGTTTAACATAATTTGAGACCTCATATTCTATCATAAAACATCAAAATAAACACATTTCACCTATGGGTATTTTCCCAATTATGAACCCTAGCATGAATTATTGATAGAATAAGCTAAATCGAGCTACTTGGGCTTCAAAAATTTAAAGAACATTAAAAACGGGACTTGGAATCACTTACTATAGAGCTTGGAAGCTTGAAACAAACCCTAGCTACGGTGAACCCTTGAAAATTTGGCCTAATGAAAAAGATGAGCACATTTTGCCATCTTTTTCCCTTTTAATTTCTTTTTATTACCAAATGACTAAATTACCCTTCATTAAAAACTTTGGTTCTTTCTACCTATATATGCCCATTTTTGTCCAAGAAAGCCTAATGGTATAATTACCATTTAAGGACCTCTACTTCAATTATGCTCTTCAATTAAATCCTTTAACACCTAAACTCATATTTATCAACTTTTGTAATTAAGTCCGAATAGGCAAATTAGACATGCAATTCATGAAATTTTCTATCGGTAGTCTAATACATGCATCTAATCACTCAATAAATCATAATAATTAATCGTAATAAACTTTTCTATCTTAGATTCGTGGTTTCGCAACCACGATCTTGCTTAGGCCCTATTTCGGGATATTACAAAATGATTAGTTCCTCATGACTTTTATAAACAATATGGAAGTGATGTAAAGAGAAAACATGAAAGATGAATTGAAGTGTAAAGTTAAAGAAAATGCCTAATTTGTAATAAAAGATGAAACAAATCCACAATGTTTAACTATCTCCACAAATAAGATCTCTTAAGATAAAACAAAAAGCAAACTAAAAATAAACCTAAAACCTAAGAAAAAAGAAAAGCAAAACTGAATTTAAGAGCAAAATTCTAGGCTAAGTATACGGTGTCTTTTGCATGTGACAAAGAAGCCTATTTATAGATCTTAGGTGGTTGTCATCTTTAACCTAAGTTAGCTAACAATTATGAGCTTTAAATTTGATTTTACAAACCAAAGTGCCCCTTGCCTTGTGTTAATTGCCATCTAGATCGATGTTGTGACACACAAAGGCTTGTGTCACGAAATAGAAGTCAGTGTACTCCTCTTGGAATATGTTTAGGGGTATGTTGCAACACCAATACTTTAAGTCGCGACATCGAAGGCAATTTTGTAATTTCTTCATTCTGCTCCCTATGTTGCAACATTGAGCATTCCGTGTTGCGACATAGAGGCCAGTATATGTTTAAAATGCCTTCTAATGGTCTCTTGCACATTTATAAAGTTCATTAGTTCACCATTAGGCCTCGTTCGCCCATAAGGTTAATAAAAGGCTCAATTTGCATATTTTATTAAATTTAACGAAACTTGCTAAAATGTAATTAAATCTTAATTATAATGCTTAAATTCAAGCTCCTAAAGTGTGAAAACTAGTTTAATATGCTACACCGAATTACGATAGATCAAACTCTCCCACATTTAAGTTTATTGTCCTCAAGCAATATGAATAAAGACAAGAAGTAAAAGCGACAACCCTTGAGCAAATATGATACAAGTATTGACTTCAGCGCACATGACTTAGGCATTTCATGTTCACTAACAACTTTAACATGATGAATAATGGACTTACCACTTTTGACCACAAACATCTAAATTCAGTACATTACAAAGTATCCAAACATTAAGGGTTTCACCTATAGAGATCCATTAATAAATCATACAAATAATTTGATTATTCAAGCATAATACAAATAGTTGTTTATACGATTACTTAATATAATGTCCATTCATGCATAAGGATATTTATGTTAGTTAGGACTTTTTAGATTGTAACGTTCTAAGTGTAACACCCCAACATGTAACCATCGTCGAAATAGTGTTAAGAGGTATTACCATTCATTTCACATATAAACATAGTAATTCACATTAATATAGTCACTTAAATAGGTCAACGAGACCTTAATCATTCATTAGAAAGGGGTCGGGACTAAACTAAACATATACGAAAATTTTCTAAAAACTAAGCATTTTTCAAAGCTATAGAGGTCACACGCCCGTGTGCCTCACACGGCCTCGAACACGCTCGTGTGTAACCTGCCCACACAGGCGTGTAACCTTGATCACTCGCAATCAAGGTGTGTAATCTCACACCCCTATTATTTCGTGAATGCGATGATCTGTGAATCGGCTATAAGCCGAGATACCTAAAATCTGTAATATCGGCATTTGAGATCACTCGAGTGTGCGAGTGCTCATAGTGATAAACCGAGCCGCAAGTGTTGGCGAGAGGCTGATGGGAGTGTCACGAACTCTCTCGTGGACCGAGGCTATAATGGGCCTTGTTGAGCTATAGTGGGCTAAGTGGGCCCAATAGGTTAACGGGCCCATATTATCGAAATCGATTGTAAGTGCTGGATGATGGATGCGACTGCGAAGTTCACAGAACTGAGACCGAAGTGAGCTGAATGGACCACACGAGCGTGTGGACCCATTTGGGTCGAAATTGGACTTTAGGCCTAATTGCACCATTTTGACCAGAAATGGGACCCGTGTCATTCGAGGTGGTAGTCAGCCTCTGAAAAGGTCGTAGATGAGTAAATTACTAAAATACCCTTAGTGAGTAAATTATCAAAATACCCTTGATGGGTATATTATCGAAAAACCCTTGGTGGAAAAATTATCGAAATACCCTCGATGGGTAAAATTATCGAAATACCCGTGAGGGTGAAATTATCGTTTTACCCCTAAATGACAAAATAACCGCTATACCCTTAGTGGTAGTTTGAATCTTTTTTTTATGATTCTTTATATATATATGTGTGTATATGCTCGTATTACACTACGTACATAACACATTGCATTGGGTTGGGTTTGCTGATTGGAGGAAGTACCGTTCTAGTGGCACCGCCACACACCGTTATAGTGGCAACACCACATATTCTTATTTTAGTGGCTCAGCCACATATACCGTTATTAGCAGCTTGGCTACATTATTGGAGAGTTTGGCTGGGTGGGTTGTCATGGTCCCCACATGGAGTGATTGGTTGGTACGGGTGAAGAGTTTGGTTGGAATGGGTGGGGTACATGTCCATTGCATTAATATGATTTTGGGGCTTAGGCCCAAACCGTTACCGAATAGGGCTTAGGCCAAGATCGATACCGTATGGGCTTGGACCCAGATTATGACTGTAATAGGGGATTCCGCATTGAGTTCTTGTAACTCACCCTTTCTTTTGACCGTGCGGGTAATCCCTAGCCTTAGAGGATTCAGAGCTGCGGAGGACTCGGGGATGGATATGGTTTAAAGACTAAACTTAGTGATTTTAGTTTAATTTAGTTATTTTAAATTATTGGGTTAATAATTTCTGTAATAAGGCCATTGGTTTTTTTCTCTTTCTAACTTTTATTGGGTATTTCAGTCAATTACAAACTGCTGGGCTACTAAACACGGGTTTTTAAAAACTATAACCACCATTTTTAAAATATCACGTATTCATAAATGTTTGAATCAAACTTCCGCAACAAACAATGTTTTCAAAGTAGTAATGTTTTTGCAATAGAATGACTTTGAGCAAATTGTATTTTGTTAATAAGGAACAAATCACGATTTTTAAAGGATAGATAGCTTTGTTTCGGAAAAGGGTTCTTCAATGAACGTATAGTTTTCAAATAACACTTTTTGTGAAACACTAGATTCGACCATAACTTCTAAGCCGGGTTTAAGATGTTACACATGCCATGTGCATTCCACGGCTACTAGACACACCTATGTGTCCTGGTCGTGTAACACCCCAAATTTGGGCCTAAAAGTATTGGGCTTATTGGGCTTTGGGCTTTGGATATCAGAAAAATTTTAAGTGAGCGAGAAAATAACAATTGGCATGTGGGCTTTGAGGGTTAATGAAATTGGAATATCTAGGGGTGTTGGAGAAGTCCTGAGATCAAGTAAGGGTATAGGAAAAATTTTGGTTTTAGCCACAAGGGAACTATGGCTTCAGTTAGTAGGCCTTTTAAATAAATGAAGAAGGGAAATAGGACATAAATGGGCTTGTGGTCCAGTGGCAAGGTGGCGTCACTTAGGGAGCTACAAGGTGGTGTGTGAAGGTCTAAGGTTCGAGTAGTGGTAAGGTGTTTTTAAAGTGTTTATTTTGCATAGTGGATGATCAGAGTGGTGTGAAATTTGGACTCTTTTTTTGAAGTGTTTGAATTGGTCTTGTTAACTGATGAGGAGGGAATTTTGGATGAGATAAGGGAGATATCAAGGAGAAAAATTAGGAGATGAGAAGTGGGAAGAGTTGGTGCCGAATTGGACTGTGGGGGAAGGTAGGACTCGGCTATTGGCTATAAAAGGAGGTGTCGAATTCCTTTGAGAGGTTCCTTGGGTTCCATTACATTTCTTGTTCTCCCCCTTAGCCAAATTCTTCCATTTTCCGAAATTTTGGTTTTCTCTCTAGCGAATTCTTCTTTTGAGAGTTGCCTAAACACCCTTTTCTCTCAAAGTGCTTAGAAGTCGAATCCTCCATACCCTCTCTTTTCAAAATCCCTTTCTTGTTCACCTCTAGTTCTAGCCGATCGCTTCTCCTACTCTTCTCCCTATTGGTGCCGAACTGTCTCTATCACCATACTAATCTCAAAAGCTAAATTTAGGTCGTAGGATCGAAAGTGGATTTGGTTAAGTATTCGGTTAACCTCTCTTGTACGTTTTGATAAAATCCAAAATGTTATCTAAATGTCCTGTCGTTAACTCTGTGATAACAAGAATAAGGTTCAAAGATTGCAAGCGTGGTAGGTAAGGATCGTTAGCAATGTGGTAAGTGTACTCAACTTAATTATGGTTTAAGTGAATGGCCAAATGTGTATAATCTATAGGGTGACTTGTGTGCATATGAGTAATTCAAATTGTGATGGTGTATGTGTGAGTGCAGATCTAGGAGATAGTTGTGATTAGTAGCTAAGGAAGGGCTATTAGAACCCGGTGGCACACGGTAAGGTTATAGTAAGGTTTCAGCTTTTAGTAGATATTTTGATTAAGAATGGGTGATTGATTGATGGTTGGTTGGTTGTAGGTTTAAGATCAAGGATAGTATAGCACGTTGCAGTGACCAGGTGTGTACAAACACTATACACACACGACATCGGCAATGTTGAAAAATCAAAAGCTAAAAGTGGCTAAATGGCCGGTGGGCCCTAAGGCTAAGTTTGATGAAACTGATTGATTTGGTATATGAATTGTGTTAGTCATGTATGTTAGATGATCTGGAATTGTTTTGGGCCTAATGGGCATAAGAATGTGATTTGGGCAAAAGGGGCTTTATGAACGTAAAATGGGCTTGGTACTTAAGCAGTCCTAGTGGCCCACGTCCTCTTCTCTAGAATCCTACCTAGTGCATAGTGTCTGTTCATTTTAGCCGCAAGGACTTGTTAATGGGCCAAAGTCTATAACTTAAACCCGAGAGGGACCGAATACCCTGATTTAAAAAATTACCAAAATACCCTTAGTTTGTAAAATTACCATAATACCTCGATTTATGAAATTACCAAAAATACCCCTAATTTGTAAAATTACCAAAATACCATTGATTTGGAAATTTAAAAAAACCCCTTTATGTTAGAATTACGATAATACCCCTGTAGGATAGAATTACATAAATATCCTTAGAATTGTGAAATGTCTAAAATACCCCTATGTGATGAGTATGAGTTTTATGGAGGTTACTCATTTGCATGTTTCATTCATACAATATTCTGTTTACGATGCATATGGGTGGGAATTATGGTACGAATGAAGAATTTGAGGATCGCATAGTCGCTTAATGACTGTGGATCCACCGGTGGCTTTATGCCCATTATATGATTAGAAGCTTTGCTACAACGTTGAGTAGTGCCGCTATGAGTGCTTCCTTTGGTGTGTAGTGGATGGGTGGGTCGATTTAGAAGTCTCCACATGTGTTGTATTGGTTGGAAGGGAAATGGTTACATTACCTTGTTTTGCATATGATATGATATGATATGATATGAGGTCATTGTGGGATAAGGCCAAGACCACCGATTTTGATAGGGTTTAGGCCCAATGTGAATATTTGTATGTTGATTTGATTGCCAAGGGTTATACCACTGAGTTTCGAAACTCACACCCTTTATTTAATGTTTCAGGTGATCCTTAGTAGACTGCTCGACGTGGGAGAGGACTCGGAGTTGGCCACACTACGAGATGTTAAAATTTTTATTTATTTGTTTCAAAACACATAGCTTCAGTTGCTTTATTTTCATTGAATGTAATAAGGCCTTGTATCTCCAATTTGACATTACTTATGGGTTTTATTATTATTTCCACTACTTAATTTTTATTTTAACTTAAATAAATTTCTAAAGTTTAGCAAGGTTTTCAAAATAACTACAACCTATGGGCTTTTATCTAAAACATGGGCTTTCTTCATAACTTT
Organism: Gossypium rotundifolium; assembly: GCA_025506655.1. Classification (NCBI taxonomy): domain Eukaryota; kingdom Viridiplantae; phylum Streptophyta; class Magnoliopsida; order Malvales; family Malvaceae; genus Gossypium; species Gossypium rotundifolium. The sequence goes on from CP106725.1 coordinate 67,028,928, forward strand.
CCACATTACTTAGATTTTGGGCTTCTAAACCTTAAACTTAAGTTTTCCACTAAACAAAATCGTTTTGAGGTTTTCCTTCAACATGACATCACCAGATTCAGCCATAACGTCTGGGCTGGGTCTGGGGGTGTTATAGGACGTGCCAAAATAGAGCATGTATACTAACTTATCAACACGGCCATCAGACACGCCCGTGTGCCATGGTCGTGTAACATTAGGCTAGCTACTGACTTACTTACACACGGTCACCAGGCACACCTGTGTGCCATAGCTGTGTATGCAAAACAAACAATTTGCAAGGCCAAAATATCACCCATACTAGTGTCAACCCTACAAGCAACATACAAATACATTTCATGAACATTTGACAACCAAAAACATGTCAAATAATCAACAACTCTCCACATTCAATTTCCTTTTCAATCATGCCAAACTTGCACAATTAAACCACATATATGTTCACACATGATTCATCCATAAATACCTATCATATAATCGTTTCTTTGATCAAACATGCATACTCAAATTTCATCCATATGCTTACCATTCATAAGACAACTTCACCACCATCAAACCATATCAAAACTTGCATCATATATCATATTCTCCCATGCATATTACCAACATTTATCTAGCCAATTCACGTGGCTATTTACATCTCAAGCATATACCAAAGACTAGCCTATACATGCCATATTTAATATATACATTTTCAAAAGGTACCAAAATGAGGTTAAGTAGTGTAATGACGATCCTCGATGGTCCCCGAGCCTCTCGTAGCTTTAACGATCTATAAAATAGAGCAAACACACACAGAGAGTAAGCTTTCAAAAGATTAGAGAGCCATATACAAATAAACTTATCATAACATACTCATAACCATATTAATACAATGACATTAATGGTTCTCATGACAAATGCATCACATATTCTTTGGCTCATTTACTTAGACATTTCTTGCCACATTCTTCAACTCTAATAACACATATACTCATAGCTCATCCAAGCTTATATTTATATATTATCTTATCATTTCAATACACATATTCACCTTAGTAAGTTCATATAGATACTAACCTTTCATACACACATAGTGTATTTTTCAAATGTACCTGAAACATATATTCAAATCACATAGTCGTTCGTTTCTCGAACTTACCCGTTGAACCATTAGGAATCTAATAGGATACTCAGAATGCTAGGAATAGTCGTACAATGCCAACATCCCAGACATGGTCTTATATGTATCCAGATATCGATGCCATTGTCCCAAACAAGGTCTTACACAAATCAAATATGATGCCGATGTCCCAGACATGGTCTTACATGTAAATCTCATATCGATGCCAATGTCCTAAACGTCGTCTTACACGTAAATATCATATCGATGCCAACATCCCAGACGTGGTCTTACACGAAATCTTGAATCAACGCTAACGTCCCAGATGTGGTCTTACATGACATCACGTAATGGACACCTATGTCATGACATATGCACTCATATCTATTCCTAGGCTCATACGGGACTTCCGAACTTTAACAACTTGTCGACTTATTCATAAACTTGGATTTCTCATACATTCCTAGGCTTATACGGGACTTCTCGGACTTTAACAACTTGTCGACTTATTCGTAAACTTGGATTTCTCATACATTCCATCTCAATGGATATTCATAGCAATTCAGATATCATATATACTCAAATAGCTCAATTCAACTACATTTATTTGTATATTGACTTACCTCAGTTCGGTTTGATGGAAACAGATATGACTACTTGATTACTTTCGATTTCCCAAGATCTAAGTCCATTTTATTCGATTCTTGATCTATACATATTCAAATTTAACCCTTTTATTTACCAAAACATTCAATTCAATCCAAAAACACACATTTAGGGCTATTTGCAACTTAACCCTCTCATTTGTACATTTTATCAATTTAGTCCATTTTTCTCAAAACATCAAATACACCAAATTTGCTTTTACCCATGCTTAGCCGAATACTCACTATGCTCATATCAATCTATACATTTCATTTATTTTACAAATTAGTCCTTCAAAATAATATTATCACAATTTAGCCCTAATTAGCTAAATTCACCAAAAATTCAAGAACAAAACATGTTCATTAAACACATATCTTTCATTTAACACCATTACTCATCATAAAGCTCACCATTTCATCAATGGCACATCTCATAAGCAACATCAATTCTTCAAATTACAACATGGGCTTGATATTAGACTAAGCATTAATCTCAAAAACATAAAAATCATCTGTTAATCATCTGTTGATTCTTTCAATGTGAAGCGTTTCTATGGATCATCTGTTAATTCTTAAAGATACTTTTGTATCTCGCTATGGCTTCTTCACTATGGAACTTGTTTTGTGATTCGTCAATTTGGGCGTAGACACGAGTTCTCTTGCGAGGCATGATTAACCTGAACATAAGATGGGAAAATTTATTTTCTCAAAAATTTAATTAATAATAATTATTAAGAAGTCAATAATTGAATAGCATTAAAATTTAGGAGAAAAATTGGTCTTACCACCTTTTTTGTAAAAATTAGGAACTCCTAAGAAAATATTTATGGATCAAAAGGTGGAAAATTAAGAGAAGTTGGAGGGTTTTCGGCTAAAGGGGTTGGTTTGGTGCAAGGTCTGTGTGCCGCTCAGGTGTGCGAGGGAGCAACGTGCAGTAGGGTTTGGATGCAAGCAGCAACGCATATGGGTAGGCTGGATGTGAAAGTAGCATACGGATCCTCGTCGAGCAGGCCTGGCATGAGCGCGCGCGGAAGCTGGGCATAGGTGCGGGATGAAGGCTTGGGCAAGTGGAGCTGGGGCAGCACAAGGCACGCAATGCCGTGCCCGATGAGGCAGGCACGTGGTGGGCGTGCAACAAGCGAGGGAGCTGGACTGCTGGCCGAATGGCTACTAGGTAGCTAGGTAGAGTTGGCTAGGGGGCTGCGACACTTGGGGATTGTGGTTTTTGGAAGGAATGATGTATGAATGAAAAAAAAAAAGCAAAGATGGGTGAATTTTATAGTGAGAGGAGTAGGAATTAGAGTAGAATTCTTAGAACAATTTAACAATTAAAAAAAAATTCCAATTCTAATTATAATCAAAGTTAACAACAATTAATACTTAATTTAAATACATATTAAATTATTAATTGCTATTAGTTTATTAAAATAAAAGCTTATTAAATAAAATATGATACTAATCCTAATTTTATGCAAAGTTGATAATAATTAATATATATTATAATAGAATAATTATATATTAAAGATTATCATATATATTTTATAAAATTAAAAACATTTATTCTATATGCCTTTTGAAAATATTTACAAAAGAGGACCTAATTTTTATTATTTACAAAAGAGCAACCAAATCTTAGAAATAGTTCAATTAAGTCCCTAGAATTAATGAAAACTTGAAATTGAGTTGCAATTTTAAAACTGGGATCAAAATTGACCCTTTTATTTTAAAATTTAAAAAATTATTTTGCCATTTAGGGAATAATTTCTTGAAAAATTATGTCAAAATTAATTCCCAAGAAAGATTGGAAGGGTCACAAACGGTACTGCTTAAGTTCCAATCTCTTAGACAACATTTGTTTAAACATACTAATCCTGAAAATACATCCTAAATCATTTATTTCAAAAGAAAACAAGAAAATTTAATCATTTGATAAAATGAACGAGATTTAATCCCCTTCAATTTTATCTCCCCAGTAATGTTTCAAGCGTTGAGCATTAACTCGAAAACTACCTCCCTTAACTTGAAGTTCAACAACTCCGTATGGAGAGACTCAATGAATCTTAAATGGACCGGACCAACGTGATTTTAACTTACTAGGAAAGAACCTTAATCTGGAATTGAATAACAAGACTTACTGATTTGCTTCAAATTCTCGAACTCGAATGTGCTTCTCATGTCATTTCTTGAGTCTCTCCTTATGTAATTTGGCATTCTCGTATGAAGACATTTGAAATTCTTCTAACTAGTTAAGTTGAAGCATTTGTCTCTTTAGCATTTTTAAGATCAAAGTTGAGTCGTTGGAAAGCCCACTAAGCTTTATGATCTAACTCTAAAAGCAGATGACAAGCTTTCCCAAAGACCAACCTATAAGGTGACATCCCTAAAGGTGTCTTGTATGCTGTCCTGTAAGCCCAAAAAGCATCATCTAGTTTTTTGGACCAATCTCGTCGATTTGAGCAAACTACCTTCTCAAGTATGCATTTGATCACTTTGTTTCGTAGCTCAGCTTGCCCATTCATCTGTGGATGGTAAGCTGTGGCAACCTTGTGCTTCATCCCATGTTTTGCAAGGAGCCATTTCAACCACTTGTTCACAAAATGGGACCCTTCATCACTAATGATGGCTCGTGGGGTTCCAAACCTTGTGAACACATGCTTCTGCAAAAACTTCATCACAACCTTACCATCGTTTGTTAGATATGCTTCAGCCTCAATTCACTTAGACACGTAATCTACAGCTATCAAGATGTACTTGTGACCAAATGACAGAGGGAAAGGACCGAGAAAGTCAATACCCCAAACATCAAACAATTCTACCTCAACGATGTTTGTTCGAGGCATCTCATTTCTGTTTGTGACATTTTTGACCCTTTGACATCGATCACAACCCTTTACGCAAGCATATGCATCTTTAAATAGTGTTGGCCAAGAGAATCTAACTTGCAACACTTTGGCCACAGTACATGTTCCCCTAAAGTGTCCCCCACTCGGAGCTGAGTGACAGTGGTATAAAATCTTATGTACTTTGATAAGTCATAATATGAACATATTTTAACCCCATATTTAACATACTTTTGGATGATTTATCCCTTTAATTATGGAAATAGGTGCTCTTAATTCTTTATTTTCATGTTTTATACTCAAGAGAGCATCGGAGGATGAAAAGAACGAGAAACGGGCCGAATATAGAGAAAATCAGCCTAACACAAATTACACACGGCCTGGACCCCGAATCACACAGTCGTGCCTCATTAACAGACCCGACCACAGCCTGGCCTCGAATTACACGGGCGTGTGCCATGGGCATGTCCCTGCGTGACCTGCTTGAATTCTACCCGGAATAGGGTACTTAAAGGCAAAGAAAGCCATTCCAACATCCTGTATAAACACCCTATAGGCCAACCTTTAGGAGGCATTCAGCTAGGCCAAAGAGCCAAGTCAGAGGGGCCAGAATTGTGGGATTCACTCGAAGAAAGCCAGTTGATTCATCTCAAGAAGCCAGAATCATACTCAAGGCTGAGGATCTCTCCTTCAATTCCTTTAGGGGGTTTTAGGGTTTTCTTTATGTTTTGTTTTATATTTTCTTCTAAAATGTATTCTTTTATGTTTATGAACTAAGCCTCTCAGATACCTAAGGGGATGAAACTTAAGACGAATCTTGTTATTTTTTTCTGAGCTATATGATAAATACTTGATTTGTTCTTAATTATGTGTTCTTAATTCTTGATTTAATATTTCAGGATATTGAATCAAGTATTGATGTGCTTAGGCAGTGGAGCAAAAGTCCTGTTTAAGAGAAGATATAGCATAGTTAAGAGGAGTTGATCGTAACCCTAGAAATAGGATGACAAAAATATACCGGATTAGATTCAAACCTAATATGGGAGTCCATAGATCTAGTTAAAGCAATTCTAGGGGTTTTAATTAGAAATAGATTTCAATTAACCAACCTAGGTTAGATGTTAGTATGAAAGAGGTATTAATATAAATGAGAATCCTACGGATCAAGTCAAGTGAATAAATCGTCTGGTTCAAAGTTAGATAACAAGTGAAGTCTAGGTGGATTCTTCCTTGGGTATCGTCTCAATCAATTGGTTTTTTCCTCAAGTATTTTCCCAATTCAATCTCTTTGTCTTCGCATCATTAGCTTAGTAGTTAGTTAATTTTAAATTAGTTAACAATTCCCTTAATTCTTAGGTTCAATAATAAAAGGAAGTTAGTAGTAGTAGTTTTGGCTCCTTTGGGTTCAACAATCCGGTCTTACCGCTAAAATCTACTAATGTTCGATAGGTGCACTTGCCTCAAGTCATTTTCATAATTAGTTTTTAGGCTAGATCATTCATATTATAAATTTTTAAGACTATGAAACACGATCAAGTTTTTGGCACCATTGTCGAGGAACTAAAATATTAAGAAAGCTCAATTTTTTTACTTTAGCCATATTTTATTTTGAAAATAAATTTTATTTTTACTTTTCTAATTTTCTTTTGCTTTTATCTTTTCCTGGTAGGTACCTCTAGTTTATGATTAGAAGGAACCCGACGAGACCCTTGATTTACGGCAGTGATATCAAAGGAACGATCGTAGAAATCGTAGAGAAATAAGGCGAAGCTTAAAATACATACAAGAAGAGCAAGACAACAAAATTAGCACTATCGAAGAGATGACTGAGAATAATCTGCTACCTCAAGAGGTACATTCGGTTATGTAGTACAATATGAATAGAGGATGGATGAATAATACAGAATATCTGTGTTACAACCCGAGCGCTGAAAACGAGCAAGTTCACTATATGGGTAACAATTTTAGACCTCAAAATAACCTTTATAGCAGTACTTACAATTCAGGTTGGAGATGCCATCCCAATCAAAGACAACAATCCTACCCACAAGAAAAGAAGTCAAACCTTGAAGTGATGCTAACAAAATTCATAGAGGTGCCAGAAACCCATTTCCAAAATACTGAAACGATGTTGAATAATCAGCAAGCATTAATTCAAGGGCTTAAGGATCAAATTGGATAATTAACAAGTTAGTCTCTAAAAGACGACCTGAAAATTTAACTAGTAAAAAAGAGTATGTGAAGTCAATTACACTAAGGAGTGGAAAGGAGTTGGTTGAAACAAAGAAGAAAATACCTCACGAAACAGATAAGGCAAGAGATGTGGAAGCAAATGAGAATGTAATTCCAGTACGTGAAGAAATATAACCACCGATCCCATATCCATCAAAGCTGAGGAAAAACTTCTAAGACACACAATACGGTAAATTTCTTGAACTTTTTAAACAATTACATATCAACTTACCTTTTGTTGAAGCTATTTTGTAGATTCCGACATATGCAAAATTTCTAAAAGAGCTTCTAACAAATAAAAGAAAGTTTGAAGAGACATCAACAGTGGAACTTAATGAAGAATGTTCAGCCATCCTCCAAAACAAGCTACCAACCAAATTGAAAGATCCAGGAAGTTTCACTATTCTCTATTTAATTGGTATTTTAAACATAGAGAAACCACTAGTTGATCTAGGTGCCAATATTAACTTATTGCCTTATAAAATGTTTAAGAAACCTGGGCTCGGGGAACCTAAACCCACTAGGATGAGTATTCAGTTAGTTGACAGATCTATTAAATATCCTAGGGGAATTATCAAAGATATTCTGGTAAAAGTTGATAAATTTATATTCCTTGTCAATTTTGTTGTTTTAGGTATGGATGAGGACGTTGAGGTGCCTTTAATTTTGGGACGCCCCTTTTTAGCTACTGCTAAGGCTGCTATTGATGTAGGTGATGGTAAAATTGCATTAAGGGTAGGCGATGAGGAAATTATTTTTTAAATTTACGATGCTATGCGATATTCTAAAGAATAAGATGATTCCTGTTATTTTATTAATGCCATTGATCATTTTATTCAAGATTCTTTGTAGAAAATCATACATAACGACATGATGGAACTGTGTCTTACCCAAAATCGAGGGGTAGAGGATGATACCGATGTGTTGAACTCTAATACATCTTCCTCTAGAAAAACAAAAAAGAGGGCATTGAAATCAATGACGAACTAAAACAAAAACCCTCTATTGATAAGCCACCCAAATTAAAATTAAAACAATTGCCAAAACACTTAGAATATGCATTTGTTGGGGATAATTCTATGCTACCAGTAATTATCTCCTCAGAACTGGAACCCAAAGAGAAAGACGAGTTGCTACAAGTGCTAAGGGAACATAAAAGAGCCATAACTTCGAAAATTTATGACTTTAAAGGAATAAGCCCATCATTTTGCACCCACAAAACTTTAATGGAAGATGAATATAAACCATGCATGCAACCTCAAAGACGATTGAATCCTAACATAAAGGAAGTTGTTAAGCCTGACGTAATTAAACTTCTAGATGCTGGAATCATTTATCCTTTTTCTGACAGTACTTGGGTAAGCCCTGTGCAGGTCGTTCCAAAGAAAGGAGGCATGACTGTTGTAACCAACAAAAAGAATGAATTGATTCCTACAAGAACAGTTACAGGTTAGAGAGTTTGCATTGATTATAGGAAGTTGAACGATGCTACGAGAAAAGATCACTTCCCTTTGCCATTTATTGATCAGATGTTAGGAAGATTATCTAGGCATATGTACTACTGCTTCCTGGACGGACTTTTCGGATACTTCCAAATTCCAATAGCCCTTGAGGATCAAGAAAAGACAACATTTACATGCCCATATGATACGTTTTCTTATCATAGAATGCCTTTTGGATTATGTAATGCTCCTGCTACTTTTCAGCGCTGCATGCTAGCCATCTTTGACGAACTTGTGGAAGACATTATGGAAGTATTTATGGACGAATTTTCGGTATTCGGTAATTCATTCCATCTTTCCCTTAAAAATTTAAAATGAGATCCAATGAGATGTGAGGAGACGAACCTTGTGTTAAATTAGGAAAAATGTCACTTTATGGTTCGAGAGGGGTTTGTTTTAGGACATAAAATTTGTAGTAAAGGGATTGAGGTAGAAAAAACAAAGGTTGAAACCATAGAAAAATTACCTCCTCCTAGTTCAGTTAAGGCTATTAGAAGCTTTTTAAGACATGCTGGATTTTATAGAAGATTCATTAAAATTTCTCTAAAATAGCTAAACCCTTAACGAAATTACTAGAAAAAGATGTACCTTTCAATTTTGATCAGGAATGTTTAGACGTATTTAATATCCTCAAAGATAAATTAATAAATGCCCCGATTATGATTTCACCTAATTGGAACTTACCGTTTGAACTAATGTGTGATGCGAGGGATTTTACAGTAGGTACAGTTTTGGGACAGCAAAGAGACAAGCACTTTTAGCCGATTTATTACGCTAGAAAGACATGAACAGCTGCACAAGAAAATTACACCACCACGGAAAAAGAATTGCTAGTTGTGGTTTTTGCATTTGATAAATTTAGACAATACTTGATATTATCTAAAGTTGTCGTTTACATTGACCATTTAGCTCTTCGTTATCTTTTAACTAAATCTGATGCAAAACCTCGACTTATAAGATGGATTTTACTCTCATAGAATTTTGATTTGGAAATTCAAGATAAGAAAGGAGCTGAGAATCTTGCAGCGGAACATCTTTCTAGGCTTGAAAACCCACATATCAAAGAACTCAGCGAGAGTAAGATAAACGGCTCGTTTCTTGAAGAACAACTCATTTCTATAACTAAATCCGAGGTACCTTGATTTGTAGATATTACAATTACTTATCTACTAACATCTTACCAAAAAGGTTAACACATCATCAAAAGAAGCATTTCTTTGCTGATACAAAAACTATTTTTGGGAAGATCATTTTTTTCCGTATATGTATAGATCAAGTAATTCGAAGATGCGTTACAAAAGTAGGAACAAGCAAAATCCTAGAACATTGCCATTCAGGACCTTCAGGAGGACATTACAGCGGGATTAAGACAGCACACAAAACACTCGAATTAGGTTTTTATTGGCCTACTCTATTTAAAGATGCCGAAGGTATGTTGCTTCATGTGATAAATGCCAGAGAGAAGGTAATATCTCTAAACGCGACGAAATGCCTCAAACATATATGCTATCATGTGAAATATTTGATGTATGGGGTATTAACTTTATGGGTCCATTTCATAGTTCATTTGGAAATAAATACATCTTAGTCGTAGTAGATTATATGTCAAAATGGGTGGAAGCTCAAAATTTACCTACTAACGATGCTAAAGTAGTAGTAAGGTTTCTTAAGAAACTCTTCTCTCAATTTGGAACACCCAGAGCAATTATTAGTGATAGGGCTACTCACTTTTGCAATACTCAATTTGATGGAATCTTAAAGAAATATGGAGTACACCATAGGACAGCTACCCCTTATCATCCTCAAACAAGCAGACAAGTGGAAGTAGCAAATCGAGAACTTAAGCGTATTTTAGATAAAATAGTAGAATCAAATAGGAAAGATTGGGCATTAAAAGTAGACGATGCTTTATAGGCCTATAGAACATCTTTTAAAACTCCTATAGGAACATTCCTATACAAACTTGTCTACGGAAAAAGTTGTCATCTACCATTTGAGTTAGAGCACAAAGCTTTTTGGGCTATCAAATTTTTAAATTACGATATTAAAACTGCAGGTGAAAAAAGGATGATGCAGTTGAACGAGCTTGATGAATGGCGAGCTAATGCCTATAAGAACTCACAACTATATAAAGTGGTAACAAAACGATGCCATGATGCTCATTTAAAACAACCAAAGCAATTTGAAGTAGGAGATTCAGTCCTACTATACAATTCAAGGTTAAAATTATTCCCTAGAAAGCTAAAATCAATATAGTCAGGTCCATTCGTAATCGAACTATTTTCCCCTAGGCACAATAGATGTAACTCATCCAAATTATGGCACATTCAAGGTAAATGGTCAGCGACTGAAAATTTATAGTGGTGAAGGCTTTAGGGATATAAGAGAGGATCTTCAGCTCCGTGAACATTCATTTAGAAATGGAAACGGGGAAAGTCTAGCTTAAGACTTTAAACAAGCACCTCTCAAGAGGCAATCCGAGCACTAACTTTACTAATATTATATTCTCAATTTCTAGCACCTAACTGCAAACTAACCAATTTAGAAAAGCGCATGTTTCCCTACCACACGGCCTTGCACACGGGCGTGCCCGTGGCTGTGTGGATACCACGATAGGTACATGGGCGTGGCAATGATTGTTCAGAAACAGGACAATAATTTTCTCCAAGCCACGGGCTTCGACTAAACGACACGGCTGTGTGACTTGGCCGTGGTCGAAACTGCCTAAAGACCACGGGATGAGATAAATCCACACGCCTGTGTACTACGATCATGGCCGATTCTAATTAATTGACACGGCGTGAGACACGCTCGTGCCTACAAATTGTGGTCGATTCTGAGTAATTGAAATGGGTGTTTGACACGCCCGTGCCTCAAGACTGTGGTGGACATTGACTTACGAACACGGCGAAGGACCCTCTCCACGGGCGTGGGAGAAGTGAAAGAGACGATACACAGGCATGTAAATTGGCCGTGTGGCCCAACATGCCCATGGAACACAGGCGTGTGACACAATTAAAATGCGCCTAAATTTAAAAATCTCAAAAACATAGGCTGAATAAAGGGAACACGGGCGTGGCCCCTGACCATTTTCCCAACCTCTATTTAAAGCAACGAATGCCCTTCTCCCCCAAAACACACCAAAACCCTAGCCGTTTCTCTCCAACCCACTATCCCATTTTGGCCACCAGCAAATCGTCTCCTCCCTTGACTTTCCCTATCCCTTATCTCTTTCTCATACACATAGAAAATTAGTCCATGCCTGCGTGCTGATGGAATACACACCCGTCCAAAAACGCGACAGCCATGTTCCACCATTTATTTGTAGCACGCGCCCGTGCATCAACCCTCAATGCCCGTGCTCTGACCACCACCTCAACTGGCCGCTTCTCTCCAAAAACTCCATCGGTCATCTCTATTTTTTTTACATTTTCCTCCATTAAACTATTTTATCACTAGAATTTTATTTAGTTTCTAGTTAGTTCATTCTTATTGCTTAATATTAGTTACATTCACTATTAGATTGATTTATTCATTTAGTCATTGTTTAAATAATAACAATTGGTATTTATGCAAAATATTAGTTTAATCTTATCATGATTTTTGTCCTTGTTATATTTTTGATATTGTTGAGTTCTTAAATGTTATGCAATATCTCTTGGCCGGAAATGTTACTTGAATCGTTGAATATCTGTTATTTTCAGGACCATAATGTCATCGCCCCGAGGCAAGAAAACCGCAGTCCTTAGTTTCAAAAAATAAAAGGGACCCAGTTTGTCATTAGCCAGCGCATCCGCCAAAGTGCGCCACCCATTCTTACAATTTCCTCCAGGATCCCAGGAGGATCTTTATAAGATACTTCGCGCACGACCCCTCGGTGCCAGGAGGTGTATTGGTTGGCCCACTTTGGAGCAGGTCCAACTAGCCGACGACGTACGGGCTCTCCTGACTACCGATCCATGGGACTAGTTCTTCAATATCATCGAGCCCATATATTTAGAGCTCACTTTAGATCTCTGTTCCACATTCCACCTTCAGACAGTGCTGACACGCCACGATGACCCCGGCACGATCCAACTCTATCTCGGGGGTATTGTACGAGAACTAAATGTACCACAATTTGAGGCTGCATTGGGACTCTATACAAACGAATTTACGGAGGAACATGATTTTTCGGAGCTCCATCGCCACATCCATAACTCCTGTAACACCCCAAACCCTGCCCAAATCCCCACGGTCGAATCTGGAATGTCACTAAGGTGGTTGTTCAAAAAGAATTTGAGTTGGAAGTATAAATAACTTAGGGGTTTTAAAACGAATTTTGTACATTTGTTTCGGTATTTGGTAGAAATTTCGCGAAGCAATTTGTTTATGTGAAATCCGAATTTCAATATTTTACTTTAATATCTGAGTTGAAAACGTTTTATAACCAGGTTTAGATAACAATTCAATAATAATTCTATGATTTAAAAACCATAACAAAAATCCCAAAATAATTCAAGCGGGCTTATTACAATGAAATCTATCCTAAAAAGTACTTGGAAATATATAATATATATAATTAAAAAATAAAAGCAGCTTCTTCATGGCCACCTCGAATTCCCTCCGACCTTACCCATGAATCATGTATTACCGCATTGTTTTAGGAAAGCAGTGAGTCAAACCGACTCAAGTGCAATTATTCCACATGTTTCCACAAATGGGCTTGGCCCAAAACCACACAATCCACATACCACACATAAAGATGCAGAATGTTAGCCCACCCCAACCTAGTAACCAACTGCTACACACCCCCGTATCCTGCCACCACACACTAGGGATTACTAAATCGACCCTCCATACGCTACACACATTTTTGGCAGTCATGCTGCTCAAAATCCACTTAGTGGTCTAGCCACTGGTCCACGTGATTAAAATCACAAATATCCACAGTGTGACTCGAGGTCATCACCAATCCACGATGAGGCACAAAGCCAACATCAAGCCATGAGGTAGCTCAAGCCTAACATCAAACCACGTATATAAATGTACACCCTTTCCTTCATTAAGCATATCCTGGTCCCCATGCACATACATGATATATTATGATGAGATGACAACATAATCATTATGAACATATCCGACATGCATACACAATAAGCTTACCAAAGTCTAACATATACATATACATCCATCCAACATTTCAATATAAGAAAGTTACTAACCTGGTATTGACTTACCCCAATACGGGTAATAGCATCACCACAGCCACTATTTCGGGTACCACACATATTTCATATTATAATTAATGCAAATATGTAAGCAGTGTGTTAATTACACACCAAAAACCTGAAGAACTAGACTCTCGACCTCCCTAACGTCCTCGTTCGAAGAGATCATAGTGATTTGCTTAACTAAGTTAGTCGCTCGCCCACATCCCGGTGGCCAATCCCAAATTGCCGAAACTGACCGCTTCTTGAACTTAGGGGTAGGGACTATATGTCTGACCCCTTCCTCCGCTTGGCTGGTATTTGGTTCCATCGAATAACAACTTAATCATAATACCTGGGTTAACACGTTAAATCAAAAAGATTAGCACAGACTTAACGAATACTAGAGTAGAATATTCCTTACCAAAATTGACCAAAACCCGAAGGTTCTCACTCGAATGTGAAAGTTGTCGAAATCCCTATATGAATCAATGTTAAATTTGACCTCACAAAATAGACAAAAGAAGTTGCATTCAACCTACCGTTATCACCTTCTTACCTTGGCCAAACGACACCTACTGCTCCCCACTATATGTTTGGCCATACCAAGAAAAAATGTTAGGCTTTCAGCTCTAACTAACCGAAGAGAAACTTAAAAGATTAAAGGAGAAAGGACCCTTACCACCCCCAATATGAACGGTTTGATAGGTTTGGAAGGAGAAGAATGATGGCACCCTTACAACCGAATAGGATCACCACCACAGATAGGTTCGACCAAGAAGTGTATCCAAGAATCAAACAATTAAAAGATGAAGAGACAAGGGTAAGGGTGCTTGGAGACTCGACTAAGTTCCAACTGATATTCGGCTTCCACAAGTGAGAGGTATTTCGGCTTTTGGAGAGTGAAGGCTCAAAGCTAACCAAGTGAAAATAAGAGAAAAAAGGGAAGAGGATTGGGGTTGAGAAGTTTTGACTATTGGTATAGGTAATGAAAAGAGAGCAAAATGGTTGAAGAGAAAAGGGATGTATAGAGAGAAAAGAAGATGGAATGGAACAAATGCACAAAGTGGCCTCCTAACTTTCGGTTCTTTGATCAAGTGAGAAAAAGAAAAGAAAGTTTGCCCCTATCCCTCTTAAACCGAAACCCCCCTCTCCATCCTTCAAAATTCGGCAACCACACTCCCAACGATTTCCTCCTAAACTCACTCCCATTCACCCATATGAAAGTGTTGACTAGCTCAACATCCCCCTTCATCTCTTGGCCAACCATTCAAAAGAAAAGACCAAGTCTTCTCCACTTTTCAAGGGTCCCAATCGGTCACAACACTCCACCTTGTGACGCATGGAAGCAAAAAGAATAAATAAATAAAAGAGAACAAAATGCCGACAGCAAGAATCAAACTTCCTCCCCCCTTGCTTCCTTTGAAACGCTAACTCCCCTACACCCTAGGCGTTACCTTGCCACTCCACCACTTCCTTTCTTGTGCCTTAAACCCCACATAAAATCTCTTAAGGCCTGACACCACTAGCTCTCCGTTAAAGCCTTGAACCTAAACTTTTTACTAAGGCTCTTACCTATCCCCAAGGTTTCCCGAAGCCCCCAAACACACTCAAATAACATCCAAAGCATACTAGCACATAGAAATAAATTAAAATACAAGACCCTTAAATCCCAGATGTTACAGTTCTACCCCTTTAAAAATAATTTTAGCCTCAAAATTACCTAGTCAAAATAAGTAAGGGTATTGTTGTCGCATCACCTCTTCCGGCTCCCACGAAGCTTCTCCTGAACCATGGTTCTACCATAACACTTTAACTAGAGGAACTAATTTCTTCCGAAGCACCTTCACATCTCGCTCCAAAATCTGAATCGACTCGTCTTCATAGGACAAGTTTGGCCTCAACTTAACTTTCTCCACTGGCACCACGTGAGACTGATCCGACCGATAACGATGTAGCATCGACACGTAGAACACATCATGCATCTGTTTCAATTCTAAGGTAACTCTAACTGATAAGCCACAGGTCTAACTCGCTTCAAAACCCGATAAGGCCCTATAAACTGGGACTCAGCTTACCCTTGCGTCCAAATCTCATCACCTTATTCCACGGCGAGACTTTTAGGAACACATGATCACACACTGCAAACTCTATCTCTTTCCGCTTAAGATCTCAGATACTTACATCATTCGCCGATGCCTCTTTCAACCGCTCCCAAATTACTTTAACCTTTTCCTCTGACTCTACCACTATCTCTGGACCCAAAACATGACGTTCTTCTAACTCTATCCAACAAGTAGGATTTTGACACTTCCGCCCATACAGTGCTTCATACGGCGCCATCTGAATACTAGCTTAGTAATTGTTGTTATAAGTGAACTCTACTAAAGGCAAAAATTCTTCCCAACTACCTCTGAAGTCGATAACACATCCCCTTAGCATATCTTCTAACACTTGAATCACCCTTTCAGACTGGCCATCCGTCTGCGAATGAAATGCCATGCTAAAGTCCAACCTGGTGCCCAAAGCCTGATGCAACGCCCCAAAACCTTGACGTAAATCTTGAATCTCTATCCAATATGATCGATACCGGCACTCCATGCAGTCTCACAATTTCTGCTACATACAGCTTCGCTAA
The DNA here is from genome assembly GCA_025506655.1 of Gossypium rotundifolium. Lineage (NCBI taxonomy): Eukaryota > Viridiplantae > Streptophyta > Magnoliopsida > Malvales > Malvaceae > Gossypium > Gossypium rotundifolium. The sequence continues at coordinate 67,045,096 of CP106725.1, forward strand.
TCTCTGCAGAGAGTAATCAACACGCACAGGTATGAAATGAGCGGACTTTGTCAACCGATCCACAATCACTCATACCGAGTCTTTCTTAGTAGGTGTAAGGGGAAGCCCACAAACGAAATCCATGGTGATTCTCTCCCACTTCCACTGCAGAATCTTCACCGGTTGCAGCAACCCCGAAGGCACTTGATGTTCGGCTTTGACCTGCTAACACATCAAGCACTTTCCCAAATTCTGTAACTTCCTGCTTCAATCCAGGCCACCAAAACTATTCCTCGTAGATCCTTATACAACTTACTCCTCTAGGATGCATAGCATAAGGGCTACTATGCGATTCCTGAAGAATCTTCTGCCTTAATTCCACTTCTTTCAGTATACACACCCTACCATGAAAACACAGAACTCTGTCACTGTTCACACTATAGTCCTCAAACTCCCCACTCTGAACTTGCTGAAGTTGAGCACTCAGAACCCCGTCTGCCAATTGTTTCTCTTTTACCTGACTTATCTATGTCGGCTTCACCTACAATTCTGCTAACAAACTTTTGTCGCCATACAAGCTAAGATGTCCGAACATCGCCTTAGATCCGATACTACTTTCTGACTTAATGCGTCTGCTACCACATTTGCTTTCCCTAGATGATATTCAATCGAACAGTCGTAATCCTTTAACAACTCCACCCACCTTCGCTGTGTCAAGTTCAGCTCCTTTTGAGTCAACAGATACTTTAGACTCTTGTGATCCATGTAGATCACTGACTTCTCTCCATACAGATAATGCCTCCATACTTTCAAAGCGAAAACTATCACGCTAACTCCGGATCGTCGTCGTGGATAGTTAACTTCATGTAGTCTCAACTCCCGAGACGCATAAGCAACCACCTTCTCTTCCTGTATCAGTACACAACCTAACCCCGTATGAGAAGCATCACAATATACCACAAAATCTTTCCCCACCACAGGCTGAATTAAGACCGGAGCCTCTGTCAAAACTTTCTTTAGCTTCTTGAAGCTCTCCTTCTGTTTATCCGACCATACAAAAGGTACCTCATTTCTCAACAGCTTAGTCAAAGGTGCCACTATTGAAGATAAACCCTCGACAAATCTCCTATAATAGCCCGCTAACCCTAAGAAACTGTGAATCTCCACTACCGACTTAGGTGGTTTCCAATCCAGTACTGCATCAATCTTCCGAGGATCCACCCTTATTCCCTCTGTGGATACTACATGACCCAGAAAAGCGACTTCACTCTACCAGCATTCGCACTTGCTAAACTTGGCATACAACTTCTTCTCCCTTAAAATTCGCAGCACTACCCGAAGATGTGCATCATGCTCTTCCTCGACTTGGAATATACCAAGATGTTGTCCATGAACACCACAACAAATTGATCCAAGTAAGGTTGAAAAACCTGGTTCATCATATCCATGAACGTAGCCAGTGCATTAGTTAACCCCAATGGCATTACCAAGAATTCGAAGTGCCCGTATCAAGTCCGAAACATCGTCTTATGGATATCAGCCTCCTTCACCTTAAGCTGGTGATACCTCGAGCTCAAATCTATATTCAAAAAGACCGCAGCCCCTTTGAGCTGGTCAAACAAGTCGTCTATCCTCGAAGCGGGTATTTATTCTTGATCGTCAGCTTATTCAACTGGCGGTAATCTATTCACATACGCATAGACCCGTCCTTCTTCTTTACAAACAACACCGGTGCTCCCCATGGAGACATACTGGGTTAGATAAAACTATGATCTACCAACTCTTGGATTTGGGCTTTCAACTCAACCAACTCCTTTGGCGCCATCCTATAAGGAGCGATGGACACTGGCGCTGTTCCTGGCAATAGGTCAATTCCAAACTCCACCTCCCGATCTGGAGGTAACCCTGGAAGTTCTTCCGGAAAAACATCCACAAACTCCTTCACTGTCCTGACCTCTCCCACAGTTGCTTCCTTAGAATCCAAAGCACTAACAAACATCAGAAAAGCCAAGCACCCCTTCTTCACCATCTTATCTGCCTTAAGAGCAGACACCACGTTAGCCAAGTAGTCTCTCCTCTCACCTATCACCACAACCTCATAGTTCTTGGGAGTCCTCAATGACATTCGCTTAGCAGCATAATCCAAAATTGCATGATACCTTACGAACCAGTCCATACCTAGGATCAAGTCAAATTCTTCGAATGGCAGCTCCATCAAATTCGCTGGGAACACCACCCTCTAAACCTCTAAAGGCAACTCCTTAAAGAGTTTGTCTACCACTGCTGATTGCCCTAAAGGACTAAGCACAGTTATCTTCCTAGAGGCAATTTTAGAGTTCATATCCAAGGTTCCCGACACCATACTAGCAATGTACGAGTGAGTTGACCCAACATCAATCAAAGCAGTAAAGGGTAACCCAAGAATGAAAAATGTACCCGTGATAACATCTGGTGCATCCCCCTTCTCACGACGTCTGGCTGCATAAACCAATCTAGGCTGTCTTGCATCTAAACTCCCAGCACCTCTACTTGGTGTTTCGTGACCTCGGCCAAAACCATTCCCTCCATGATTCGAACACCGACCTCTCAAAATTTGTGGACCACCCTTTCCTAGCTGTACATACCCCTGACCTACTGCCTGAGCCATATCCACATTCTGAGGACAATTCTTAACCAAGTGAGCCTTGGACCTACACCTGAAGCACTCCTTACTCTTTCCCTAGCATTCACCTGTATGAGTCATCCCATACCGAGCACACGGACGGACTTGATTCCCAGTAGCTGGCATAGAAACACGAGTAAAACTCTCAACCCTAGGCTTTTCCTGGAAACCCCCTGAAGGTCCTGATGGTCCAAAACCCCTCTTATTCCTGCCTCTATCCTTATCTCTATTCTGCCTCTCAGTTTGCTTAACTTCTTCTGCTATCCGAGTTTTCTACCAAAGTAGCAAAGTCCCTTTCCCGTTGAGGAGCTATCAACACTTGCAATTCATCTCGCAGTCCATCCTCAAATCTTACACAGCGCTCGTAATTAGTAGCAACAATCCCCCTAGCATACCGACTTAATCGCAAGAACTCTGCCTCATATTCTACTACTGACTTACCCCTTGTACTAGGTTTAGAAATGCCTTCCTCTGTGCGTCTACGTAACTAGCTCTGACGTACTTTCCCTCAAACTTTACCTTAAACTAACCCCAATCTACTCGGTTCGCTGGAGCACCCTCTCTGACGGTAAGCCACCACTGGTAGGCCTCATCCCAGAGCAAAGATACAACACCTTTTAGCTTCTCTTCAGCCGTGCAGTCCAAATCATCCATAATTCTCTCGACTGCCTTTAACCAGTACTCTGCCACATTTGGAGCTACCCGAGAAACACCTCAAAATACTTCAGCTCCGTTCGATCGAAGTTGCTCAGAGACAGACTTCTTAGCCCCAGAACCCACGTTTGTTCCCGCAACTCTCTCCAAAACTCGTAGCATAGCCTGAGATACTGCGTCATCTCCACCCGTCTAACCTTGGAACTCAGCTTCCATAGCTGGCGGCATCGTTTCATTCCCCGATCCATGACCAGACCCCACTAGTTCCGACACAGTCATCCTACCTTTACAATGCCCACGCATATTACGACCTCGCCCCCTAGAACTCATGTCTATCATCACATTTTAATCTATTTTAAGAAATTTTATACATTAGCTTTTTGTTCCACTGATTACCCATGAACAATTTTATGTAAAGAAGTTTAGTAGTAGTTCTTTCGATCATTTCAAAGTTTTCATCTCAAGTCCACTGTCTTAATTCAGAGAATCACATACATTCATCATTAATACCCACCACACATATTCACCACTTTGAGCATTTCGCCTATTCCTAACTCAGGGGTATTTTCATAATTTATCCTACAGGATTTTTTATGATTTTCAAAATATAGAGGGTATCTTGGTAATTTTGGCAAATAGGGGTATTTTGGTAATAAATCGAGGGTAGTTCGATAATTTTTTTACAAGTTAAGGATTATTTTGGTAATTTTACAAAACAAGGGTGTTTCAGTAATTTTAAAACTCAGGGGTAATTTGATAGTTTTACAAAATTGGGTATTCGGTCCCTTTCGGGTTTTAGTTATAGGTTCGACCCATTAACAAGTCCTCATGGTTAAGGTGAATAATCACTGCGCACCAGGTAGGATTCCAAAAAGAGGAGGTGAGTCGCTAGGACTGCTTAAATACCAAGCTTATCCTGAATCCATGCCTAGACATGCGCATGCTTGTTACCACACCTAAACTCTACGACTTGTTCCCGGGTTTGGTGAGATAAGTTAACTCTTATGAAGTTTAGTGTTGGCGTAAGCTAACCCTAAGGTTCAATAGTTCCTAACTTATTAATCTACGATCCCATAATACCCACTAATTCCACATATAAAGCACAAAATAGTTAGGAGTACTTACTTGGCAGACTTCGGGCCGGAGACACAAGTGCCATGCCAGAATAAACCTGAAATAGCTTATAGAAATCCATGTTTTAGAAAAACTCGTCTTTGGAAAAAATGTTTTGAGCCCAAAAACCCTCAAAGTCGAGTTTTGAACCTCGCTCTGATACCAAATTATAACACCCTAAACCCAGCCCAAAACCCCACGGCCAAATCCAGATTGTTACTGAGGTGGTTGTTCAAAAAGAATTTTAGTTGGAAGTATAAATAACTTAGGGGTTTTACATTTGATTCGGTATTTGGTAGAAATTTCGCGAAGCAATTTGTTTATGTGAAATTCGAATTTCAAAACTTTACTTTAATAACTGAGTTGAAAACGTTTTATAACCATGTTTAGATAACAATTCAATAATAATTCTAAGATTTAAAAACCATAACGAAAATCCCAAAATAATTCAAGCGGCCTTATTACAATGAAATCTATCCAAAAAAGTACATGGAAATATATAATATATATAATGAAAGAAATAAAAGCAGCTTCTGCATGGCCACCTCGAATTCCCTCTGACCCGATCCAGGAATCATGTATTACCTACATTGTTTTAGGAAAACAGAGTGAGTCAAACCGACTCAGTGTGCAATTATTCCACCTGTTTCTATAAGTGGGCTTGGCCTAAAACCACACCAATCTACATACCACACGTAAAGATGCAGAATGTTAACCCACCCCAACCTAGTAACCAATCGCTACACACCCCCGTATCCTACCACCACACACTAGAGGATTACTAAATCGACCCTCCATCCGCTACACACCTCTTTGGCGGTCATGTCATTCAAAATCCACTTAGTGGTCTAGCCATCGTCCACGTGATTAAAATCACAAATATCCACAAAGTGACTCGAGGTCATCACCAATCCATGATGAGGCACAAAGCCAACATCAAACCACGATATAGCTCGAGGCTAACATCAAACCACGTACATAAATGTACACCCTTTCCTTCATTAAACATATCCCGGTCCCCGTGCACATACATGATATATTATGATGAGATGACAACATAATCATTATTAACATATCCGACATGCATACACAATAAGCTTGCCAAAGTCTCACATATACATATACATCCATCCAACATTTCAATATAAGAGAGTTACTAACCTGGTACTACCTTACCCCAATACGGGTAATAGCATCACCACAGCCACTATTTCGGCTACAACACATATTTCATATTATAATTAAAGCAAATAGGTAAGTAGTGTGTTAATTACACACCTGAGAACCTAAAGAACTAGACTCTCGACCTCCCTAACGTCCTCGTTCAAAGAGATCATAGTGATCTATTTAACTAAGTCAGTCGCTCATCCACAGCCCGGTGGCCAATCCCAAACTGCCGAAACTGACCGCTTCTTGAATTTAGGGGTAGGGACTATATGTCTGACCCCTTCCTCTACTTGGCTGGTATTTGTTCCATCGAATGACAACTTAATCAGAATACCCGGGTTAACACGTTAAATCAAAAAGATTAGCACAGACTTAATGAATACTAGAGTGGAATATTCTTTACCGAAATCGACCAAAACTCGAAGGTTCTCATTCGAATGCGAAAGTTGTCGAAATCCCTATATGAATCAATGTTAAATTCAACCTCACATAATAGACAAAAGAAGTGGTGTTCAACCTACTATTATAACCTTCTTACCTTGGCCAAACGGCACCTACTGCTCCCCACTATAGGTTCGGCCATACCAAGAAACAAAGTTAGGCTTTCAGCTTTAACTAACCGAAGAGAAACTTAAAAGATTAAAGGGGAAGGGGACCCTTACCCCCACCAATATGAATAGTTTGACAGGTTTTGAAGGAGAAGAATGATGACACCCTCACAACCAAATAGGATCACCACCACAGATAGGTTCGGCCAAGAAGTGTATCCAAGAATCAAACAATTAAAAGATGAAAAGACAAGGGTAAGGGTGCTTGGAGATTCGGATAAGGTCCAACTGATATTCGGCTTCCACAAGTGAGAGGTATTTTGGCTTTTGGAGAGTGAAGGCTCAAAGCTAACCAAGTGGAAATAAGAGAACAAGGGAAGAGGATTGGGGTTGAGAAGTTTCGTCTATTGGTATAGGTAATGAAAAGAGATCAAAATGGTTGAAGAGAAAAGGATGTATAGAGAAAAAGGAAGATGGAATGGAACAAATGCACAAAGTGGCCTCTTAGCTTTCGGTTCTTTGATCAAGTGGGAAAAAGAAAAGAAAGTTTGCCCCCTATCCCCCTTAAACCGAAACCCCCCTCTCCATCCTTCAAAATTCAGCAACCACACTCCCAACAAGCCACTACTCCTTGGTTTCCTCCTAAACTCACTCCTATTCACCCATTTTAAGTGTTAACTAGCTCAACATCCCCCCTTTCTCTCTTGGCCAACCATTCAAAAAGAAAAGACCAAGTCTTATCCACTTTTCAAGGCTCCTAATCGGTCCCAACACTCCACCTTATGACGTATGGAAGCAAAAAGAATAAATAAATAAAAGAGAACAAAATACCGACAGCAAGAATTGAACCTACTCCCCTTGCTTCTCTTGAGACGCTAACTCCCCCTACACCCTAGGCGTTACCTTGCCACTCCACCACTTCCTTTCTTGTGCCTTAAACCCCACATAAAATCTCTTAAGGCCTGACGCCACTAGCTCTCCCTTAAAGCCTTGAACCCAAACTTGTTACTAAGGCTCCTACCTATCCCCAACATTTCTCGAAGCCCTCAAACACATTCAAACAACATCCAAAGCATACTAGCTCATAGAAATAAATTAAAATGCGAGACCCCTAAATCCCGGATGTTACAACTCCTTGGTGAGATGTTGGTATAATATAGCCCCCAATTCAGACAATTATGATTGTAGTCACTCCAAAATGACATCTCTCACCCCATCCTTGCGATACTTACATGCAATTTTAGCTCACGCATTAATAGGAAGGTGAGAGAGCATCGGGGTCGTTAACACACATGACGCCTACTTCCTATGGAGCATGGAAAATAGGCACGTTTTTGACCTAGCCTATTTCATAGCTCGTTCCATTCGACATCAAACGAAGCAACATAGGAGAGGGGTCATATCTATAGGTCAATACATCACACGTTTAGCTCGATATTTTGGGCTCTTCAACACCGCTGCTCAGATCTCCTCACTCATATTGATAGGTCAGATTTCCCCACAATGCATCCAGACGATTCTATACATGAGGATGATCCAACGTCGAAATGGGATCGGTCCTCCCCAAAATCGGCTAGCATCTACCATCAAAGAGGAGGATCCTAAGGACATTACTAAAAATGTCCCACACCCACGTGAGAAACCACAACCGAGCCATCTACCAGTTCATATGGCTGCTTCACTTTTGGACTTCTCTGCACGTCTCACTCAGTTCGAGCATTACTGTACTCAACATTTCAGTGACACCGCTCGACGATTCGATGGCATTGAGGCAACTCTTCAACAGATTTTTCATCACTTTCATATATCGCCACCTCCACCACCTCGCGATCCAACCAATGATAAGGACTTTTGAGTCCTTTTTATTTTTAGTTCTATCTTTAATTTAAACTTTGTTTTTGCTTTTATTTGATTTTGATGTACCCTTTTATTATAATTTGCTAGTTCACACCTTTCCTTTTTATTTTGTTCTAAACTTTTATTAGTAAAATTCCAATTTCTTTTTATCTCCGACTGTCTAATCTTCGAGTAAATATCATAATAAAACCCCCTAAAAAGTTACTGATGACTCTGCAGTTTCAAAAGGTTCAAGGTGCTACTAAGGAACTGGAATATTTTCACATACCTTCACATCTAATTAGTTCATCATGTATTTCCTCTACTCCTCCTCATTCTCAAGGAATCCATCTAAAAATTCAGGAAGTTCACTTCTATCCCTATCTTTTAATTTTCTACTATAATGTTATTATATATCTTTGTACATTGAGGGTAATGTACATCTTAAGTGTGGAGGGTGAAAATTATTTAGAAAAGTTCCTAACTTTTTGCATTATTCTCAAATCCCTGAATGATACCTTGTCTTAAGTAATTTCCTCATATCACTAATTAGAATGAAATTCCTGTTGATTTATGATTTTTATTGATATGTTTTAGATTAAGTCATAGTTAATTGTGCATTGATAATTTAAACTTTAAGATACTAGAGAATCAAGCATGATGAGTCTATTTTCCAAAATAAAATTTTTTGTTAGGTTGTCTACCTGAATCTAATTGTTACCTTAAAGATTGAAATTTGCAAGCTTGTCATCAAAAACCCATAAATTTTTGTGAGATTTTGAACCTTTTAGAGTATACATTCTTTTCGTGCTCACTTTATTATGAGTGTGTCAACATTGATTTGTTATTCTAGAACTTGCTTCGATTATACATGTCAAGACCACACATTTGATTTGATATACAAAGATGATAAAGGCACCTAGGATTTAACCCACTTACTCTATAAAAGCCTACCTTCGTAATTAACCCCTAGTAAACCCCATTGATCCTAACAACCCTTTTTATTGACTCACCCACTAATATTAACAAAACCCATCTTGTATTTGTTATCACCATTCCTTTTGACTACTGTAACACCCCAAACCCGGTCAACACGCCATGACCGAATTCAGTATGTTACAGAGTGAAAATATTTTGAAGACGCAAGTTGTAGGTTTAAAGTTTGAAAAAAAAATGTTGTATGGAACACTTCATCATTTTAAGTTTGAAAGAAAACTCCCTTGAGAAGAATGTTCGGTTTTATGAAAACCCAAGTGAGTTTAAAAAAAACAATTAAGTTAAAAACCATTTTGTATCTAAACATAATGAAAAATTTAGTTTGGAGAAAGTCTGAATTAGTTTGCTGACTTCATTTGTTTAGTATTACCCGATGGTAAAGTTTGAAAAACCCGATAAATTGTACAATTTTGAAAACATTGCTTTTGTAGGTTATTAGAACATGCTATGTTATTTAACTTAGGCACAGTATGATAAAACTTAAAGCAGATAATCAAAAACCCAAAATAATAAAAATTTAGCGGCCTTATTACAAATCCAAAACCAAGTTTAAAATTAAATTAACCCAAAATAGTAATTGAAATAAAACCCAAAACGTAGTGCATGGCCACCTCGAGTCCACCCCGGCTCCACATCTACGATCTAAGCCTCATCTACAAAATGTAAGGGAAGGAATGAGTCACCGAGACTCAGTGTATAAATCCCCATCCCGATAATAACAAGGCACTTACACATTTCATAAAACCAAACGATCTTCTCAAGGGAGTTTTTTTCAAACTTAAAATGACGAAGTGTTCTATACAACATTTTTTTTCCAAAATTTAAACCTACAACTTGCATCTTCAAAATATTTTCACTCTGTAACATACTGAATTCGGTCGTGGCGTGTTGACCGAGTTTGAGTGTTACAACTACCATTCAATTATTTTCCAATTAATGTAATTATTTAGGATTAATTTATTTTTCTAGTTAGGTAAATTGTCAATTCGATCTCGATTCTAACCCTTTAATTTATCCTTTATCCACACCTTTAACTAAGCCCAATTACAATCCTTTAAAGACCTTTTGATTTGCGTATCATCTCATTTTATAGTGGTGGAGATTTGATTTTTAGGCAAGCCTATGGTAATAACTTTTCATGTTCGACTTTTGAGTGCTTTATTTTGAACCTTAAACACCTTGAGTGATTTGAGTGAATTTTTAGTAAGGATGTCAACTCTTATCAATTTTAAATTAAAGGTAATTATTCGGATAAGGGGAAAACACCTATGTTTTTGTGCTATAAACTCATGACTTTGATTGTTTTGATCTTTAGGACTCTTTGAGTTAAATTATCCACGTATGAATTATCTATGAATTATGATGAAACATTGTTGATGAATATTATAAATTGAGGAAGTTCATCTTAATTGTGAGTTGAGAATTTTACTTGAGGACAAGAAAAAGCTTAAGTCTGGGGGTATTTGATAAACTGTAATATGAACATATTTTAATCCCACATTTAGCATACTTTTGGATGATTTATCCCTTTAATTATGGAAATATGAGCTCTTAATCCTTTGTTTTCATGTTTTATACTCGGGAGAGCACCGGAGGATGAAAAGAATGACAAACGGGCCGAAAATAGGGAAAAAGGGCCTAACACAAATTACACACGACCTGGACCCCGAATCACACGGCCGTGCTTCATTAACAGACCCGAACACGGCCTGGCCTCGAATTACACGGGCATGTCCCTGACGTGACCTGTTTGAATTCTATTCGGAATAGGGTACTAATAAGCAAAGAAAGCCATTCCAAAAGCCTATATAAACACCCTAGAGGCCAACCTTTAGGGGGCATTCAGCTAGGCCAAAAAGCCAAGCCAGAGGGGCCAAAATTGTGGGATTTACTCGAATAAAGCCAGTTGATTCATCTCAAGAAGCCGGAATCATACTCAAGACTGAGGATCTCTCCTTCAATTCCTTCAGGGGGTTTTAGGGTTTTCTTTATGTTTTGTTTTATATTTTCTTCTGAGATGTATTCTTTTATGTTTATGAACAAAACCTCTCAAATACCTGAGGGGGATGAAACCTAAGACGGATCTTGTTATTATTTTCTGAGCTGTATGATAAATACTTGATTTGTTCTTAGTTATGTGTTCTCAATTCTTACTTTAATATTTTAGGATATTGATTCAAGTATTGATGTGCTTAGGCAGTGGAGGAAAAGTCCTATTTAAGAGAAGATATATCATAGTTAAGCGGAGTTGATCGCAACCCTAGAAATAGGATGACGAAAATCTGTCAGATTAGGGTCAAACCTAATATGGAAGTCCATAGATCGAGTTAATACAATTTTAAGGGTTTTATTTAGAAAGAGATTTCAATTAATCAACCTAGGGTTAGACGTTAGTAGCCTCGAAAGAGGTATTAATATAAATTAGGGAATGTTACGGATTAAGTCAAGTGAATAAATCGTCTGTTTAGAGTTAGATAACAAGTGAAGTCTAGGTGGATTCTTCCTTGGGTATTGTCTCAATCAATTGGTTTTTCCCTCAAGTATTTTCCCAATTCAATCTCTTTGTCTTCGCATCTTTAGCTTAGTAGCTAGTTAATTTTAGATTAGATAACAATTCCCTTAATTCTTAGGTTAAATAATAAAAAGAAAGTTAGTATTAGTACTTTTGGTTCCTTTGGGTTCGACAACCCTGCCTTGTCGCTAAAATTTACTACTGTTTGATAGGTGAGCTTGCCTCAAGTCATTGCCACAGTTAGTTTTTAGGCTAGATCATTCATATTATAAATTTTTAAGACTCTGACACACGATCATACTTCATCTTCTACCATTCATCTCCTGATCATTTGATCTGTACACATTTTAAACAAATATGGTTTTTTCAAGAAATAGTACTTCACATCGTGAAGAAACTTTTTCTTTTGATGATATGCCTTATCAATCAGCATCAAATTACAAGCTAAATAGTTAACAATATCAGCAAACCAAGGGGTATTATGGACAAGATTTACCTTCATTATGTGTTCATCTGGAAATGTCTCCTGAATTGGTATAAGTGGAGAATTCCCTTCTTGCGGCTCCAATCTGGACAAGTGATCTGCTAGTTGATTTTCTACTCCTTTTGGAACTTGTAACACCTCTAACCCGTAATTATTGCCGGTCTAGAGTTAAGAGGCATTATCGGACAAATCGAAACTTTTACAAATAATTCTCATCATAAAGTATATCATCATTATATCGTAGCAAATTACAAGCATATAGTCCCTTAATGGGCTCTACGAGACCTTAAACATGCATTAGAAAAAGGGTTAGGACTAAACCAAACACTTACAAAATATTTCTAAAAATTAAACATTTTTCAAAGCTACAGAGGTCACGCGCCCGTGTGGGCAGGCCGTGTGTGGACAAGCCCGCGTGGTTCACACACGACCTTGGACAAGCTTGTGTGTCCAAGCCGTGGAAAAACAGGGCTTACATATTGACTTATCCATACAGCCTGAGACATGCCTGTGTGCCTCACCCGGGGTCGACACTGACTTGCATCACACGGCCAGTCACACGCCTGTGTCCAGCCCGTGGTCGAAACTGACTTGTTTTGAAATGTAACCACGAAGGACACGGTCAAGCCACACGCCTGTGTACTCAACCGTGTGGGCAAGTATAAGCCTTTTACAAAGCCAAATTGCCACCACACTTTGGTTTATACCTAAAAGCAAAAACAAGCACATTTCATGCCCTCAAAATGAAATCAAATCATACCAAAATGATCATATTTTCTAACCATTCAAATGCATATCAAACATACCAATTTGTGCACCATTTTCCTCATACAAACTTTACTCATTTCTATGCAATTACCATCCAAAAACACACCTATTCATCATATTAACCATTCATCAATAATATGCCAACTTTGCATCATCAAACTTATCATAAATTTGACCATCTCAATAGTTCAACCATTAGCCATCAAACCGTAACAAACTATGCATCATATAGCATGAACTACTCATTCACGTAATATTCATTATCTAGCCATATCACATGGCTATTTTTACACCTTTCAAAACATAATCAACATTCACTAGACTATACATGCCATACTTTAATATATACACTTTCAAAAGGTACCAAAATATGAATTGATAGTGTGGTGACGATCCTCGACGATCCTCGAGCCTTCAGTAACTTTAACGATCTATAAAACAATGCAAACAGACACAAAGTAAGCTTTCAAAAGCTTAGTAATCCATATACAAATAAACTTAACATATAAACATTCATACATATATCACATTTAGTCTCAACAAGACTATACACATATCTCACTTGAGTAAATTCACATATATTCACTTTTCATACTCAAACATAGTATTCGTTTCCAACGTACCTGAATCGATTACACATTTCACATAGTCTTTCGGTTCTCAAAATTTCCCATTAAACCATTCAAAATCAAATAGGATACTCTGAATACTCGTACAATGCCAATGTCCCAGATGTGGTCTTACATGTAATCAAACATCAATGCCACTGTCCCAGATAGGGTCTTACACGAATCAAATACGATGCCAATGTCCCAAACATGGTCTTACACATAAATCTCAAATCAATACCAACGTCCCAGACGTGGTCTTACACGTAATTCTCAGATCAAAGCCAACATCCCAAACATGGTCTTACATGTAATCACATATCGAAATTCCTATGTCATAACATATGAATCGTATCTATTCCTAAAGTTTGTATGGGACTTTTTGGACCTTGACACATTGTCGATACTTTCTCAAATTTCACATGTTTATCATCCAAAGCCATTCAAAACAATTCAATATTAAATGAACATGAATAATTTAACTTTAATACATTTATTTGAATATAGACTTACCTTGTAAGGATATAAACGGAGGGATTCAATTACTCGATCACTTTCAACTTTCCTCGTTCTAAATCTGTTTTCTTTGGCTCTTGATCTATACATATTAAAATTTAACTCTTTTAGTCACTAAATCATTCAATTCAATCCAAAAATACATATTTAGGACATTTTACAAACTAGTCCTCACATTTTCACATTTTAACATTTAAGTCCCTATTTCACAAAATCACAAAATACACAAAATTCCCTTGTACCCATGCTTAGCCGAATTTCCATCATGATCATACAAGTCCATACATTTCATTTATTTTACATTTTAGTCCCTCAAAATATTATTTTCACTATTTAGTCCAAATTACTCAAATTCACCAAAAATCCAAAGAGAAAACATATTAATCTAACACATATATTTCATATTTCATCAACTAAAGTCACAAAGCTTAAATATTCATCAATGGCACATCTCATAATCTTCATCAAATTCCAATATTAAGGGATGGGTTTTGTAGTACTCGAAGCAACGAATACGAAAACGTAAAAATTATCAAAAAATGAACAAAGTCCATACCTTAATCAAGATGAACAAGGGCCGAAACCTAGCTTCGTTTCTTTTCTTTTCATTTTCTTCGAATTCGGCACAAAGATGAGCATAATCTCATCATTTTTCATATTTGTTTTATTATAACATATTAATTATTCATTTCCATTTTTGCCCTTAATGAATATTAATGATTAAACATTTAAACTATGGACATAATTGTCCACTAACTTAAAATTGCTTACTAACATCATATTCATATATATTAATAAAGACATAGCACATAGGTACTTTTAACACATGGTATGCTAATTTTGCATTTTATGCAATTAGATCCTTTTATCAAATTAAGCACACAAACATCAAAATTAATTCACAAAACTTTCACACATGCTCAATCACATATTGCAAGCACAGAAAATAATATTAAAAATTTTTTGACTCAAATTTGTGGTCTCAAACCACTATTCTGACTAGGGTTTAAACCAGACTGTTACAAAACTCATGTTTATATTGTTACGAATAAATTCACAATAACTCGATAATTTGCTGACTTATGAACATACTCACGTACCAAAATCCATTTATCTCATGACTATATCACTATGCCAACTCAACCGATTAAAAAAATCTTAATAGGCAAATATGTTATTGCACATACATACTTATTAAATCGAAATAATCTCTTCTACATATCCCTATGTCAATTCAAATGATTAATTAAATCTAATAAGCACATAAAAGACTACGTGAGGTAACAAGGTATCCCTACCTTGAAACAGTTTAATCACAATAATCTTACAAGTTATGCAAGGCAAATGTATCGTCGGATACCATTGCTAATTTAACCCTTTGCTACCTTACATATGTAACATCCAAAAATTGGGCCTAGTAGGATTGGGCCCAATGGGCCTTGGGCGTAGGAATGTTTAAAATTTTGAGAACAATAGAATGGCATTATTACAAATTGGACTTGTTAGTTAAGTGAATTTGGAGTTTACTGGGTTTCTATGAAGTCTCGGGTTCAATTGGGCCTTAGGAAAATTTTGGTATTTTAGCACTTTAAGGAGAGATGGTAAGTAGCTTCAATGCTTATTGAAATAAATGAATAAATGGTTAGCACAAGTGAGCACTTAGTAAATAGGTTATGGCATTATGTGAAGTACCTTGAGGGAAGAGGTTCAAAGCCCTTTGTGTGCAATGTTTGGCTAATATTTTTTCACTTTTTCCTTTAAGTGTCAGTGGACTTCATTATTTTTGGTAAGGTGGCTAAAAGAATAAGGCAAGGTTGAAGTTGGGGAAAGGAATCAAAAGAAATAGGTAAGTAAGGTGATGCATGTGGACGGTTTTGAGGTAGATAGGTGGCTGAAAATTTTACCTTGGCATTTGGTAAGGTCTTGGTTTCATTTTGACAAAATATCCCTTTGACAACTTTGTGTCACCTCTCCCATTTTGCAACTCTCCTTGCCGAAACATATCAGCACAATAGTGCATAGCACAATTGGTCATATATTCATCTTTGTCTAATCTTTTTGATAGCCAAATATCATTGTCCATTCTCCTCTATAATCGAAACCTTTCCATCGTTCTTTCTTTCTCATTCCTTAAGCAATCGGTAAGTATTCTTTCCAATGTTTTATTTTATCCTCTTATGACCGAATCCATACTTTGGTTTTTGGATGGTCATTTTGACCTAGACCATTACCTTCCTTTCTCTTATATGAGATCATTTTCTTCTTCGTAGTGATATAGAGGGAGGCCAAATACCACAACATCCCCAAATCATCTCTAGTCATAGGACGATCATGAGAAACAAGATTATAATCGATTAAGGTCAGGAAGATCTTTCATAGTCCATTTGATATCTCCATTTGGTTTTTGAGTTAGTCGGATTGAAGGTTGGCTAATTGATATTGTTGGTAGGATCGATTTTTGGTGCATCGAGGGAGATCACAACCGTGGTGTTGAAATTGGTAGAAAGCACAACTCGTAATCAAGGTGTGTAATCCCGTACCTTTTCGAATATATGTTTGAAATGGTGAGTAAATCTCACATCTCTCTGAAATTTTACATGAAATATTCTACGATTCGGTAGAAATATCGAAGAAAACTGATAACCGGCATCCGTGATCACTCGGACGTGCGTATGATCATAGTGGTAATCATGTTTTGTAATAAAATAGTTTCGGTCAAAAACAGTGACGTGTAATTGAAAAATCATGAAAAATTGGATAAAAGGAATTACGAAGTGAGTAAGATATCAGATTAAATTTTACTGTGTCTAATTTAATATGGAAGAAATGGGAAAGTAAAAGTAATACTATATTCTGAGATATGTTAATTTTAGTGAGACTGGTTTTGAATGACTTCAGAGTATTCTGTTCTGTCTTGGAAAAATCATATAAAATTGTAAAAAGTGAATTATGGGACATAATTTATATGTATAGATTACTTAGTGAGCCTAATAGAGACAAGTGGGAGCAATATATGAAAACTATACTGTGAGATATTTAGATTTTGGGTAAAGAACCGTGACAATGAAACAAGGAAAACTTTATAAACATACCAAATGGTTAAGGTAAAAATTCGGAAAAATTGTAGTAAGAAGAAATATGAGTCTAGCTTCAAGGAAAATTCTTGATTTAGATTTGGATTTCTAACATGAGTTACTCAATTTAGTTATTATGACGAATTTGATTTTATGCCCCAAATTAGTAATGGGTTGTGAAACCATAATACCCTTAGAAAATGCCCCCTAGGTTGGGATTACCAATTACCCTCAATGGGTAAAATTACAAAATGCCCTTATGGGCCAAATTACAAAAATGCCCTTATGGGCCAAATTACGGAATTGCCCTCAATAAACTAAATCGATAAAAGTGATACATGGGCCAAATGTGATATTTGCTATATGGGCCAAATGTGATATTTGATATGTGGGCCAAATGTGATATTTGCTATATAGGTCAAATGTGATATTTGCTATATGGGCCAAAATGTGATATGGGCCAGATTGTTTAAATTTTTTTTATAATAGGCCGTATGTTTGTAATAATTATATGAATGAATTATTGTAAATGAATATGCATACATGATTTGTATGGGTTGGGATATTTGACGAAGAGAAGTTTTGGTAGCTTTGCTACAAAATTCTGGTGGCTTGTCCACAAATTGATATATGGCTTAATGCCCAGTTTGATATATGGCCTCGTGCCCAAATTTATAAATGGCTAAATGCCTGCGATTATAAATGGCCACTGGCCTGCGAAATATTGTTATAAATGGGTAAATGCCTATGATTATAAATGGCCACTGGCCTGCGAATTATTGTTATAAATGGCTTAATGCCTGCGATTGGTGTGTTGGCGGGGTGGGTTGATTGATGATCCCCACAG
Source organism: Gossypium rotundifolium (assembly GCA_025506655.1). Classification (NCBI taxonomy): domain Eukaryota; kingdom Viridiplantae; phylum Streptophyta; class Magnoliopsida; order Malvales; family Malvaceae; genus Gossypium; species Gossypium rotundifolium. Next base: position 67,062,860 of record CP106725.1, read on the forward strand.
GTGTGTTGGTTGGTACGGGTGGTGTGTAGCGGATGGATTACTAGGTTTGGTTGGGAAATTGCATTTCATACACTTGTTATATATGATACATTATTGTTATTGTAAATGGGCTTAGGCCCAAAATATTGCTATGTGTGTTTCGACCAAGTGGCTGATGGTAAGGGGATTTCACACTGAGTTCTTGTAACTCACCCCCCTTTTCTCTTAACCCTTGTATGTAATGCTCAATGACTAGGACTTGGGGCCATGGATGACTCTTGTAGGCCATACTTGAAATGGTTTTATTTGGACTTTAGTTTCTTACTTGCTTACTTTATTACTTTACTATTTTGGGTTATGTGTTGTAATAAGGCCTTAGGTTTATTTTATTTTGCTTTATGTTTGACATGTTTATATTTTACTCAAATTATTTTAAATGGGATTTTCTAAAATCATAATAAAGGTTTTCCAAAATCAATTAACAAATGAATTTTGAAATAAACTTTTACAAATATTTTTAATACTGAAAATTTCTAACTATCAACGATATTTCCAAAAGTCACAGCTTTATAAAATTATTACTTCAAATTTAATCGATCAATCTTCAAAATTAGTAGTATTTTATTAAATATCTCAAGTCAAACTTGATTTTCTTTATGTTAACAAATCAACGTCTATTTTTGTATGAATAGAAAAGGATCTAACAAATTTTTTATCTCATTTGACATGTTTTCTTTATACGTTATCGGAAAACTTATTAGTGTGACACACCGATTCGAGCCTAACTTCTAGGCCGGGTTTGGGGTGTTACAACATGATTAAACATGCACTGATTAAGTATTGTGTCCATTAATTACAATTTCAATCCGTTTAAATAATTAATTCATTAGCTACCTCACAATTCTAATGCAAGAATAACTTAGTCATGATTTTACTTAATCAAGCATCTTACCGAGGCCTATAACAACATAAACACAATTTTAACAATTTTAGCAAACGAAATGAAATCAACCTAACACAAATTAAATTCAAGCTAAATTGATTAAATTAACCATTACAACAACAGAAATATTCATAGATATGTTCATCATAACAACAACAAAATTAAAGAGATAGGGAGCAAGAATCAAAACCGGTGTTTTTTCGTGGCTTGACTAGTTTGCTCTGTTCTTCTTTCTCCATTGTCCTCTTCGACCAAGGCAGCTATGGACACTTAATTTCTGCTCCAAATGGCTGATGAGTGCCCCTTTTCCAAGAGGAGAAATCGGCAAGAGAGCAAGGGAATTTGGAATGGAAAAAAGAGAGAAAGTGGAGAGAAGAGAGAAAAGATGTGAATGCTTAAGATGTGTTTCAAATGACCAGCCTAAGGGGGTTTTTATAGCTAAAGAAGGCTGTTCAAAATAGCTAAAATTATTAGGCAAAGAGCCCTCCCTTGGCCGGCCACACATGTGGCAAGGTTGATAGTTTCAACTTTGCTAATTTAGGCTTGGGGCAAATCTATAAAGCCACAAATTGTGGAGGGGTTTGTTTTCAACTTGAACGAGTCTTTAGGGCATTTTGCAAGCTAAATAATCAGCCAATAAGCTAATTTGGGTCAGTACACGGATAGTTTTGGGCTGTCCACTTCTTGGTCGGTTCGATTCACTCTGTTCGGCTCAATTGTACCACTTTTTCATAATTAGTTAGTAATAATTTATTTAATCCAAATTAAATTGGATATAAATTAGAATTAATTATATCATGAATTAATACGCATAATTGGACCGACTTAGGCTGAAAATTAATTCTCCTTGATACTTCAAATTGCTTCGCGGTTTTGAACGTTTAGTAGTGTCTGCGGAGTCATTTTTTGCCCTTTGTGCAAATTTGTCAAAAAATATCAAAATTAATTACAATTAATTATAAAATTAATTAAAATTCAACATGTTCATAATTTAAGTCCAATTTAATTATTTTATAATAAATAATTATTTTTTTATAAGAATTTTATCAAAACTGCATAAATTGAAGTTACAAAGGGAATGAAAAAGTGCGTATATTTTTGTGTTTCCACACCCCTAACTTGTTTCCATCACCAAAATAGGGTTATAGAGCATTATAAAAAAATCGTAAGATCGAAATATTAATTTCAAAATATTTCATGAATCATATCATATTCCATTCAGACAGAAGCATATAATCCCTTATTCGAGCCTTTGAGGCCTTAGAAACACTTTAGAAATGATTCGGGACTGAATCGGAAACATTTAAAACTTTAGGGAAAAATATGGAAAAATTCACACTACAGGGGTCACACAACCTTGTAGCAAAGCCATGTGACCACATGGCTGAGACACATGCTCGTGTCTCAGGCCGTGCGAACATTTGAAGTAGGGACACATGGTCATGTCCCAACCTGTGTTCGTGCCCATGTAACTCTCTGACTTGGGTCATAGACCAAGCCACATGCCCGTGTTCTAGGCCATATAACTCTCGAAATGCAACCTTTAAAATATTTACAAGGGACACTTGGCCGTGTCGCAGGGCCGTGTGTCACACACAGCTGAGATACACACCCATGTCTTACGCCGTGTGGACAAGAAATAGGCCAATTTCAAGCCATTCCTTTCACCGAATTCAAGCTCACACCTACAAGACATTTGCACTTAAAATCAAGCTTTCAAACATACCAAAGCATGCATAATAAGACCAAATCATTAGGTCATTTATCTATACAACCGATATGCCATTTAGGCACCTCAAATGCAAACATACCATTTATCTAAACTTGTGTATATTTAACCTTTTAGTAACTAACTTAACATACCACTTTTGACATATACCAACCTTACCAATTTAGATTCATACCATAACAAAATAACTTTACCATTTAAACCACTGCTCTTATATATCAAAACCATATAAATGACACAAAACTAGACATTACCAAATGGTTATAACATCCAATATATATACATAACAAATTTAGGTCCAAATGGTCATAATTCAGCCAAACATATTTAATTAAATCCTATACCAAAACGTGCCCTAAATGATCACTTTGAAAACATGCTAACACATGACACTTTGGCTATAAAACCATGCATCAATTTGATCATATAACACCAACCATTAAGCATCAAAGTGCCAAAATCACACCAACTATCAAGGCATCAAAATAACATAAGTTTCACAAATTCAAAGCAACATTACATGCCAATATCACACACAAGCATACCAATTTGGCCATTCAAAACATATCATTACTAAACCATTTCAACATTAGCCATCAAGCCCCAAAATGTTAAAATGTCATCAATCATAAAACCATATTTACAAGCCAAACATAGTGGCCATATCATCAAACAAAAAACACCTATACATGCAATTATAATCGCGAACAAAGCATAAAAATCTATCGATAAATTAAATGGATAGTGTGATGGATCTCCGACTAGCTTTTAATTTGATCAAGCTTTTGATGATCTGTAAAGTAAGAGAAAGATAAATACGTAAGGAATGAATACTTAGTAAGCTCATGTAAACCATAAGCATAATGTTACAGTTCAATAATGAAATTTATAGGTTAAAAATAAACCTATACCAATGCCTCAAGATTTATCACCATAATGACCAACTCACAAATAAGTAAGTTCATTAATGTCGCATATATATTGACCATTCATAACATGATAGAGTTTCATGAGACATAATATATATAATCAACAACCATTTTATAAGATTATACACCTTTCTAATTTACATACTGTCCATTTTGTCCCCAATGCTTAACATAAGTTTTAACAACATTAGTATTTCTCAACTCAATGTAATTTTCCATAGTGTAGGTAGATTCATACATAGCATAAGTAGTTTACTCACATATAAATACATCATTTATCACATTATACCTTTTATAACATCATAATACATCCCAATTACATATTGTTTCATTCTCTTTTCTTACCTGTTTCATATGCATAGTACAAGCATAATCACAAATATCAATCATATCCACAAGCTTGGCACAAGCCTAAGCACATCAACAACATATGTTAGTTCATTTAAACATAATCCATATGAATTTGACATGGATAAACATTTTACTTGAGCATAATTCAATTAGATCTATCATCCATCTCAACATAACATATTTTCCATGTAGTTCACCATTTCAAAGTCTTTAATACATACATGTCTTCGTTCATGTAGAACACTTTCCATATCCTTGTAAATTCATGCCCGTTGAACCAAATAGAATACCGCTGGATAAGCGGGATAGCTCACACGAAGTGTGCTAAATATATAACATTATTCTATCTTTTCATGTACATATATGATCACACGAGCTATGAAATGAGTATGCTCACACGAGTTGAGAAATGGGCCTGCCCACACAAGTTGTGAAATGGGCCTGCTCAAACGAGTTGTGGGTTAGAATGTAGCTACACGATGCTGCACATACGAGTTGTGGAGAATCTGTATCAAATGTCGGAACTCAGCCATTGGTAAGACATTCAAGACTAGCACCCGCAACATGAAAACCCTAATGGCATGTCATTTGTATCTTACGAATTCCTCAGGTTCAAACGGGACTCGATAATCATCGTACATCGTTGGATTTATGTTGTCTCACAATATGATAACTTGTATAATAACATATGTATATTTATTCATTTTCAATAAAATCATATATTAACATTCAATTTAATCAACATTATACATAATATAGTTCATATGAACTTACCTGCCTAAATTACAGAAATGTCAAAATATAGGGGCAGTTTGGTAATTTTTTATTCTCCTCGATTTTCCACTCGATCTTGATCAAATCACCAAACCAATGTTGGTCGAATATGTTTTCTTCTCTTTAGGTTTTCGATGGTGGATTTCAAATGAAGAAGATCATAATGGATTTTATCATGTTTTTATTATAATATACTTATTTAATAATTTACTCTTTTACCCTTATAATAATCAAACTTTAGCAATTTATAACCCCACTAATGTCCACCAATTCTCATAATGGTTTAATTACCATTTAAGTCCCTTTTCATTTATTAAAAATCCATTTAATCACCGAAATCAAAAAGTGATCAAATTTTACATATTTTGATTTAATCTTTTTAATTAATTAACTATCAAAACGTTAAAATTTTTAAACTAAACTTTAATACCACCTTAATGAAACATTTTAAATATTTATAAAATATTTACATTCTCGATTTATAGAAATGAGGTCTCGATATATCATTTTCTAAAACAACTTAACCTTAAGGTCTTACCACTCGAACTTAATAAATTATTTAAATAACATAAGTTATAAAATAAAAAATCTTTTCAAAGTCCCATTTGACTTGTAAATATCAAAAAAAATGTTTATGGCCTTACTCGTCAGATTTGGTGGCCCCGAAACCAGTATTTTTAACACCACTGAAAAAAGGGCTATTACATTTTTGACCCATCGATGGCTCCATTTCCATAGTTCGTCTAACTTTTCTAGGAGGCATTATTACAAAACTAAGAATGGGGTAAAATATTAAGAATTTCAATGGAACAGTAAAAGTATTAAGTTAGGAACCTTTAACCCCGTAGAATTCGTTGAATTCCTCATTTTGTGTGACATCTATCATTTTGTGATTTCTCGTTTCGTGTGCGTCTATCATTCCATGAGTGTTCCCATTCTTTGTGGCACCGATTGAGGTATGGAGATTTTTAAAGAAGTAAATATTAGGGGTTTAGGGTTTAAAGAGTTGTAATAGATTTTGGGAGGGTTGAAAGAATATGGGGTTAATATGTGTTTCATAAAGGAAAATATTGTGGTTTTAGGTTAAAATAGGTGTTTTGATGGTTAAAAATTGGTAAAAAGTGGTTTAATTAGTTGGGTTGCACAAATGGGTCAGGTCAACCCTACAAAAAATTGCAGTGATGTTGCAACACTAGGCTTTTGGATTTTTGAGTGTATTGACTTCGGTGTCACAACACTGAAAGTCGGTGTCGCAATATCGAAGGATTTTTTTTTTCAATTTTGTTAAAACTGTCGTTAGTGTTGTGACACAAGGGTCCTATGTTGAGACACTGGTTCTTTTTTCACTTGAAATTCCATTTTCTAGAGTGCTACAATTTCTGTAAAATGAAAAGCTAGTGAAAATTAAAATCTATATTAAATAGTTAGCTAAACATACAATATTATAAAAAAATTCAACATTAATTTAAATAGTTTAAGCCTTACTGCCGGATTCATTCGACAGTATCGTTAATTCATCGATGGACAATTTTTTAGCTCTATTAGTATTAGTCCATCATCCATTGTGCCGATCCACCTTTGCTCGCTTCTCTCCTTCCTTAAACCTATTTTTTGACCTACATTCATTAAATAAAGTGTGTCCTTTGACTTGGGAGTGTTAGAAACAAATAATTATTTGCACTGCTCTCCTAACTCCCTTACTCGTTCCTTGCTTGGAAGATTACCAAATTTAAAAATTTTAGTTTCACCATTAATTTTCATAGTTAATTATTTTTTTTCCAAATCAATGGTGGACCTAGAAGTGGCTAGAAAAGGTCTACCTAATAAGATTGGTATCTCTCAACCTTCTTCAAATTCTAGAACCACAAAATTTGCCAAAATGATGAAGCTGCACACTTTGACTAACACATCCTCCAATACACCTTTTTGATGTACTGAAGATCTGTCGACCAACTATAGTGTTATCTGAGTATTTTTGATGTCTCCTAATCCGAGTTTCCAAAATTGATAAAGGCATTAGATTAATACTAGCTCCTAAGTCACATAGAGCTCTATTAAAATGGATGCTCCCTATCTCTAGAGGAATAGTAAAGCTACCCGGGTCTTTAAAATTTAGGGAACCCATCTTGAGATAATAGCACTATAGGAAGCGCTTATACTAACTTGTTCACCTACCTTAAGTTTCTTATGCCTAGACATAATTTCCTTTAAAAACTTGGCATACATAGGAACCTTCACAATTAACTTGATTAAAGGTAGGTTAACATTTAATGTTTCGCACAAGTTTAAGAAACTTACAAACTTATCTTCATCCTGCCTTTGCTTTTCATCTAATCTTGACGAGAACGAGATATTTGCAATGGTAGCATCTTTAGTTATCTCTTTTTCTGGCTCAACTACCGGTGCGATTACATCTTTTGAATCTGGTTCATCTTCAATCTTTAGGGATCCTTCTTGAGGATCATCAACATTCTCCATATTTACCTCTAGAGTAGGGTTTTTTGGGCTACTCAGTACTTTGACAATCGGAATGCTATTAGTTTCACGTGCTCCTTACCTTCCCTCCAAGGATTATTTTCCATATTACTGGGAATACAGGTGCCAATTCATCTTTTGATGTCACCCATCATGCTCATCAATTGGCTCATCTGATCCTCAAGTTTAGTCAATATCCTGGTTGAATTGGTGCACTAAAACTACACATGCTTTACGTCTGTTCTCATTGACTGCATTTCTCCCTCAATTTTATCCAAACGTTGACCACATGTAGTATGGTGAGCTCAGTTGACCCTGTCCTAAGGTTTCTACAAAAAAGGAGGTTGATAGTTAGTAATTTTAGCTTGATTTAAATTATTACTTCTTCATTGGTTTCCCCCATCTTAGATTCGAGTAATCTCTCTAGTCGGGATTGTAGGTATTTGAATAAGAATTTCCACCCCTATTTCTGATATAGTTCATATCCTTGGCAAGATTGTTGATGTAGTGGAAGAGCACTTTATCTTCTCCATACATAGATGATTTATTAGTAGATTCGATATGGTTAAGTTTATCCATTAATTGTTGATACTTCTCATCCTCCTGGATAGCTTTTACTATAGTGGTTTTCTAGCCATATACAAATCGTTCAATTGGCCACTGACATGAGTTTAATGCCATATATAAATCTATTCATAAGGACTCCTCTTGTTCCTGGTATTTCATTCGCATCCAACCTATTATAAAACACTTGCAATTGCATCCACTCATGGAATCCGTAGTGTGGGCATTTCTTAATCAACGCTTTAAAATGTTCCCAAGCCTTGTAAAAACTTTCTCCTTCCATTTGTCTAAAGACATCAATTTCTCTTCTTAGTTGAACTACTTTACTAATAGGGAAGAACTTCTATATGAATTTCCCAACAAGCTCATCCCATGTCGTGATAGACCCTGGTGCTTACGAGTTTAACCATGAAAAGGCGTTACCAGTCAAGAAAAAGCAGAACAACCGAAGACAAATAGCATCATCAATGATCAAATTGTATTTGAAAGTATCACAAAGTTGGAGAAACCATGTTGAGTGTTTATTCAAATCCTCTATCATTGTGCCCCTAAATTGCACATTATTCTGGATCATCTGAATCATTTCTGGTTTGATCTTGAAATTGTTCACTATAATAGCAAGCCCTGTTATGCTTTCTTGATCCATGTCCAGACTTGGTAATGCGTAGTCCCTTAGGGTTCTCTCGTTATGAGCTATATGCAAGTTTGCAAGTAGTTGTGGTGGTATTGGTGGATCTCCTAAAATGTTATCGTTAGCATTGCCAAACAATAGGTTCTAACGTGGTACGTTACCTATTGCAGGTGGTGGTGGATCTTGCATTTGTTGTTGCAACTGCTGTTGTTGGTGGTGATTCCTTCAAATATTCTTTCTAGATCTATGGTTGCTACTATAAGTATTCCCCTACTACAAGTCGTACACTAAACCCATAAAGAGAACATTATTAAAAGGTAAAAATCATATCTATCACCTAAAAATTTTCTAATTATTCTTTTGAAAGTGCAATAATTAAAATCAAACTAGTGACATTACCTCCCCAACAATGGGGCCAATAACTTGACCACCCCCAATCGTACTAACATCTAGAGTGTGAATACTACAATAAAAGATATATCAACGAGCGGTATCCGCAAGTATACTCGTCAAGTTGTAATATAGTTACAACAGAAGGAGAGTACTCCAAGGATCGCACCGAAGGAGGCTCATGCTAGATCAATTTTAACTTAAAAACTGGAATATCTTATTAGTACATTAATTCAATTATAGTACAAAAGTAAAATAAAAGGATTTTTTTTAATTTTTTGATAATAATAAAATAAAATAACATAAAGAAATAAAATTCAACAAATCATAGAATAAAATAAATCAAATCTATTTATGAGTGATTAGCTTGCTTTGGTAATCCTAATCAATTGTTGCTTCGGGCTCCACGTCAATCAAAAAGTCGTTATCCCAACAGGATCTTCTAATCTTCCACTCAAATAATGAGTCAGAAAGGACTACTAATCTTCCTACCTTACATTCCAGACTAGTTTAGGGTGAAGGTGTTCACGGATAGGCCATACCAATTTTAGGTTAATTCCAACCTTGATGACTTCAAAGGGTTGTTAGGCCTAGGTTTTTAAGTTCTTCCTTTCCCAGACAATTGATTCTTTGAGTAATCCCTACAAAATAGTTAATAGTTCATACCTCCACTCGCTAATCTCCTATAGAAGGATTAGTTCCTTATGGCTTTCATAAACAATATATAAGTGATGTAAAGAGAAAACATGGTACATAGATTGAAGTGTAGAGTTTAAAAAATGTCTAATTTATATTAAAATATGAAATGATTCCACAAAGTCTAACCGTCTCCACAAATTTGATTTCTTGAGATCAAACAAAAAGCAAACTAAAAATAAACCTAAAAGCCTAAGAAGAAAGAAAAGTTGAACTAAATTTAGAAGTGAAATTCTAGGCTAAGTAAATGGTGTCTTTTACATGTGACAAAGAAGCCTATTTATTGATCTTAGGTGGTCGTCGTCCTCGACCCTAGCTTAGCTGACGTTTCTTAGCTTTATGTTTGATGGTGCGGACCAAAATGCCCCCTGTCTTGTGTTAATTACCATCCAAAGTTGATGTCGTGACACACCAAGGCCTATGTTGTGACATAGAAGTCAGTGTACTCCTCTTGGGATTTCTTCAGGGGTATGTCACAGCCCCATTAGCCTGTGTTGCGACATCAAAGGCAGTTTCATAATTTCTTCATTCATCTCCCTATGTTGTGACATTGAGCTCTGTGTTGTGACATAGCGACCAATATATGTTTAAAATGCCTTCTAATGGTCTCCTGCACACTTATATAGTACATTAGCTCACCCTTTGGCCTCATTCGATCCATAAGGTCAATAAAAGACACAATTTGTACATGTTATTGAATTTAAAAAACATACTAAAACATAAGCAAATCCTAATGATAATGATTAATTTCAAGCTCCTAATGTGCGAAACTAGTTTAATCTACTACACAAAATTACGGAAGATCAAGAATCCTATAAAATAGTTAACTGTTCATATCTCCACTCACTAATGCCCCACAGGAGAATTAGTTCTTCATGGAACTTATAAACAATATAAGCGTGATAGAAAGAGCATAACTGAATAATAATTCAAGACAGTAAAGTTTAAGAGAAGCTTGATTTGTATTAGAATTGAATGCATAATCCTCATAGAGTTTGATTACGTTTCACAAATCTGATTTCTTCCACAAAGAAAAAAATAAAAACTGAAATAAATCTAAAGCCTATGAAAAGAGAAAAACTAAAGAAAGTTATACAATAAAAAAAGTTGTGTATAACGTGCATTAATTGAGATTATTTATAGACTTTATAATGACTGCTATCCTTAGCCCTAGGTTAGCTACCATCCACGTCCTTAATGTTTGATTCTGTAGACCAAAATGCCATTGGCTTGTAATTTTCCTCGTTTAGAAGTTATGTCGCAACAAACAAGGTCCTGTGTCGCGACATCGTGGGCAGTATGCTTTATCTTTTGGGTATCTTCAAAGGTGTGTCGTAACATCCTCAAGCTTTGTTGCGACACTAAATGTAGTCTTGGAATTTTTCTATTCTGCTCTCTGTGTTGTGACATCAAACTCTAAGGTCAATAAAAGACTCAAATTACACACTTTATTGAATCTAACTAAAATTGTGAAAACATAAATAAAATCTAACCAAAATACTTGTGTTCAAGCTCCGAAAGTGCGAAAACAAGTTTAATCTGCTACGCTGAATTACGATAGATCACTAACAATGTTCCATTTCTTCTCTCTGCCATGCCATTCTATTATGGAGTGCCCAACACAGTTAATTGGGATAGAATTTCATTCTCTGTGAGGTACCTTAAGAACTCATCAGACAAATATTCCCCACCTAGATCAATCCGAAGTGCCTTTATGGTTAAACCTGTTATTTCTCCACTTCTGCATGAAACTCATTGAATTTATCGAAGGTTTCACTTTTACGGTGCATCAAGTATACATACCCATATTAGTCATGAATAAGGTAACAAAAAATTGTAACCAATACTAATGCTTGCGGACCATACCCATTTTGCATGAAAATATCTCTTAGTTATCCTACTTTTCAAGCAAGATTCACATTATGGAAGATCAAATTATTTAAGTGAACTTAAGATGTCATCTTTCACAAGTCTAGTGATTCATTTTCGGTTAATATGACCGTGTTTCAAATGCCAAAGGTACGCATCATTAGAGTGAGAAGTTTTATGTTTTTTATTCAATATTTCAATCTCAAGCAGTATGTACATATTTTATTTGATAAAATTGAGATTATTTGACATTTATCCATTATAGATAAGATTGTGATTTCTAAATATTGTAATTCTATAATTAAAAGTCACGGTCAAGCCTTCATTTTATAAACATGTAATAGAAATTAAGTTCTTTTGAAATTTGGCACATAAAAAAAGTCTTTTAAAATAATCTTCATAAAATCATCAAAATACAAATGTACACTTCCATCTACTTCATCTGCCACACTTGTCTCGTTCCTGGTCCACAAAGATAAGCTTTTATCTCAATGATATTTCATCTCTGCGAACCCCTATAGAGAAACACAAACATAATTAGTGTTTTCCTTTGGTAGCTAGGTATTCTTTCCCCTATTTACAGTTTTCCTTGAAGTGTCCTTTCTTGTTGAAGAAGAAGCATTTAGACTTAGATAAGGCTTTAGTTTTTTTGGATCTCATCCTTTCCACTTGTTGTGGCCCAGAGACCTTAGCCATGCCTTTCTTAGGGTGCTTTCACTTCCCTTTTGAGGAAGAAGCAATGACTATATCTGCTTCTACTCTTCGAACCGGCTAATCGCTATTCAACGTGAGTTATTTATGCATCAGGTTTTTGTTGCCAAGGTTATATGCGGCCCAAAAACTAGCAAAATCCTTTTACAACCTTTTGAACACCATCTCAATTTGAGTGTTCTGGTCCAAATTGGCCTCATTGTCCGCGACCTCAGTAAAGTAGCCTATAAGAGTGATCATATGGTCTTTGACTGGAGTGCTAGACTTTTGTTGGGTATTCATCAAACTAGTAATGATAAGTTGTCTAGCTAAGGCAACTTGACCTTCGAACATGTCTTCTAGCTTATCTAGAATTGCTTTAGCAGTCTTACAGCTCTCCAGTTTCTCATACAGATTACTGGTCACACTTTCTAGCATATAGCAATAAGCTATCTATTTAAACTCTTCCTAGCGTTTTCTAGCCTTAGCTTGAGTGGTCGATGGGAACTTATTGTTAAGAACTATTTTAAGTTTTTCATAGCTCAAGATAATTATCAAGTTCCTTTTTCATTCCTTAATATTTATTTCTGTTCAATTTTTTTTAGTATGTTCAATAAGGGAGTTGGTGCCATTTTCTAACGGGAAATAAAACATTCATTTATTAATATCTTCGTATTAAGTAAATGTTTGGAAACATTTTGCAACATTACGATATGCACTAAGATGATACATGTGTCTTACATTAAAACTTGAAAACATTTGTAAGCATTTGTAATGATAATTCCCATGCCCATTGAATCAAGTCACCATGGGGTGATCACCATCAACTAATAAGAACACGAATTTCCATCAATTATTATATGAACCTATTTTCTTAGGCATTCACATGTATTAATAATCATGTAGTGTTTGACCATCATTCTAACTTCAGTAGAGCTCAATCGGGAGTTACTTAACTAGAAGATCTTGAGTGTATAACTATCAACTCAACATCTATCACATCATTCGCCATAAATGAGTCATATTGGGACAATATCACTGAGTTGAATGCTTTAACTAGTTCTTTGCTTTTGAAGATAGAATTTCTTAATGCATTGTATGATAATACCTACTACAGGGGCTGATCCAACAATCATATGAACTCTCCTCAGTGAGATGTAGATGACAATGTCTACCTTGGGACAGGTCCACTTCATGCCATCACAAAGAGACCATTGGTGGAGGTCATAGGTCTTGTTTAGAGGCCTTCTCACACTCAATATTTTACAAACATGCAAGGTATTTAATTCCTAGATTCAATCATGTATGCATGCTTATCTCATGTATGGATAATATGCTATGACAAATTTATAATATTCACATTCATTCATTCACAAGAGTCAATCAAACAATTTTTATTTCCAAAGTTTTTATTTTAAGGAAAAAATTGATGAAGTGAGCCATATTTGACCATTTAAAATTCAAGTCTTTACTTTTCAGATTCAATCCTAAACACGCAGCTTCTCATTACCACACTTCTTATCATTAATAGATCAACTATTGATCATCTCATACATATACATCACAATTATATCATAAATAGTTATTAAAAAAATATATAAAGAGATAGGTAATTGAAAGACTGAAACTTACCATGATGACACCCGCAGCCTTATGAAGCCGCGATCAAACAACTCATGTAACTTGCCTTAAGCTCCCTAGGTGCCATGTGGTAGGGTGCAATAGACACTAGTGTTGTCCCAAGAAGCAGCTCAATTCCAAACTCAACCTCACACTCAGAAGGTAAACCGGGCAGCACCTCACGAAAGATGTTGAGAAAAGTTTTCACTACACGAATATTCTATAATGTCACACTATTCACATTTGTGTCAATGATGTACGTGAGATAGGTGCCATACCCCTTATGGACCAATTTCTTCGCTACTAAGGTGGAAATCACATTAGCAAGGTAATTTCAATGCTTCCCAACCATGATTATCTCATTCCCGAAAGAAAACCTTAGAGCAACTCGCTTAGTGTCATATTCTAGGATGACTCGATGCTCACTCAACCATTCCTTTCTCATTATGAGATCAAATTCTCTGAAGCGTAGTTTCATAAGGTAGGCAGGAAATACCTTGCCTTTACTTACAATGGACATCACCTATAAATCTTATTTATATGCATGGATTGTCCTAAGGGACTAAGTATGGTCATATCACTAACAGATTCCTCTACCTGGATACCCAGTTTTTAATCCATCACACAAGATACATAAGAATGGGTAGCGTCATTATATATCAATGCAAAATAAAGAATAACATTAATTGTAAAGGTACTTGCTATCACATCAGCAGCATCACGATCCTCTTGGCATCTGGCCGCATACATAAGTACTGGTTACCTCACATCAACTCGATCAACACCTTGACCCCGGTGCTCACTGTCTCTGACTCACATTACTTTTATTTTTCCCTTGAGCTCACTGTGACTACTGACCAACTCTCTAATTTGGTGCACGATTCTGATCCTATGCTTGTATTTGTGCATTCAGTTGAAGATAATCTTGGATGTTATGGTTCAGTGTTCTACATTTTAGGCATGCACCCATGCCCCGCCAATACTCACTCGGATGTCTCTTGCCACCTGTGGCACAATTCTTGATTCTATGTCCCATCACGACAAAGTTCAAGTGGGTCACCATCTCTAGCCTATTTAGTCAAGTCTTGAGTCACTTGAAAGATATTCGCAATCTCTCTTAGTAGGAGCTTTTACTTTCTTCTTCCATTCGTGCTTAATATGTCTAACCTCCTAACAAATCTTAGTCTTCTCCACCAAAGCTTCGTAGACCCTTTATTGCAGTGGAGCTACTTGCATAATCAAATCAGAGCTAAGCCCAAACTCAAATTGGGTGCACTTATCTTGTTCATCTCCCACCAATTCCTGGGGCATAGTAGCGAGCCTCAGGAACTCTACCTTGTAATAGCCACAGACATGTTACCCTACCTTAGCTCGATGAACTTAAGCCTCTTGGCATTAACGTACCTTGCGCCTACATATTTCTTTTAGAATGCATCTAGAAAGTAGTCCCACGTCAAATGATCGACTTGGGCACCCCTCACAATAGCTTGCCACCAGTGTTAGGCCTCATCACATAGCACCGACATAGTCCCCTTAAGTTTCTGCTCTAGGGTGCACTCCATATCATCAAGAATCCTCTCTATAGCCTCCATCCAATATTCAACTATAATGGGAGATGTCCCAACAAGGCCTTTAAACAACTCGATCCTACTCGATCGGAGCCTCTCAACAATGGTGCCATGACTATTAGCACTCGATTGGGCACCTTTCACTCATTCAAATTCTCATAACATTGCCTGCGATATAGCCTCATTCGTAGGCACTTGTTAACTCTCATCAACAATGGGTGTGCATTCTACATTCTCTGCAGCTAGCTTAGGGGTTTGCACTTGAGATGCAGATGACTCGATATGGGTTCTTTGACCCTACTCTCCATGAGATCCCATTTCTCTAGTCCTAATTTTGCGAGTACTCTTTTTAAGTTTTACGCAAGTTGTCAATAAAGATATGTTTTATTGTTACCACTTGAATATTTTTCATTTGAAATTTTGTCTTACTTATTGATTTATATGAATCTCATTATTTATTGGTTTCATAATCTAAAGTTTCTATTGTTTTCACTCCGGAGCTTTTCACAGTTCTATATTTTTTCAAATATATAATTTCACATCTAAAGATTACTTACCTTGAATTGGCTTCGAGAAGTCTCAAATTTCTTTTATAAGAGATCAAATGCGGCATGTTTTTCTAAAAATACCCTTTTCGTGATGCATGAAGATTTTCGAAAACATTTTACCCAAAGTTTGAGTTTTGAATTCGGCTCTAATACTACTAAATGTAACCCCTCAAATCAGGCGTAGTCGTTACTGCCCAATCTGAGTAATTACAAGGGTTATGAAGATGGCCAAAACATTTTCATAAGAAAAATCTATTTGTCCTCGAAACATGTTATTTTGAAAACGTCATGTTCTTTTCAATAGAAATTCATTTTTTCATATTTTATTTAAAAATATTTGTATTCAACTTAGTTTTTAAAACACAGTTGCAGCGGCTAATAATTTTTAAAATGTTTAACGACCATTTAAAAGAAAAATCATAAATAAACAATCCATGCAATATTTCCCAAAAATATCAAAATAGAAATTCCCATGCCACAGTCTATAACTTAAAATAAAGTCCTAAAAAGTTATTAAGACAAACCCAAATTAAAGTCCATAATAAAATCCAAAATAAACATATATAATCTGTAAAAGTCCCAAATTATTTTAAAAATCCATAACCATGAAATCATTATTCCGAGAGCTTCTCCTATGACCGAATCTAAGTCCTAATTACAAGGATTACTTGAGAGACATGAGTAACATGGATGAGCTTTAAAAGGCTTAGTGTGAGACCGATACAAACATATATACATAGGATTTATTATACATTATAACACATTGAATAACAAGTCCAAATCATCATATTTACGATTTTCACAAATATCATATATCATCAAACTTTACACACATATATGACTATATCGAAACATGCTTATGTAACGATGAACATTTGAAGTATTTTCTACTGCTACACACCAATATTGAGTTCCCCAGAACTCGTCCATCCAATAACACACCATTTGTAGACAAACCACCACATAGATGCCGTAAAGGCCACATAACACATCGTGGACAAGCCACCACATAAAAGCCTATAACGGCCACATAATCATAGCTAAACTTCCATATAGCTTCCTCCTTTCACAAACCCACCCCATCCATGTGATTTGGCCAATTTAAAACAAACATTTCATTTTTTGCATATTTCACAAAATCATGCTCATAACTCATAATCCTCAATTTTTACACATATGCATGTATCATGCTCATGTTTTCATTTATCACATAGTTTTCACTCTAGCATGCTTTAATATATATTTTTTTATTAAAACATGGATCTCATCACACATTTACACATACCACGTGTTTGGATGATCACAAATCAAATTAGCCATGAATCACATAACATAGAGTTGATATCAGCACTATATACACCACACATCACAAATCATAGGTTTTCACATCATTTAATGGTTTAAGACACTGACTTGGGTTTCTCTTGGTTGAAATTTTCAACTCAACTTGAGTACTTAGTGTACTCTTGGTTTAATTAATTTAATAACATTTTATTAAAATAAAATAATATCGTATTATACTCAAATCAAAAGTTAGATCCCACACCTTAAATGTAGATATGATGGCCACAATCCTACTAGAAGAGGTTTCCATTGGATCTAAGCCGGTAGATAAATCTATCGCACCAAGCACTTTCTTTAGTTATAAATCTATCGGGTTTGTTTTAATACTTAATGCTTTAATCATTCAAAATAGTTCTCGCCATCACTTACGTTTAAATTAAGACTTGGTTTCGATGTACTCATCAACTCACTAAGGATTTCTTGGGTCAATGTGGTTTCGTCCTTCAAGTTGTTACAAAATCGCATTATTAGTATTATAAACGAATAATAAAATATTTCAATAACAATAAAACACTACACCATTTGGTCAACCATGGTATTTCCAAATAAAGGATTTACAAATCGAACAACCTCATTTACACTTGTTTAATACGAGATGATCGAATGATCAAGAATGGAATGAGATAGATGATTTTGAGTGATCTAAAAATAATCAATAAAGTGATAGAAAATGTTTGTTTTATTCACTAAGGAATCAAAAAAAAAAAAAAAGGAAAATATTTTTGATCAGCAGCGGTGGAGGCGATGGTGGTCCTACAGTGGCAGCGACGGTGGTTCGACATCGACGACGGTGGTGATTCGACAATAGTAGAGCGGTGGTCTGACGATGGTGAGAAAAATATAAAAGTGAAAGGGGTTCGATGACCAAAGTTTTGAAGAAAAATGAGAGAACAGAAAAGAAATAGGTGGAGGAGGAAAAGATCAGTGGTGGTTCACAGAGGCGGTCATGGCGACGCACTATAGTTGAAGGGAGAGGGAGTGAGAGGGCAGCTGATAGGACTAGAAAGAACATGGGTTTTTCCCCTTACTTATTGGTTAAATTGTTCCAATTTAGTTATCCTTAGTATATATTTTAGCATTTTCAGTTTAGTAAATTGTATTTTATAACTCAATGAATCCTAGCCTATTTTATCCTTAATTTTGCTATCTTATTGCATTAATGTCATTGCATGATTTAATTCCAGATTGCGTCCAGAATTGTCACCACACTTGACAGTTGTCTGGATAAGAACTAAAATTGTGTGATCTATCTAGTCTGGTATAACCAATCTGTACGTACAAGGACAGAATAATTCTGAGGAATGGACACCTGTACTATTAGAGGAGGACATAATAGGTGGACGTGAGAAGAAAATGAGAGCTTTTTTTTCCAGATAATCATCTTCATCATCCTACCTTGAAACTTGTGGCCATGGCAGCTTAAGCCTCTCACGGGTGAGCCAACGTGAAAACCAAATGCAGACTAGCTTCTGACAAGGAGACCTAAATCCCAGACAAGAGGGAATATAGAGATTCTATCGAGTTGTCTACGAATAGAATTCTCCACTCGATTATTTCCTATTTCTTTCTAAATGCTGGTGATTACTCTCTATTTTCTATTTATATGAAAGTAAACATGAATTCTTGGTGAATTGTTATCTTATTCAATCTTGCTTTTATTGTTTAATCTTGGGGTTGAATGTTTTTCAACATGGAATGTTATTGCAGTCACTGACACTAGAAAGTGTAGTGACAGTTTGAGCCAACATGCATTACAATGGAAGTTGAGTGAGGATTAGAGAAATTTAGTCCAGTTGTTCTTAATAGTGCCGTATTGTAACACCCCTAAACCTGGCCTAGACGTTATGGCCGAATCTGGCGATGTCATATTGAAGGAAAATCTCAAAATAACTTTGTTTAGCGGAAAACTTAAGTTTAAGGCTTAGAATCCCAAAATCTAAGTAACTTGAAAAGTTATGAAGAAAGCCCATGTTTCAAATAAAAGCCCATAGGTTATAGTTATTTTGAAAACCTTGCTAAACTTTAGAAATTTATTTAAGTTAAAATAAAAATTAAGCAGCGAAAATAACAATAAACCCCATAAGTAACGTCAAACTGGAGATACAAGGCCTTATTACATCCAACTAAAATAAAACAATTAAAACCATGTTTTTTTAAAACAAATAAATAAAAATTTAAACATCTCGTAGTGTGGCCATCTCCGAGTCCTCTCCCACGTCAAGCCGACTACTGAGGATCACCTGAAACATTAAATAAAAAGGGTGTGAGTTTTGAAACTCAGTGTGTACAACCCTTGGCAATCAAATCAACATACAAATATTCACATTGGGCCTATTCCCTATCAAAATTGGTGGTCTTGGCCTTAGCCCACAATGACATCATATCATATCATATCATATCATAATGCAAAATCCTCCCCAAATATCCATCTGCTACACACACCATTTCCCTTCCAACCTTATACATCTGTGGGGAATTCTAGCTCGACCCACCCCTCCGCTACACTCAAATGGTATTACTCACAGCGGCACTACTCAACGTGGCAGCAAAGCTGCTAATCACATAATAAGGTTAAAGCCACCGGTGGATCAACAGTCATCAAGCGACTATGCGATCCTCAAATTCGTCCTCCGTAGTATAATTCCTACCCATATGCATCCTAAACAGAATATCATATGAATGCAGCAAACACATAAGTAACATCCATAAAAACTCATACTCATCACATAAAGGTATTTTAGTCATTTCACAATCAAGGGTATTTTCATAATTCTACACTACAAGGGTATTATCGTAATTCTACCCTGTACAGGTATTTTCGTAAATTTCCAAATTGGGGGTATTTTGATAATTTTACAAATTAAGGGTATTTTGGTAATTTCGTAAATTAAGGGTATTATGGTAATTTTCCAATCTAAGGGTATTTTGGTAATTTTACAGAGTTGGGGTATTTTAGGCAATTTTACAAATCTAAGGATATTTCGGTAATTTTTTGAATCAGGGTATTCGGTCCTTCTCGGGTTTTAGTTATAGACTTTGGCCCATTAACAAGTCCTTGCGCTAAAGCGAACAGACACTATGCACCAGGTAGGATTCCAGAGAAGAGGAGATGGGCCACTAGGACCGCTTAAGTACTAAGCTCTCCCTAGATCCAATCCTAGACATGAATATGTAACACCCATATCCCGTGTCCGATCACTGGATTAGGGTTAAAGGCATTACCAAACAGATTAGAAACATTTAAAGAATTAATCGTACAACCATTCATCAATATCAATCATAATGTCCCTTAAGTAAGTCATCGAGACCTTAAGCATGCTTATAAACCGAGTTAGGACTAAATCAAAACACATAAGTAATTTCATAAAAATTTGAAACTTTTCTAACATACAAGGGACACATGGCCGTGGGGGTAGGCCGTGCCTCACCCACGGCTACATGACACACTTGTGCAACCTCTTCATGGTAGTATTCTGCCAAAATCAACACGATCACCAAGCACGCTCGTGTGCTAAGGCCGTGTACTACTAGATCACTTGCTGACATTTCTCGCACGACCTGTAGACACTCCCGTGCCAAGGTCGTGTGCAGTTTAAGTGACATTATGCTAATTTAACCACGGTCTTAGGCACGCCCGTGTGCCTCAACCGTGTGACATTATAGGCCATTTTACAAGGCCAATATGCCACCCATTTTGGGTCTCACCTACAAGCAATACATACCAAAACATTATATGCATATATGGCAACCAAAACATATCAAATGGTTCACTTCATCCATACATTCAATACCAATTTCATTCATTACATCTTACAAACTAAATACTACATCATTTCAAACATGTATCATCGATTTGCTGAACCAAAACTTAACCATTTCATATGCATCAAAACATACAAATATATGCTTCATAACTCATTCATTCAAACATTTATCAACTCAAAAGCTTGCCAATACACAAGGCCATGCTCACTTTATAAACATATACACCTATCTAGTCTATACATTCCATAATTAGCTATATACATTTTCAAAAGGGTACCAAAATAAGTTTAGTAGTTTGATGATGATTCTTGACAATCCCGAGCCTTCAGTAGCTTCGACAACCTATAAAACTGAGAAAACACATACATAGAGTAAGCTTTCCAAAAGCTTAGTAAGTCATTTACAAATAAACACCTTGGCACATATATATCGATCACTTAGCAACTATAACATATATAACTTGGTTCATAAACTTATGGTCACATTTGCCACATTCAACATTTTGAGATTCACATTCTCATTCTCAATCACACTCTTCTTCATATCAAAGTCATATAGGTACTTACCTTTTATACACACTTAATGTGCATTCAACGTACTTGAAATGGAGAATCACTCACTTATTAATCATAGCTCGGATATACCATTCGATTGTAGACTTGCCTATTGAACCAATAGGAACCTAGTAGAATACTCAGAAAGCTCGGAATAGTAGTACAATGCTAACGTCCCAGATGAGGTTTTACATGCACTCGTATATCGATGCCACTGTCCCAGATAGGGTCTTACACGTACAGATCTTAACGATCCCAACGTCCCATACGTGGTCTTACACGAGTCAATATGATGCCGATGTCCCAGATAAAGTTCATATTGATGCCTACATCCCAGACGAGGTCGTTTTACATATAATTCATGTCGATGCCTACGTCCTTGATGAGGTCTTACACAAATTTCAAATCAATGCCAACGTCCCGGACGTGGTCTGACATGATAAAACAAAACGGATACCTATGTCATGACATAGCTAATCCTATCTATTCATAGGTTCACACGGGACTTCTTGGACTTAGTCACTATATAGGATTTTTTCCTCGAATTCATAAGCATAGCTTCTCAATAGCATTCATGATCAACATCAAACACAAAAACAATTATAGTTGCATACATATACATTTATTTGAATAGTGACTTACCTCGGATTTGGTTTATCGAACGAAAACGGCTACTAAGTTATTTTTGCTTTCCCACGATCTAAGTCTATTTTCCTCGGTTCTTTATCTAAACATATTCAAAATTAACTATTTTATTCACTAGTTCATTCAATTCAATCCACAGACACACATTTAGGGCTATTTGCAAATTAACCCTCATATTTGCACATTTTATCAATTTAATCCATTTTTCACAAAACATGAAATTCACAAAATCTACCCATGCTCAGGCTTAGCCAAATACTCCTACATCACTTATAAGTCCACATTTTTCATTGAATTCATAAATTAGTCCTCCAAAATAAGATTTTCACATTTTAGCCCTATTTAGCTAAATTCATCAAAACTTTAAGAACATAACATGTTCATCTAGCTCAAATCTTTCATATATCATCCTCAAACATCACAAAGCTTGTAAAATCATCAATGGCATATTTCACATACATCATCAAAACACAAAACTAAGGCATGGGTTTGATATCTCTCTAAGCAACGATTGCAAAAACGTAGAAATTATTAAAATCGATTAAAACATACCTTGAATTTAAACCCTCAAATGGCTGACCTTAGCAAGCTTCATCTTTCTTTTTCTTTTACTAGTTTCGATCAAAATAAAATAATAAAGATGAATACTTTCATCTTTTGTTTCATAGATTTTGTGATAATAAAACAATTACCCTTTTTAGCCATTTAAAAGATATTTGGCATCAATAGACAACAAGGGTATAATAGGCCATTTACCATCCACTATCTAAATAGTGGTCTATTTGCCACTTAAGGCCACAACTTTACAAAGCCACAACACATTGGCACTTTCACAAACAGCAAGCAACTTTCACATTCAATGCAATATCATCCTTTTGTCAAATTAAACACACAAACGAAAAATTAACTTACAAAAATTTAGCACACTTAATCACATATCAACGGCATAGAAAATGATATTAAAAATATTATACAGACTCAAATTTGTGCTCCCGAAACCACTATTTTGACTAGGGTATAAACTGGACTGTTATAATTCTCCCCCCTTGGGGATTTTCATCCTCGAAAATCTTACCGTTAAACAGATTCGAATGTTGCTATCTCATTGAATCTTCAGGCTCCCACGTAGCCTCTTCCAGTTCGTGTCGATTCCACAATACTTTCACTAATGGAATTTTATTGTTTCTTAACTCTTTCTCTTCACGAGCTAAGACAAGGATCGGATCCTCTTTGTATGTCATATCAGATCAGATTTCAATATCAGATGGGGCAATCACATGTGACAGATCAGACCGATATCTACGGAGCATCGAAACGTGAAATACATTATGAATCTTTTCTAATTCAGAGGGTAATTTCAATCTATATGCAATAGGCCCAACACATTCAATGATCTCATACGGTCCGATGAATCTCAGACTTAACTTGCCTTTACATTCGAATCAGAGCACTTTCTTCCACGGAGACACTTTCAGAAATACTTTGTCGCTGATCTCAAATTCTATATCTTTTTGTTTTAAGTCCGCATAGGACTTCTGACGATCAGATGCTGCTTTCATAGAATCCCAAATCAATTTCACTTTTGTTCGGTATCTTTTATCAAATCGACCCCGTTTAACTTATTCTCACTGAGTTCAGTCCAATATAGAGGTGTAAGACATATATGTCCGTACAAAGCTTCATATGGTGCCATTTTGATGCTCGACTGAAAACTATTGTTATATGCAAATTCGATCAACGACAGGTATTGTTCCCACGAACCATTAAACTCAAGTACACAGCATCTTAACATATCCTCGAGAATCTGAATAATTCGCTAGGATTGACCACCCGTTTGCGGATGAAAAGCTGTACTAAAATACAATTTCGTGCCTAAAGCTTCTTACAATATCTTGTAGAACCTCGATGTGAATCTCGGATCCTTATCTGACACAATAGATAGTGGCACCCCGTGCAATCTCACAATCTCGAAATATAAAGCTCATCTAATCTTTCAAGCGAGTAGTTAGATCTTAACAAAATAAAATGGGCTGATTTAGTTAATCGATCAACTACGACCCATATCGCATCCTTCTTTCTCGAAGTCAAAGGCAACCCAGAAACAAAGTCCATAGTTACTCTACCCATTTCCATTCAGGAATCAAAATCGGCTATAACAACCCAGACGAAACTTGATGTTCGGCTTTCACTTGCTGGCAAACTAAGCATTTTGAAACAAATTCAGAAATGTCTCGTTTCATGCTAGACCACCAGTAGTGTTGCTTCAAATCATGATACATCTTTGTACAACCCGGATGGACAGATAGACAACTATTATGTGCTTCACCCAAAATCAACTGAATCAACTCTAGATTTCTTGGAACACAGATTCTATCTTAGAATCTCAAACAATCATCAACAACTCAAAATTCATATTTAGAATTCAATTCACATTGAGCTCGTTTCAACAACAATTCATTATCAACCTTCTGAGCAGCACATATTTGTTGTACAAATAACGGTTTCGCTCTCAATTCAGGTATCACAGAACTATCATTAGACAAATCTAACTGAGCATTCAAAGCACGTAGTGCAAACAATGACTTTCTACTTAACGCATCAGCAACCACAATTGCTTTACCCGAGTGATAACCTATCACAAGCTCGTAATCTTTTAACAGTTCTAACCATCTTCTTTGGCGCAGATTCAAATATTTCTTGTTCATTAGATATTTCAGACTTTTATGATCTAAAAACACATGACATTTCTCATCGTACAAATAATGATGCCAAATTTTAAGTACAAACACAATCGCAGCGAGCTCAAGGTCATGTGTCGGATAATTCTTTTCACGAGGCTTTAATTGTCTCGAAGCGTAAGCTACCACTTTGCCCTCTTGCATCAAAACACATCCCAGACCGTTTAACAAAGCATCACTATAAACAACAAATTCCATACCCAATTCTGGCTGTACTAACACTGGAGCTTCATTAACAGAGTTTTCAACTGGTCAAAACTTTTCTGACATTTATCCGACCATTCAAATCTGACATCTTTCTAAAGTAATCTAGTTAACGGAGTAGCTATAGTCGAGAAGCCTTTAACAATTCTACGGTAATAACCAGTTAAACCCAAAAACTACAAACTTCAGACACGTTTTTCGGAGGTTTCCAATTTAGAATAGCAGAAATCTTACTCAGATCAACACGAATCCCAGAAGCTGACACAATATGCCCCAGAAAACTAACCTCATTAAACCAGAAATCACATTTGTTGAATTTTGCGTACAATTACTATTCTCTCAAAGTTTGCAACATAATTTTCAAATGTTCTGCATGCTCATTCTCATCACGTGAGAAAATCAAAATGTCGTCAATTAATACAACAACAAATTGATCTAGATACGATCTAAAATTTCTGTTCATCAAATCCATAAAAACAGCAGGAGCATTGGTTAGTCTGAATGGTATAACTAAAAACTCATAATGCCCGTACCTCATTCTAAAAGTAGTTTTTGAATGTCTGAATCTTTAACTCTCAATTGGTAGTATCCCGATCTCAAATCAATCTTGGAAAATGCAATAGCTCCTTTTAATTGATCAAACAAATCATCAATTCTAGGCAATGGATATTTGTTCTTTATAGTCACTTTATTCAACTAACAGTAATAGATACACATTCTCATCCTTCTTTTTCACAAACAGAACAAGAGTACCCCAAGGCAAAAACTCGATCTAGCATACCCTCTATCAGTCAATTCTTGTAGCTGAGACTTTAACTCTTTCAACTCTGTCGGTGCCATTCTATGCGGAGCTATTGAAATAGGTGTCATACGAGGCAACAATTCAATACCAAATTCAACTTCACGAATCAGAGGTAAACCCGGTAACTCTTCAGGGAACACATCAATAAAATAACAAACAATGGGTACTGATTCAAGTTTCTTCTTGAATACTTTTGAATCGATCACATAAGCAAAATATGATTCATACCCCTTTTTCACATAACTTTGAGCTTTCAAAATGGATATCACAGCAGGCAATCCATTCAAATTGTCAGACTCAATCCGTACAATCTCATCATTCGGACTTCTTAAATCAATAGATTTTCTTTTACAGTTTACAACGGCATCATGCATAAACAACCAATCCATTCCCAAAATAATATCGAATTCATCAAATGGCAAAAGCATCAGATCAACAGGGAAATAGATATCTCAAAACATTAACAGACAGTTCTTGCATACTTTGTCAACCAGGACACTTTTACCTAAGGGGTTCGATACTTTTATAGCAAATTCAGTAGACTCTACAAGCAAAGTCTTACTATATACTAAATTCATGCATATGTACTTGTTATAACATCAGGTGATAAAGCTTCTTCATGAGCTTGGATAGCATATACTCTGGCTTGCGCTCTAGCTTCAGATCTTACCACAGTGTCTCTCGTGCACCTCTGACTACCACTAATATTTCTTGTATTCTTTGAAGGTCTATCCCTCCCAGATGCATTTTCAAGTCTCAGATTCTGAACAGTCTCTAGCTCATCAGACTCAGGACAATCACGGATAAAATGATGAAGCGATCCACATCTAAAGCAAGCTTTATCATTTAAAATGCAACTTCCGGATGCCTCTTTCCGCAATGTTTACATTCAGGTCTCTCCGATTGAACATTACCAACACTGGCCACAGAAGTTGCTGGGATTTTGTAACTCATTTACGATCTAGCTCTATTTCTGTTCAAATGTCCCGCATTATCTCTAGAACGACTTTGATCATCTTGAAATCTTTTCGGAGCAGATTGAAATGGTTTACTCTGAAATCTCTTTTTCATATCATGAGCTTCAGACTCAGCTTTTCTTTTATCCTTCCCGAGTGCTTTAACTTTGCAAGCTCGGTCAACGAGTGTAACAAACTCTTTTATTTCTAGGATCCCAACTAGCAAATGAATATCTTCATTCAGACCATCTTTGAATCTTTTGCACATTATAGCTTCAAATGATACACATTCACGAATGTACTGAGTCAACCTAACAAATTCCCGTTCATATTCTGTAACAGTCATACGTCCTTCCTTTAGTTCCAGAAATTCTTTTCGTTTCTGATCGATGAATCTCGCACTGATATATTTCTTCTGAAACTCAATCTAAAAGAAATCCCATGTGACTCGTTCTCATGGAACGACAAAATTAAGGTTTTCCACCATTGATAAGATGCATCTCGAGCAATGATCCCACACACTTAATACTTTCTTCTGGAGTCAGAGACATTTCATCAAATACCTAGATCGTGTTTTCTATCCAGAACCCAGCTTTTTCAGCATCATCAGCATTAGTAGCTCAGAATTCTTCAGCCTCATACTTACAAATCGTGTCAACCGGAGGCTTATCTAACAGATTAAGATGCATAATCGATGGCACAACTGTAGTCTGAGGGAGATTAACCGGGGGCGGGGGTGTGAATTAGTCGGGTTATTTTGCATGAATTGAGTGAACCACTCACTCATCATCTGAAAAAAGCTTGTTTAGCTTCTCCCTCATGACCGCTCATAGCCGGTCTCAAATCAGAGGGTGCTGCCCCTTGCTTGGGAGCAGGCGCATTACTTTTTACGTCGTCAGCTACGGCTCTTTCAAGGTCTATTGCTATACAGAAATCACATTTTATATGTCAGGATTCATCACACTATCACAGTTCAAATATATGGCATGTATAGCTAGACTCTAATACGTACGTTAGTTCGAGAATCGACTAAATCGTGCTCTGATACCAATCAAATGTAACACCCCTATCCCATGTCCAATCACCGTATTAGGATTAAAGGCGTTACCAAATAGATCAGAAACATTTACAAAATTAATCGTACAATCATTCATCAATATCAATCATAATGTCCCTTAAGTAGGTCATCGAGACCTTAAGCATGCTTATAAACTGAGTCGGGACTAAATCGAAACACATAAGTAATTTCATAAAAATTTGAAACTTTTCTAACATATAGGGAAACACGGCCATGGGGGTAGGCCGTGCCTCACCCACGGCTACATGACACACCCGTGTGACCTCTCCGTGGTAGTATTCTGCCAAAATCAACACGGTCACCAAGCACGCCGTGTACTAAGGCCGTATACTACTAGATCACATACTACCATTTCTCGCACGACCTGTAGGCACACCCGTGCCAAGGCCATGTGCAGTTTAAGCCACATTTTGCTAATTTAACCACGGTCTTAGGCACGCCCGTGTGCCTCAACCGTGTGACATTATAGGCCATTTTACAAGGCCAATATGCCACCCATTTTAGGTCTCACCTACAAGCAATACATACCAAAACATTATATGCATATATGGCAACGAAAACATATCAAATGGTTCATTTCATCCATACATTCAATACCAATTCCATTCATACCAACTTACAAACTAAATACTACATCATTTCAAACATGAATCATCCATTTGCTTAACCAAAACTTAACCATTTCATATGCATCAAAACATACTAAATATATGCTTCATAACTCATTCATTCAAACATTTATCAACTCAAAAGCTTGCCAATACACAAGGCCATGCTCACTTCATAAACATATACACCTATCTAGCCTATACATGCCATAATTAGATATATACATTTTCAAAAGGGTACCAAAATAAGTTTAGTAGTGTGATGACGATCTTTGACAATCCCGAGCATTCAGTAGCTTCGACGACCTATAAAACAGAGAACGCACACACATAGAGTAAGCTTTCCAAAAGCTTAGTAAGTCATATACAAATAAACACCTTGGCACATATTTATCCATCACTTAGCAACTATCACATATATAACTTAGCTCATAAACTTATGGTCACATTTGCCACATTCAACATTTTGATATTCACATTCTCATTCTCAATCATACTCTTCCTCATATCAAAGTCATATAGGTACTTACCTTTTATACACACTTAATATGCATTCAACATACCTAAAATAGATAATCACTCACATATTAATCATAGCTCGGATATACCATTCGTATTGTAGACTTGCCCGTTGAACCAATTGGAACCTAGTAGGATACTTAGAAAGCTCAGAATAGTAGTACAATGCCAACATCCCAAACGAGGTCTTACATGCACTAGTATATCGATGCCACTGTCCCATACAGGGTCTTACACGTACAAATCTTAATGATGCCAACGTCCCAGACGTGGTCTTACACGAGTCAATATGATGCCGATGTCCCAGATAAAGTTCATATTGATGCCTACGTCCTAGATGAGGTCTTTTTACATATAATTCATGTCGATGCCTACGTCCCAGATGAGGTCTTACACAAATTTCAAATCAGCGCCAATGTGTTGGACGTGGTCTTACATGATAAAACAGAACAAATACCTATGTCATGACATAGCTAATCCTATCTATTCCTAGGTTCACATAGGACTTCTCGGACTTAGTCACTGTATCAAATTTTTTCCTCAAAATTTATAAGCATAGCTTCTCAATAGCATTCATGATCAACATCAAACACAAAAAACAATTATAACTGCATACATATACATTTATTTGCATAGTGACTTACCTCAGATTTGGTTTATCGAATGAAAATGGCTATTCGATTATTTTTGCTTTCCCGCGATATAAGTCCGTTTTCCTCAGTTCTTGATCTAAACATATTCAGAACTAACTATTTTATTCACTAGTTCATTCAATTCAATCCATAGACACACATTTACGGCTATTTGCAAATTAACCCTCATATTTGCATATTTTATCAATTTAATCTATTTTTCACAAAACATCAAGTTCACAAAATCTACCTATGCTCATGCTTAGCCGAATACTCCTAAATCACAAATAAGTCTACATTTTTCATTGAATTCACAAATTAGTCCTCCAAAATAACATTTTCACATTTTAGCTCTATTTAGCTAAATCCATCAAAACTTCAAGAACATAACATGTTCATCTAGCTCAAATCTTTCATATATCATCCTCAAACATCACAAAGATTGTAAAATAATTAATGGCATATTTCACATACATCATCGAAACACAAAATTAAGGCATGGGTTTGATAGCTCTCTAATCAACGATTGCAAAAACGTAGAAATTATAAAAATCAATTAAAACATACCTTGAATTTAAACCCTCAAATGGCTGACCTTAGCAAGCTTCATCTTTCTTTTTCTTTTACTAGTTTCAGTCAAAATAAAATAATAAAGATGAATGCTTTCATCTTTTGTTTCATGCATTTTATGATAATAAAACAATTACCCTTCTTCGCCATTTAAAAGATATTTAGCATCAATAGACAACAAGGGTATAATAGGCCATTTACCATCCACTATCTAAATAGTGGTCTATTTGCCTCTTAAGGCCACAACTTTACAAAGCCACAACACATTGGCACTTTCACAAATAGCAAGCAACTATCAGATTCAATGCAATATCATCCTTTTGTCAAATTAAACACACAAACAGACAAAATAACTTACAAAAATTTAGCACATGCTTAATCACATATCAACAACACAGAAAATGATATTAAAAATATTATATAGTCATGAATTTGTGGTTCCAAAACCACTGTTCCAATTAGGTTATAAACTGGACTGTTACAGCATATGTTCGTTGCCACACTCTAACCTTTACTTGATCCCCAGGACTTCTCTAACACCCTTAGACATTCCAAATTCATTAACCCTCAAAGCCCACATGCCAATTGTCATTTTCTCACTCACTTAAAAATTTTCTAGGATCTAAAGCCTATAGCCGAATAGGCCCAATACTTCTAGGCCCAAATTCAGTGCGTTATACGTATTGCCATCATCGAAAGGTGGGGTTAATATGCATGTTTAAGTCTCAGATTAAATATTACAGTGATGCTGGGTAAGATATACATTGAATTTTATTGCCTCGACAATCACCTATCTTTTTATACGTTGTGAGCACTTAATATTCTACTGAAGATTCATGCTAGGGATCCCAGTTTATCATTATGATATTTTATTTTATTATTTACAAGTTATTGCATCGACAACTATTCTCACAAATTATCTTGTTTTTATCTAACTATTGCACCATTATTAATAAACAAATGCTTATCATTTATGTGGGATTGATATCAGACAGACTCACATCTGTCAATTATACTTGCATTGACAGTGTACGCTTCCACATAATTACAGTGACGTTAAACAACCAGTCAAGTTTTTGGCGCCATTGTCGGGGCTGGTGTTTGTTTGATGTTTATTATTGTTTTTGTTTGTTTTTGCACTTTATTTTCCTTATATAATATTTAGTATTCACTAACTGGTTTTTCTTTGGTTCTAATTCTTTAACTTCAATTTATGTGTTTTATGACTCAAAGCAAATCAGATTTTCTGGTCGATTTTGAACCAGAAATTGAAAGGACTGTTCAGAGTAGACTTTGAAAAGAAAGAAATATGGCTCTACTAGGAAACAATGTAGCCATACCCTCGATACAACATCAAAATGTTAATAACCCATTTTTGCCGCAAGATGCTCATATACAAAATAGGACTATACGAGATTCTGTAGTACCTGTTTTGGATGATTTACAACCAAGAGTTGTTAGGCCAACAATCCAAGCTGGGAATTTTGAACTCAAGCCAGTAATGTTTCAAATGCTGAATTCTAATGGACAATATGCTGGACTGCCACATGAAAATGTAAGAGAACATTTTAAATCCTTTTTTATTGATCTGTGCTTCCTTTAGTCAACAACGCATTCCTGATGACACCTTGAAGATGCAATTATTTCCTTATTACTTATAGGAAAATCACATACTTGGTTTTTGGACTACCGATCAGAACAATTACTTCTTGGGATGCACTAGCAACATAGTTTATTTTGCAATTTAACTAGCCGTGATGAATGCTCGTCTTTGAAATGATATTACTGCTTATCATCATTGGATGATGAAAATCTTCATACCACATGGGAATGTTATAAATCTTTATTTTGACGTTGTCCCATGCATGACATTCAACCAAAAACACAAATTGAGATTTTTTATAATGGGCTAAATTCACATACAAGGAATCTTGTCGATGTATCAGCCAATGGACATCTACTGGATTGCACTTATAATGATTTTGTAAGAATTCTCGAGAGAATTTCTCAGAATGATTATCAATACCCTATCTCCAGAGCTGCACAAACAAAAACTACTCCAGAAGTTATTGAATTGGATGCAATAACAACACTAAGTGCTCAAGTTTCTTCTCTCACAAACATAATTACAAATATGCAAGGGGCTAGTGGCGTTTCACCTATACAAGTCACTTAGGAAGTTGATGTTCCTACATTTTATTGTGAAATTTGAAGTGACAATCATAGCTATGAAGATTGCACACAACATGCAGAAAATGTAACAGCCAGTTTTTAATCAAATCAGAACAATGGATTCGGGACCACAAATGCAAAGTCAAAATATTTATTTTATTATTTTATTAAATTTTATAGCATTATAAAATTATTGTGTGAAAGTTTCGTGAAGAAATTTTATTGTTTGGTTGGTCAATTTGAGAAAAAAGGACTAAATCACGTAAAATGCAAAAGTACTGTTCTATTAGCTAAAGGTATTAAATAGCTATAGAAAATTAAAATTAAGGTCCTTAAGTTGTAATTAGAGCATCCATAGTGTAAGTGGTCAATAATGGACATTAAATGGATGTTATTAAATGATTTATTACAAGGTTAAAATAGTAAATTAGTAATTAACATCAGATTAATAAAACAAAAAATTCAATTTAGACTTCATTATCATCATCTTTAGTCGAAAATACATAGAAGAAGAAGCCATAGAATTTGTTTTAGGGTTCGACACTTGCAAGTTTAATTGGTAAGTGATTTTGACTCGATTTTTAATGATTTT
The DNA here is from genome assembly GCA_025506655.1 of Gossypium rotundifolium. Classification (NCBI taxonomy): domain Eukaryota; kingdom Viridiplantae; phylum Streptophyta; class Magnoliopsida; order Malvales; family Malvaceae; genus Gossypium; species Gossypium rotundifolium. The sequence continues at coordinate 67,095,795 of CP106725.1, forward strand.
TACTTTTTGAGATCGTTGCTTCGTATTCTAGCCAGCCCAGGGACTAATTTACAAATTTTTTAAAGATTTATCATGTTTTAATTATTGAATGCTTGAGTAATTTGATGTTTTACGATAGATTTAGAAGGTTCAATGTTAGATTAATTATTTTTGTAAAATGATTTTTGACAAAATGTTAAAAAGGGGTTAAATTGAGAAAATGAGAAATATAGTGGTTAAAAGTGGGAATAAATGAAAATTATGGGCTTCTAGTGGCACTATGGTAATTCTCCTAGCATGGGTAAGTCTTGAATTTCATTAATTTGTGATTTAGTGAAATAAGGACTAAATTGTGATAAATGTGAAAAATTATGAGGCAAACGTGTAAATGTGTTTTAAGTGTATTTTGGATTAAATTAAATGAATAGATGATTGAATAAGTTAATTTTGAATATAATTAGATCAAGAAAAGTGGAATACAGACTTGGATCGGGGAAAAGACAAAGTTATCGACTAATCGACTTGATTCGCTGTTTTAGCATCAAAGGTAAGTTCGTATGCAATAACCATTGTTATAATTTCACTTTTTAATTCTTTATATTGCATAAATTGTATATATGGGACTACACTTATGTTCAATGACAAATCGGCTATTTGTGGCACTTAGTGTGCGATTCGATATAGCTTCGGCTAAATATGGCACTTAATGTGCGATTTGAGATAGCATCGGTTATGTACGGCACTTAGTGTGCAAGACATCGAGTATAGCACTTAGTGTGCAAGATATTGAGTATTCAATGACATTCCATGTAAGTATGAAATTGTTATGGATTATTATAGGTATGTAAATGTATATTATGAGCTTAAAATTGAAGAAATTACGAAGTTTGAATATAAGCTTATGAATAAGTATGTGAAAGGTTTGTTAGTAATCTTGAATTGCATGATAATATGTTTAGATTAATGAATGTGTATGTGTGATTAGTTAAGTTTATATCATACAAGCTTACTAAGCTATAAAGCTTACTTTGTTTATTTTTCCATGTCTTATAGTGATTTCAAAGCTAGGTCAGATTCGAGGATCATCGGAGATTACGTCACACTATCCAACCATCACTTTGGTATTTTTGAGCTCTTGGTTTGGTCATATGGCATGTATAGGATTATGGTCATTTTGGTTATGTTTTGAAAGTGAATATTTCCATTTGTGATGACTTGTGAATGGTTATGTTTTGTTTGTATTTATAGCCATGAGATTTGGCTTAATTTGGCTAGTTTGGTTGTAAATATAAGTGTGCTTATGGTTTATGTTATGAGATTTGTGGAATTGGTGTTATGCTTGTGAATTGGGAGTAAAATGATGTAAGTTTAGTATATGCTGATTGGATATGTTAGTGCCATTTTATTAAGTGTTTAATGATACTTGGAAATGGTTAATGAATAGATTGTGTATAATAACCCAATTTTGGGTCTAGTCAGAACAATGGTTTTGGGACCACAAATCCAACGAAGTAAAATCTACTTTTATTATATTTTTATGGTCTACAGTTATACGGAATGATTTCGTGAAAATTTCGTTCAAACATTTTGACATTTGAGCACTCAATTTAGCAAAAAGGACTAAATTGTAAAATATGCTAAAGTTAAGTTCTACATTCTAGAGGTGTCTAATTGCTATGAAATTTTAAATTGAAGGTCCTTAGATGGTAATTATACCATTTTTTAAGTTAGTGGACAAAAATGGACATGGCAAGATAAAATTTTGATGTTTTAAGTGAAGGGATTTTGGTCATTTAGTAATTAAATGAATTAAAAACCAAAAATCAAGCCACAATTTATCCCATCTTCTTCATGCTTGTGCCGCAAATTAGAAGGGAAGCCATAGCTAGGGTTTTTCCACTTTCAAGCTTGATTGTAAGTCCGTTCTTGTCCTGTTTTTAATGCTCTTTATATTTTTGAAGTCGTTATCTCTCGATCTATCCATTTTTACCATTAATTTGAGAAATGATTTAATTCTAGGTTTGACCCATGTTAGACATGTGTGTATTTTGATGATTAATGGTATATTAAGCAAGTTCAATGTTAGGTAAACAAATTTTGCTAGGTGATTTTTGATGAAAATGTAAAAAGGACCTATTTGTAAAAAGATTTCAAAATGTGTGTAAAAGTGTGATTAAATGAAAAATATTGGCTGTTATAAGCATGAGAGAGGTTCAATTAAGCTTAGGTCTTGAAGAAATCGAATATATTTCATTTTACGAGCCTAGGGGCAAAAATGTGTGCCTTGGTCGTGTGAAGTCTGCACCTATTTTATGAAAAATTATGAAAATTAAATCGACCACACGGCTTAAGCACACGGGCGTGTGCCTTGGCCGTGTGACCTCAACTTGTTTTTGTGTGACAAAAAATGAGTTACATAGGTTAGGGACACGGGCGTCTGTGACCACACGGCCTGCTGACACAGATTTGTGACCCTTGTTTTAGTGAAAATTTTTCTAAGTGTTGTATGATTTTCTACAGTTCTCGATTCAATCCCGAACTACTTCCAATGTATGTTTTGGGACTCGTTGGCTCGTTTTAGGGATGATATGAATGTATGTGAAAAGTTTTAAATTTGGATGGAAATTACATCTCATTTTTTTTATGTTTGCTTGTGTTTAAGTCCGGTAATGCCTCGTACCATGTTTTGGCGTCGAATACGGGTAAGGGGTGTTACTTGGTATTTATGATTGAGATTTAGGCTAAGAAATGTTTAGATGAAATTGTAGGAATTATGGTTGATTTGGTTGTTTTGGATTTCCTATTTTGCTTTGTTTTTGTGCCATATGTGTAGATGAATGTGTATACCAAATGGCGTGGCAAAATGGCTTGGTAAATAGCCAATTTTTGTCCACACGGGCAGAGACACGGGCATGTGTCTTAGCCATGTGTGACACACGATCATGTTACACGGCCATGTGTCCCCTGGTGTTGAAATTAAATTGAAGTCAGTAAGCTCCACATGGTTTCACACATGGGCCTATGACTGGCCGTGTGGTACAAGTTAATATACCCCCTAATTGGCACACAACCTAGCACACAGCCATGTGACTTGGCTTGTTTCATAAGTCAGTATATCCTACAGTTTTGGCATTGTAACACCCCAAACCCGGCCTATACGTCATCACCTGATCTAGTATGCTACGGGTTTAAATCTTGAAAACTTTATTTCGATGGGTTTTAAAAAAACTAGTTTATTATAGCCGAATAATCCATTAAATGCGCTGATTAGGTTTGAAAAGCCAATTTTCCATTTTGTTTTATATTTGAGATTTTGAAGCAAAACATAGGTTGTAAAAACCAACATAACATGAAAGAAGATAAAATGAAACCTAAGTTATGGGGCTTTATTACAAAAATATATTCCAAAAAAAAAATAATAATCCATAATAATAATGAAAGTCTTGATGGCCCTTTGAGTCTGCCTCGGCTCCCGTGTCCATAGTCTACTGCTCATCTGTAGAGTGGGAAAACAAATAAAAGGGTGAGTCACCAAGACTCATTGTGCAAAACTTGAAAATGAATAAAAACCTATGACCCACAAACATATTATGGGCCTTTGCCCGCATACAATGGTAACAGATTATGTCATGCATCATGGCCCATCCCAAAACCTAAGAGTCTATCCTCTAAACGCCCCCGTACCAACCTTTACACCATCGGGATTTCTACAATCAACCCTCCATCCGCTACACACCACATCGGCAGTTGTGCTGCCTGTCATATAGACCGATTGCTTATGCGAACCTCAGAAATACATTATAGTATTCGACAGTAATGCTACCTGTCATATAGACCGATCGCTTACGCGAACCTCAAAAATACATTATAGTATTCGACAGCTATGATGCCTATGGCAAAGCCACGATCGCCTCGCGACCCTGCTCCCCTACCATAAATCCATCAATCATTCCTATTCCATGCATGCACGCATACAAGAAACAAGTCATCAAGACATCTAACAGATCTCATACTTTCACATGCTACGGATCACATAGAAAAGTTTCTATGGGTACGTACCTGGCATCCCATGCCTACTCTTTCTAGGTAATACGACTGTTCATACAGCCTTTCTTTCCAGATTTTAGCCCTTAGCATACATATAATATATAAATGCTTATGTGTTAAGATTCTACACATCATTCATCGTTAAGATGACACCTCTATGTTGACAATCGCCGAAAGTCGATACGATCGCTATCTGCCTAAGATGCTGTTCAGAAGTCGGTCCACAACCCGGCAGCCAATCTCGAACAGCGGACACTGCTCGTTTCTTAAACTTAGGGATTACGGACCCAACCCTCTCCTTTGCCTAATCCATATTTGATTCCATCCAAAAATTCCTTGTCAGAACTACTATAGCGAAATATGGTTAAACCATATCATATGAGTTAATAACTCAATTATGATAGCGAATCTTAATGGGAATCTAAAGAAATCCCTTACCTTAAGATCCCGAAATTGATAGGATACTAGAGATTATTGGTTTCTAGCTTTTTAAGATCTGGATGATTTATTCTACTACGATTTCCTGGAGTGCCGCCCAAAAGAACATGCGATTAACGAAAGAGTTAAACTAAAGATAGCCTATTAAGCTACTAGCCATTCGACTATAGTCTTAAAACTGAAAGAGAAAAGAATTCGGTTCTTACCTTTACAGAGAAATCGGCGCTTCAAGAAAATCCCGATTTATGGTGAAATTGGCACAAGAGGAAAAGAATGGAAAAAGAAAGTGAATTAAAAAGGTTTCGGCTTTTAGTAGGGTAATCGACAGAGAGAAAAAAGAAAGAATAATCAAAGGTATTTAGTTATGGAGATGAGAAAAAAGTTGAGAGGTTTCGGTTTTTGGAAAAGAAAAGAGAATAAAAAGTGTAGAGAGGGACTGACAATTTCGGCACAAAGACTAGGGTTCAAATGCCAGAATTTGAAGAGATACACTTCTATTTATAGGGGATTTTGGCACTTACCTATCAAATGCCGGAATTGCCCTCTTCTAAAAATCGAGACTAATTGACAAACATGGGGAATTTCGGCACCCCTTATGCCACTTCAAAACCGATTCTTCCTCCCCTTAGAGATGGAATTTCGGCCATCTCCTTCCTTCAGAGTTGGTATTTCAGCCAACTCTGCCTACAACAGATAACTCCCATCTTTTCTCCTTAATCTACTTATAACTAATATCAGCACAATTATCTATATTATTCATAAGATAAATCTCCCTATTTTTAAGCCTTGTTGCGTCCAACCTTACCCACCTATATATCGAAATTTAGCTAATTAAAATTAAAGGAATTGGGCTTCATGCCCCTTGCATTTGGGCCTCCTTAGTTGATGCCACCTCATTGCTCTCTAAGTGGTGCCATTTGCCACTGGGCCACAAGCCCACTTGTGATTGAAACATAGATAACATCTTTTAAACCCTCTAATGTCCAAGTAGAAAATTTACCCAAGGCCTCAGCCCAATCTGAGCCCCTTAAATACTCTAATTAACACATTGAACGTAATACACATCAAATGCAAAGGCCCATTAATTCAGGATGTTACAGTTCTACCCCCTTAGAGAAATTTTGTCCTCGAAATTACCTCATCCGAATAGATGCAGGTATTGCTGTCGCATCGCTTCCTTTGGTTCCTACGTAGCCTCCTCAGAGCCGTGATTTCACCATAGAACCTTCATGAACAGAACCTTCTTCCTTCATAATACTTTGACACCATGATCCAAGATTTCCACTGGCTCTTCTTCAAAGAATAGGTCAGGTCTTACCTCAAATTTCTCCACAGGTACCAGATGAGATGGATCCTAATGATATCGGGTTAACATGGAGACGTGAAATACATCGTGAATCTGGCTTAGCTCAGGAGGTAGCTCTAGCTGATACACTACTGATCCAACTCGTTTTAGCACCTGATAAGGTCCGATGAATATGGGACTTAACTTACCCTTCCGTCCAAATCTTAATACTTTCTTCCATGGCGACACTTTCAAGAACACCTTGTCACCCACGGAAAACTCTATGTCCCAATGCTTTAGATCAACATAGGACTTTTGTCTGTCCAACACTTCCTTTAGTCGAGCCTGAATTAACTCAATTCTCCTCCGTCTCGGTAACCAACTCCGAACCTAAAATCTAACATTCCCCTAATTCAGTCCAACAGGTAGGAGCACGACACTTTCACCCGCATAATGCTTCATAGGGCGCCATCTGAATACTAGACTGGTAGCTGTTGTTGTAAGTAAACTCTGCCAATGGTAGAAACTCCTCCCAACTACCTCTGAAATCAATGACACAACCTCTTAACATGTCCTCCAAGATCTAGATCACCCACTCAGACTGTCCATCGGTCTGAGGATTAAACGTTGTACTAAAGTCCAACTTCATACCCAACGCTTGATGCAACGCCTTCCAAAACCTTGACGTAAACCTAGGATCTCGGTCTGAGATAATTGACACAGGTACTCCATGCAACCTTGCAATCTCCAATATATGCAGCTTAGCCAACTTTTGTAAGGAATAATCAACTCGAACAGGTACAAAATGAGCGGACTTCGTCAATCGATCAACGATCACCCAAACTAAATCTTTCCTAGTAGGCATGAGAGGTAGCCCACTAACAAAGTCCATTGTGATCCTTTCCCACTTCCATTGGGGAATCTTTACTGGCTGCAATAATCCTGATGGTAACTGATGCTTCGCCTTTACCTGCTGACAGGTTAAACACTTCCCTACCAATTCAGTCACCTCTCGCTTTAAGCCTGGCCATCAGAACTGTTCCCGTAAATCTCAATACATCTTACTCCCTCTAGGATGCATAGTGTATGGACTACCAAACGCTTCCTGTAAAATCCTTCGCCTCAACTCAAGGTCTTTTGGCATGCACACTCTCCATTGAAAACATAATAATCCTTCCTCATTCATACTGAACTCCGTTGGCTCATCACTTGAGATCAACTGCAACTTTCCCCTAAGCAATCCATCGCTCTGCTGTTTCTCCTTAACTTGACTAACCCATGAGAGTTTCACTTGAAGTTCAGCTAGTAAACTTCCATCATCATACAAGCTAAGGTGGGCAAACATCGCTCTCAAATCAGAGATCACCTTATGGCTTAGAGCATCTGCCACCACGTTGGCTTTACCCTGATGATACTCGATCGAGCAGTCATAACCCTTTAACAACTCAATCCACCTTCTCTGCCTCAGATTCAACTCCTTCTGAGTCAAAAGGTACTTCAAGCTTTTATGATCCGTGCAAATGATAGATTTCTCCCCGTACAAATTATGCCTCCAAATTTTCAAGGCAAACACCACCGCCGCCAACTCCAATCATGGGTGGGATAGTTTGCTTCATGCGGTCTCAACTGTCGTGATGCATATGCAACCACCTTTCCATCTTGCATCAACATGCATCCTAATCCCGTGTGTGAAGCATCACAGTAAATCATGAATTCCTTCCCACCATCCGGTTGAATCAACACTGGAGCCTCCATCAATATCCTCTTTATCTTCTCAAAACTATCTTGCTATTTATCAGTCCACACAAACGAACTCCTTTCCATAACAACTTAGTCAACGATGCTGTAATCAGAGAAAATCCTTCCACAAATCTTCTGTACTTGGCTAAACTAAGGAAACTCTAAATCTCCGCCACCGACTTAGGCGGCTTCCAATCCAACACTGCTTCAATTTTTTGAGGGTCAACCCTAATCCCCTCTGCTGACACCATGTGACCTAGAAAAGTAACTTCCTTTAGCCAAAATTCGCACTTGCTGAATTTGGCATAAAGCTGCTTCTCCCTCTGAATATGTAGAACCACCGTAGATGTGAATCATGCTCCTCTTCTGATCTTGAGTAGACCAAGATGTCATCAATAAAAACCACGACAAACCGATCCATGTAGGGTTGGAACACTCGGTTCATCATATCCATAAACGCTACTGGTGCGTTAGTCAACCCAAATGGCATCACCATGAACTCGTAGTGACCATAGCGAGTCCTAAAAGCCGTCTTATGAATATTCGCCTCCTTGACCTTAAGCTGATAATACCCAGACCTCAGATCTATCTTTGAAAAGACTGAGGCCCCCTTTCAACTGATGGAACAAGTCATCGATCCTTGGCAACGGGTATTTGTTCTTGATGGTTAACTTATTCAGTTGACAATAGTCAATACACATATACATTGAACCATCCTTCTTCTTAAGAAATAACACCGACACTCCCCAAGGTGACACACTTGGTCAAATAAACCCTCTATCCAATAACTCCTGGATTTACGCTTTCAATTCCACTAACTCCTTCGGCGCCATTCTATATGGAGCTATAGATATTAGCGCTATTCCCAGAAGAAGATCAATTCCAAACTCCACTTCTCAATCCGGAGGTAATCTCGGAAGCTCTCCAAAGAAGACATAAGGAAATTCCTTCACCGTCCTAACGTCCTTAATAGTTAGGTCATTGGCTTCCAACACCCGTACAAACATTAGAACTGCCTTGCACCCTTTTCTCACCATTCTTTCTACTCTTAGGGCAGTTACCACGTTTGACAGACAATTCCCCCTTTCTCTTATGACCAACACTTCACCTCCCTCGAGGTTGTTAACACCATCCGCTTGGCTGCAAAATCTAAGTTGGCTTGATACTTCACTAGCTAGTCTATGCCTAAAATTAAGCCAAACTCCCTGAACGGTAATTCTATCAAATTCGTCAGGAAAATTATTCCCTGAACTTCTAAGGGTACCTTCCAATAAAGTTTATCAACTATCACAGATTGTCCTAATGGGCTAATTACTATCATCGCCCTAGGGTTAACTTTAGAATCTAAACTTAAAGTTTCAGACACACTACTAGCAACATATGAATGTGTCGACCCAATGTCAATCAATGCAACATAAGGCAATCCAAAAATTAAAAATGTACCGGTTATAACATCTGGTGCATCAGCCTCCTCTCGATGTCTGGCAGCATAAACCAACCCCAGTTGCCTTACCTCAATGTTTCCTGCCGCTCGGCCTGGCGCTCCTCGGCCTCGACCAAAACCATTACCACCTCTGGCCAGACCACGACCTCTTTGTGGATACTGACCTCGAGCATAATGACTAAGGTGTAAGAATTCTACTTCATACACCGCCACCGACCTACTTCCCTGAACCAGTTAGGAATGCTCTACATTGTGCATCCACATAACTCGTTCCAATATACTTACTCTAGAATGCCACCTTGAAGTAATCCCAAGTGATATGGTCAGCTACGGTACCTTCCTTAACCGTAAGCCACCATTGATAAGCTTCGTCTCGAAGAAGAGACACCACTCCCTTCATCTTCTCTTCATCCGTGAAGTCGAGATCATCCATGATCCGCTCTATTACTTCCAACCAGTACTCAGCTGTACTAGGAGCTACACCCAAAATTCCCTTAAACACCTTCGCCCATTGGCTCTCAGTCACTTTGGCACAGACTTCCAGGCTTCTGTGCCCATGCTTGCTCCAACAACTCTCTCCAAAACCCTTAACATAGCACGAGATACAAGAACATCTCCGGCGTCGATCTTGAAACTCTGCCTCCACAGCTAGTGGCACTAGAACTTCATTCCCCGACTCGTGACCAGACCCCACGGGTTCTGACACAGCAATCTTGCCTCTACCTCGGCCACGCACACCACGTCCTCCAGTGCTCATTCTACCGTTAGCGATTTATATGATTACAAATTTTATGAATTAATAATTCTTTCTTCCACTGATTAATAACGGACAATCTTATAACATAGTTCTTTCAAATTTGCATTCTATCAATAAGTTCAGTTCTCAAGTCTGTATTCCCTAATTCTCGAGTTCACATTCAATCAACATCAAGCAGAGCACCACATACATGCATCAAACACACAAGTAAACATCCACGAACTTGCATTCATCACCTAGGGGAATTTTCATCATTTCACTACCCAGGGTAACTTTATCCTACAGAGGTTTTTTCGTAATTTTCCAAAATAAGGTTTCTTGGCGATTTTTCAAAATAAGGGTATTTTGGTAATTTTACAATCTGGGGGTATTTTGGTAATTTTCATAGATTAGGGGTAATTCACTAATTTCTCGTATAGGGGTACTTTGGTAATTTTTAAAATAAGGGTATTTTTTTAGTTTGCAAAATAAAGGGTATCTCGGTAAAGTTTCTCAACCTAGGGTATTGCAGATAATTTTACAAAATTAGGGACATACAAGTTATTTCACAAAAATAGGGTACTGGTCCCTTTCTTGGTTTTAGTTATGAATTTTGACCTGTCAACAAGTCCTCGTGGCTAAGGCGAACAGTCACTACGCACCAGGTAGGATTCCAAAAAAGAGGAGGTGAGTCGCTAGGACTGCTTAAGTACCAAGCTCTTCTTGGATCCAATCCTAGACATGCGTATGCCTGTTTCCACACCCTAACCCTGTGACTTGTTCACAGACCTGCTTAATCAAGAAAAATCAAGTCTTATGAGATTTGAAGAATTGTTTAATCTAGGCCTAAGGTCCATTAACACTATCATACTACTCTATGTCCATAAGGCCCATCAAACCCATCATATATATCACATCAAATTTCAAAACTTTTCTCAACTTACATTATTTTCATAAATTCCTACTAGACCCATTTCACAGCCCGAGTTTTGATTTGGGCTCTGATACCCAAAGTTGGCCCATACGTCAACACCGAATCTGGTATGCTACGGGTTTAAATCATGAGAACTTTGCTTCGATGGGTTTTAAAAAACTAGTTTATTATAGTCAAATAATACATTAAATGCGACTGATTGGGTTTGAAAAATCCCATTTTCCATTTTGTTTTATATTTGGATTTTGAAGCAAAACATAAGTTATAAAAACCAACATAACATGAAAGAAGATAAATCGAAACCTAAGTTATGAGGCCTTATTACAAAAATATATTCCTAAAAAAAACAATAATAATAATCTATAAGAATAATGAAAGTCTTGATGGCCCCTCGAGTTCGCCTTGGCTCCCGTGTCCACAGTCTACTGCTCATCTGTAGAGTGGGAAAAAAATAAAAGGGTGAGTAACCAAGACTCAGTGTGCAAAACTTGAAAACACATAAAATCCTAGGACCCACAAACACAGATTATGTCATGCATCATGGCCCATCCCAAAACCTAAGAGTCCATCCTTTAAACTCCCCCGACCAACCTTTACACCGTGAGGATTTCTACAATCAACCCTCCATGAGCTACACACCACATCGGCAGCTGTGCTGCCTGTCATATAGACTGATCGCTTACGCAAACCTCAGAAATACATTATAGTATACAATAGCTATGCTGCCTGTCATATATACTGATCGCTTATGCGAACCTCAAAAATACATTATAGTATTCGACAACTATCTGCCTCTGGCAACATCACGATTGCCTCGCGACCTTGCTCCCCTACCATAAATCCATCAATCATTCCCATCCCATGCATGCATACATACAAGAAACAAGTCATCAAGCCATCTAACAGATCTCATACTTTCACATGCTACGAATCACATAGAAAAGTTTCTATGGGTACGTACCTGGCATCCCATGCCTACCCTTTTTGGGTAATACGACTGTTCATGCAGCCTTTCTTTCCGGCTTTTAGCCCTTAGCATACATATAATATATAACTGCTTATGTGGTAAGATTCTACACACCTTATTACTCAAGTAAGATGACACCTCTATGTCGACATTTGTCGGGCCGATACGATCGCTATCCGCCTAAGATATCGTTTCGTTGAGTCGGTCCACAACCCAGTGGCTAATCTCGAACAGCGGACACTGCTCGTTTCTTAAACTTAGGGATTACGGACCCAACCCTCTCCTTTGCCTGATCCATATTTGATTCCATCCAAAAAGTCCTTGTTAGAACTAATATAGTGAAATAGGGTTAAACCATATCGTATGAGTTAATAACTCAATTATGATAGTGAATCTTAATAGAAATCTAAAGAAATCCCATACCTTGAGTTCCCGATATTGATAGGATACTAGAGGTTGTTGGTTTCTGGCTTTTTGAGATCCGGATGATTCGATCTACTATGATTTCTCGGAGTGCCGCCCAAAAGAACATGCGATTAATGAAAGAGTTAAACTAAAGATAGCCTATCAAACTAATAGCCATTCGGATATAGTCTTAAAATTAAAAGAGAAAAGAATTTGGTTCTTACCTTTACAGAGAAATCAGTGCTTCAAGAAAATCTCGATTTATGGAGAAATCGGCACAAGAGGAAAAAAATGGAAAAAGAAAGTGAATTAAAAAGGTTTCAGCTTTTAGCAGGGTAATCGACAGAGAGAAAATAATAAAGAATAATCAAAGGTATTCGGTTATGTAGATGAGAAGAAAGTTGAGAGGTTTCGATTTTTGGAAAAGAAAAGAGAATAAAAAGTGTAGAGAGGGACTGAAAATTTTAGCATAAAGACTAGGGTTCAAATGCCAGAATTTGAAGAGATACACTCCTATTTATAGGAGATTTCGGCACTTACCTATCAAATGCCGGAATTACCCTATTCTGAAAATCGACACTAATTGACAAACATGGGGAATTTTGGCACCTCTTATGCCACTTCAAAATCGATTCTTCATCCCCTTAGAGTTGGAATTTCGGCCATCTCCTTCCCTCAAAGTTGGTATTTCGGCCAACTCTGCCTACAGCAGATAACTCTCATCTTTTCTCCTTAATATACTCATAACTAATATCAGCACAATTATCTATATTATTCATCAGGTAAATCTCCCTATTTTTAAGCCTTGTTGCCGTCCAACCTTACCCACCTATATGCCAAAATTTAGCGAATTACAATTAAATGAATTGGGCTTCATTGTAATATCCCGGGTTAAGGGCTAGTTTGTTTTGGCATTGTCTGCATGTTAATGGCCTGCTATGTTGTTGTTTGTGTGGTTTCGGGGCCTAGTTGTAGGCTAGGAGTGAGCCTGAGTAGGTGGGAAAAAGTTTAGTTTTAAGCCTTTGGGTGAGAGGAGCTGAAGGAGTTGGGGGTTATATATATTATTTGGTGAGTTGTTGCACAAGAGATGAGCTAGCAAAGTGGCAAGGCATGCGCCACTTGAGTTGGTGGTTGGCGTCAATTGGAAGGGGGAGAGGTCTTGAGTTCAAGCATGAGTGCCCCTTTTGTTTCATTTTGACGGCATGGGAGGAGGAGTTGTTGGTAGTTCAAACTCTACCATGGACTTAGTCAACACATTCAAATGATGGGTGGAGAGCAAATGGTGGAGGAAGACTTGGTCAAGATGATTTGAATTAGTGGCTTGGGAGTGTTTGGGGGAGGTTGGCGATTTTAGAGGAGATTTTGGGGAGTTGTGGCGGTTGGTAAGTTTGGGGAGGTGAGTCTGAAATTTCATTTTGGCAATTAGGCATTTCGGTCAAAAACCATTTTGGTAAGCCTTCCATTTTGTCAAAAACAAGTGATTTCGTTTAGTCAAAAGCTAGCAAAAGCTCTTCACTTGCAAATAGCCTAAGTCGAAACCATTTTTTTTTCTCATTCATTCTTGAAACCGAAACCCCAAGTGCTTGCCGAATTTGCTTGTTGTTTCAATCATTTTTTTAGTAGTAGCCGAATGCCTCTCCCATTTTCCTTTCTTCTTCATTTGAGTTAAACTGAAGCTAATTCTCTATTCTTCTACTATTTTTTTTTTCTCTTCTTGGAATCTTCTTAGCCGAAACTAGTACTCTCTTTTTCTCTCATATTTGCTCTCTTTCTTTGAAGCTTTGATAGCCAAAAGTTGTTCTTCAAAACACTCTCTCTCTTTCTTTTCTTCCAAAACCGAAAATACCTTCCTCCATTTCTGTTTCTTCTCAAAAACCGAAAGCATCTTTTTCTTTTTCCCATTTTTGTTGTGGCCGAATAGCAACTCCTTCTTCCTTACAACTTTCTCTTGCTTCTTTCTTTGTGTAAGGCTGAATCTTGGTGGTTGCTCAATCGTAAGAGAAGGTAAGTACATGGCCGAATGTTATTCTTTTCCTTCCTTGTTCTATGTCAATTCGTATTTGGTTAAGGCCGATTCCGGTATCTATTAAGAGGAGTTAATCACTTGTATTTGTAATCGTTTTTCGTATAGGGCCTTTGGAGTTCGAAATCAAGCAAGGAGAGCCTTCTTACTCTGTTAAGCACTCGGTAAATGGTGGAAAAAGGTAGCTATAATGGTTTCTTTAGAGTTGTTAAGCCAAAGTTTGATGAGACTAATGTTTATGTTTTAGAGGGGAGGCCGATTATCAGAAGGGATCGGTGTTGGTTGGGCGTGGTTGGAAACCGAACCATTTGCAAAGGTAGGCTTAACGCAACCCTTGGGTTACCTATTTTGGCCGAATGGTATAGTGACTAATCCATTGTTGGTCGGTTGTAGGATCGGGGTTGTCGAGGTGATCAAGGGACTTAGATCGGTTCTTAGGATTTAATCTTCGCTATTTCGTGTGTAAACCAACACACTATCTTAACTAAGTAATGTGATAACTTGTTTGTGTAAATGAAACAAAGTGGTTGACTATTTTGGTACCCATTGAGGTATGGATACGGATTCGGTAAGTCCGTTTCATTATGAGTTATGTGATGATATGTGATATCATGATTTTGATACTTTGAGATGCCATATTAAGCATGTGGGCATGATAGCATGATTGCGACGATTTTGCATTTAGTATGATATGCTATTGGGTGATATGAGAGGAGGGGGAGTATGATATCCGTGTCTTTGGGACACTGTGTCTTTGGGACACCAGAGGTTTGGCACCTCCAGTGGTTTGGTACCACATATTTTGTGACTTTGGGTCACCAGAGGTTTGGCACCTCAGCGTCTCGTCCCAGTGGCTTAGTACCACGGTGGGTTGGCCCCACAGTTGATTATACGGGATTGACGCCAGTGATTTGGTATCACACGATGGGTTGGCCCCATCACCGGATTTGTGACTACGGTCACCAGTGATTTGGTATCACGCTGTGTCTTTGGGACACCAGAGGTTTAGCACCTCATGGCG
The DNA here is from genome assembly GCA_025506655.1 of Gossypium rotundifolium. NCBI lineage: Eukaryota > Viridiplantae > Streptophyta > Magnoliopsida > Malvales > Malvaceae > Gossypium > Gossypium rotundifolium. The sequence goes on from CP106725.1 coordinate 67,110,814, forward strand.
ACTCGTCCCTGTGGTTTGACACCACCGTGGGTTGGCCCCACTTATGAGATACGGGATCGTCGCTAGTGATTTGGTATCACACGATGGGTTGGCCCCATCATTGGATTATTTGTGACTTTGGGTCACCAGTGGTTTGGCACCACATTATGGATATCGTGACTTTGGGTCACCAGTGGTTTGGCACCACCAGTGCTTTGGTACCACACGGGGTAGAAAAGGTGTAATGGATGGTTAGGAACGGGTGCATTAATTGTATTGCTTTGCTATGATGTGTGTTAGCATATTGTATTATCGGGAGGGGGTTTACACACTGAGTCTCGCGACTCACTCTCTCCTTTGACTTCAGGTGACACATAGACGCGGACATAGAGCCGGGATGGACTCGAGGTGCTCATGCCATGCTCAAATAAAGATTTGCTCGGACTTTTATGAAATGTGGTACTTAAGTTTTTATTACTATTTGGTTTTATTTGGGTTTGTAAATGGCCTTTTTAAATTATGTTTTGATATGTTTATGCTTAAAGTAGATTTTTTTTTAATATGCCTTAACAAGTTAATTGGGTTAAAATGTGCTAAAATTTGGAAAGACAACGATTTCAAAACTACAAAAGCGATATTTTTAAGCAGTACCATCGGGTATCACACCATAATCTGGGATAAAATGAACTCAAATGTTTTTCTAACTTAAACTTGATTTTCTACTAAGTCAAAAATGCGATAGTAATAATGAGAGACAACTTAAACTTCTTAACGTGATAAACCTATTTTACCTACCCATCGGAGTAAGTTTTTAAAATTTCTGGGTTTTCAAATATATCATCATATTTCAATCAAACCTACTCAAGTTTTTCTTCAAATACACAATTTAGCGAAGTGTTTTCCTCAAACTTTTAAACTTAAACCTAAACCTCTCAAATCCTTTTTCCCTGTAACATACCAGATTCGGTCGTGGTGTGTTGACCGGGTTTGGGGTATTACAATTATGGTATCGAGCCAAGTTCAAAGGTTTTGCCAGGGCCCGAGGCCCAAAATGTTTTCAAAAGTCTGCTTTAAGTGTTTTGTTTTAAAAAGTATGGTGTGAAAGGCATGGCACCGAGTCTCCGGCACCAATCCGCCTAGGTAAGTACCCCGTACTATTGGTTGTGATATTAATTGATATGATTGGATGGCTAGTAAGACTACTTTAGAAACTAAAACCGATAGGACTAAGTGGACTCATGAAAACAAAGCTCCTTTAATATTCATAAGACTTTGCTTTAAAAGCGTGGAATAATTATCGATGCATAAAATTCTTTAAATCAGACGAGATTTAGTCATGAGTACCCGAGGTGGACGTGGTCGGGGACGAGGTCGCGATAGGATGATAGTTTTTGAACCCGAGGTTCAGTCAGGGTCGAGAACGAGGTACCGGCCCGCCACCGATGGAGGTGGTGAGTTCCAAGAGCGATCGATGACGTGAGTGTCACAAAGCGATCTTTGCGAGTGTTAGAAAAGGTAGCTGGAGTAGGTGGAGGTGTAGGAGCTAGGAAATCGTGCTGAGCGACTTGAGCAAGCGGGCTGAATTCTTTCGGTGTCTCGGTGTTGCTCCTAACACTTCTGAATACCGGTGGAAGCGACAGAGCGGATCATGGACGATCTAGACTTGATCGCCAAGAAAAGTTAAAGGATCGATCACTTCAAAGATGAGTCATACCGATGGTGGCTCACGGTCCGAGATGTATGAGCGTAAGATCGACTTGGGACTATTTACGGCCGCTTATCGGAAGAAGTGCGTCAGAGCTAACTACATAAATGAGCAACGGAAAGCATTTCGAGGTTAGTTCATAGGAGCAAATCGATTAATTGAGTACGAGGCGAATTTCTCAGTGAGTCGGTATGCGGTATGGTGGCTCTTGAACATGAGAGGTGCGTTCGTTTGAGGATGGCCTGCGAGACGAATTAAGGTTATTAATTGCGCCCCAGCAGAAGCGTGAATTTGCGGTTCTGGTTGAAAAGGCGAAGGTAGCCGAGGGCATTAAAGAGTCTGTGAGGCAAGGTATGGATAGGAACCGACACAAAAAGAGTTTTAGATCTTCTGGGTCATCGGGTAATCAGTAGAAAAGGGCTAGACCGAGTGGGCCGAATCAGTCGGGTAGGTTTGTTGCTACTAGGCAAGGACCGCCAGCAGATGTAACCGCTAGGAAAGGCTCATTGGGGAGGATGTTGGACGATGGTAAAGGTCTGTTTTGAGTGTGGCTCGTTGGACCACCGTGTGAGGGATTTGTCCGCAAGTTGGCTAGGATTCATCAGAGAATCGTGGCGTGCTCAAGATAAGAATAATGGACCACCACCGCAGAGGGGCCGAGGTAATGGCAGAGGAGGTAATAGTTCTGGTCATGGTCGAGAGCACCCAGGCGAGGTACAAGTAACGCCGAGGCCGACGGTAGGGGCTAGTATATCTGTGGCGTCGAGAGGAGGGCGACGACCGGACGTCATTACCAAGATGCGTTTTACTCTTTGGTTCTCCATTTATCGCTTGATTGATGTGGGTTCAACACATTCATTTGTTGCAAGTAGCATAGTGAAGACCATGGATTTAGACTCTGAGATATCTTCTAGGCAGATGACCGTAATAAGCCCTCTAGGTCACTCTGTAATGGTAGATAAACTGTATAGAGACGTACCTCTAGAACTCCAAGGGGTATCTTTTGTGGTTGATCTGATGGAACTGCCGTTTGGGGAGTTCGATCTGATTCTCGGGATGGACTGGCTGGTTAAGTACCAGGCGAAGTTGGATTGCGCGGCTAAGCGCATGGTTCTGAGCACAGCTGAGGGTGATGAGGTAGTTCTGATCGGTAATAGGAGGAATTATCTGTCCAATATGGTATCTGCTCTGAAAGCCAAGAAGATGGTCAGAAAGGGCAGTGAAGCATATATGGTACATGTGTATGCCTTGGAGGCTAAGGAGTCTGCTGTGGAGACGGTTCGATAGCTTAGGAATTTGTTGATGTGTTTCTGAGGAGCTTCCGGTTTGCCACCGATCGGGAGGTAGAGTTCGGATAGATCTATTGCCCGGAACTGCGCCAGTATCCATTGCTCCGTACAGGATGGCACCTAAAGAGTTAGTGGAGCTTAAGGCTCAAATCCAGGAGTTGTCGGACCGAGGCTTTATCAGGCCAAGTATTTCGCCATGGGGAGCGCCGGTACTCTTTGTCAAGAAGAAAGATGGTACTATGTGGATGTGTATAGACTACCGCCAACTGAATAAGCTGACGATCAAAAACAAGGATCCACTACCTCGGATAGATGACTTGTTTGATCAGCTGAAGGGGGCGTCGATTTTCTCAAAGATCGACTTAAGGTCTGGGTATCACCAGTTAAGGGCAAAGGAGGCGGATATCTGTAAGACGGCATTTCGTACTCGGTATGGGCACTTTGAGTTCTTAGTTATGCCGTTCGGGTTGACTAACACGTCGGCGGCCTTCATGGATCTGATGAATAGGGTGTTCCAACAGTATCTAGATCAGTTCGTAGTGGTTTTTATCGACGACATCTTGGTATATTCAAGGACCGAGGAGGAACATGATGCCCATTTGCGGTGGTATTGCGATTCTAAGGGAGAAACAATTTCTATCTGAAGTTCAAGAATGCGAGTTCGGCTTAGGAGGTGACGTTCTTGGGTCATGTAGTATCACCGAGGGATTAGAGTGGACCTCGTAAGATAGAGGCGCTTTTGGATTAGAAGCCGCCTAAGTCGATGAGTCGAGATTCGGAGTTTTCTGGGCTTGGCAGGATTCTATCGAAGATTTGTAGAGGGTTTCTCATTGATCGTAGCACAGATGACTAAATTATTGAGAAAAGGGGTTCCGTTCATTTGGACTGAGAAGCAACAGGAGAGCTTCGATAAGTTGAAGAAGATTTTGACTGAAGCTCCGGTTCTGATTCAACCTGAGGCTGGTAAGGAATTCACAGTGTATTGCGACGCTTCACATACGGGTTTGGGTTGTGTGCTGATGCAAGAAGGGAAGGTTGTGGCTTACGCATCTCGGCAGTTGAGGCCACATGAGGTAAATTATCCAATGCATGATCTGGAGTTAGCGGCTGTAGTTTTTGGCTTAAAAATATGGAGGCATTACTTGTACGGAGAGAGATCGATAGTCTACACGGATCATAAGAGTCTGAAGTACCTTCTGACTCAGAAAGACTTGAATCTGAGATAGCGCAGATGGATTGAGCTGCTGAAAGACTACGATTGCTCAATTGAGTATCATCCGGGCAAGGCTAACATTGTGGCAGACGCGTTGAGCCGTAAGGTTGTGTCAGATCTAAGAGCGATGTTTGCCCACTTGAGTTTGTACGACGACGGGAATATTCTGGCAGAGCTGCAGGTTAAGCCTACTTGGGTTGAGCAGATCAGAGAAAAATAGTTGTTGGATGAGGTTTTGAGCGCGCAGAGGACACAAGTGCAGAATGATGGGTCGAAGGGTTATAGCTTGTCTAGTGATGGGGTTCTGTGTTTTCAAGGGAAGGCTTGTATGCCGAGAGACACTGAGTTAAGGCAAAAGATTCTTCAGGATGCACATAGCAGCCCCTACGCTATGCATCCTGGAGGTAGCAAAATGTATAGGGATCTCGGAACAGCTTTTGGTGGCGTGTCCGAAAAGGAAGTAGCGAGTTTGTAGGAAAGTGTCCACATATCGGTGAGGTCAAGGCCGAGCATCACCTGATCGGGGTTGCTTCACCATGAAGATTCCATAGTGGAAGTGGGAAAGGATAACTATGGATTTCATCATGGATTACCGCCACGCCAAGCAAGAAAGATTCATTGGGTAATTGTGGATCGGTATTCAAATCACTCACTTTATTCCTGTGAGGTGGATTACTCACTTCAAAGGTTGGCGAAGTCAGATGTATCGAGATTGTGAGATCAGACGGGGTGCCAAGATCGATCATCTCGGATAGGGATCCGAGGTTCACGCTAAGGTTCAAAAGCGTTGCATCGAGCTCTGGTACACTTAGATTTCAAAGACGGCATTTCATCCATGGTGACGGCGAATGTAAAGGGTTATATGATTTTGGAGGACATGTTACGAGGTTGTGTATTGGACTTGAGGGTAGTTGGGAGGAGTATCTACCGTTAGCTGAATTCGCCTACAACAATAGTTACCAAGCAAGCATCAAGATGGCACCATATGAGGCGTTATGCGGTAGGGAAGTGTCGCCACCTACTTGTTGGACGAGAGTTAAGTGAACGCCGCTTGTTGGGACCAGAGTTGGTTCTTTGAGATCAAGACAAGGTTAAGTTGATTCAGCTCGATTAAAAGAAGCTTGGACCGCGAAGTCCTATGTCGATCTTAAGCGGAGAGATATTGAATTTGCTGTGGGAGATCGAGTTTTTCTGAAGGTCTCGTCGTGGAAGAAAGTATTAAGGTTCGGGAGGATAGGCAAGCTAAGTCTGAGGTTTATTGGGCCGTATAAGGTACTGAGACGGGTGGGACCAGTTGCATATCAGCTCGAGTTACCAGCAGAGCTAAGTCAAATTCACGACATGTTCCACGTTTCAATGCTTAGGCGATATCATTCCGATCCGTCACATGTGGTAACAGTAGGAGAGATTGAGGTAAACCCAGATATGACCATGGAGGAAGAGCACATGCATGATTTTAGATCGGGATGTGAAGGTTCTGCGTAGGAAGTCTGTGCCTTTGGTTAAGGTTCTTTGGCGGAATCATGGCGTGGAAGAAGCTACGTGGGAACCCGAGGATATGATGAGACAGCAATACCCGCAACTCTTCTGACCAGGTAATTTCGAGGCCAAAATTAATTTTAAGGAGGGTAGAACTGTAATATCCCGGGTTAAGGGCTAGTTTGTTTTGGCATTGTCTGCATGTTAATGGCTTGCTATGTTGTTGTTTGTGTGGTTTCGGGGCCTAGTTGTAGGCTAGGAGTGAGCCTGAGTAGGTGGGAAAAATTTTAGTTTTAAGCCTTTGGGTGAGAGGAGCTGAAGGAGTTGGGGGTTATATATATTATTTGGTGAGTTGTTGCACAAGAGATGAGCTAGCAAAGTGGCAAGGCATCTGCCACTTGGAGTTGGTGGTTGGCGTCAATTGGAAGGGGGGAGAGGTCTTGAGTTCAAGCCGCAGAGTGCCCCCTTTTTGTTTCATTTTGACGGCATGGGGAGGAGGAGTTGTTGGTAGTTCAAACTCTACCATGGACTTAGTCAACACATTCAAATGATGGATGAAGAGCAAATGGTGGAGGAAGACTTGGTCAAGATGATTTGAATTAGTGGCTTGGGAGTGTTTGGGGGGAGGTTGGCCGGTTTTAGAGGAGATTTTGGGGAGTTGTGGCGGTTGGTAAGTTTGGGAGGTAAGTCTTGAAATTTCATTTTGGCAATTAGGCATTTTCGGTCAAAAACCATTTTGGTAAGCCTTCCATTTTGTCAAAAACAAAATGATTTCGTTTAGTCAAAAGCTAGCAAAAGCTCTTCACTTGCAAATAGCCTAAGCGAAACCATTTTTTTTCTCATTCATTCTTGAAACCAAACCCCAAGTGCTTGCCAAATTTGCTTGTTGTTTCAATCATTTTTTTAGTAGTAGCCGAATGCCTCTCCCATTTTCCTTTATTCTTCATTTGAGTTAAACCGAAGCTAATTCTCTATTCTTCTCGCTATTTTCTTTTTCTTCTTGGAATCTTCTTAGCAAAACTAGTACTCTTTTTCTCTCATATTTGCTCTCTTTCTTTGAAGCTTTGATAGCCGAAAGTTGTTCTTCAAAACACTCTCTCTTTCTTTTCTTCCAAAATCGAAAATACCTTCCTCCATTTCGGTTCTTCTCAAAACCAAAGCATCTTTTTTTTTCCCATTTTTGTTGTGGCGAATAGCAACTCCTTCTTCCTTACAACTTTCTCTTGCTTCTTTCTTTGTGTAAGGCCGAATCTTGGTGGTTGCTCAATCGTAAGAGAAGGTAAGTACATGGCCGAATGTTATTCTTTTCCTCCCTTGTTCTATGTCAATTCGGATTTGGTTAAGGCCAATTTCGGTATCTATTAAGAGGAGTTAATCACTTGTATTTGTAATCGTTTTTCGTATAGGGCCTTTGGAGTTCGAAATCAAGCAAGGAGAGCCTTCTTACTCTGTTAAGCACTCGGTAAGTGGTGGAAAAAGGTAGCTATAATGGTTTCTTTAGAGTTGTTGAGCCAAAGTTTGATGAGACTAATGTTTGTGTTTTAGAGGGGAGGCCAATTATCAGAAGGGATCAGTGTTGGTTCGGGCGTGGTTGGAAACCGAACCATTTGCAAAGGTAAGGCTTAACGCAACCCCTTGTGTTACCTATTTTTGGCCGAATGGTATAGTGATTAATCCATTGTTGGCCGATTGTAGGATCGGGGCTGTCGAGGTGATCAAGGGACTTAGATCGGTTCTTAGGATTTAATCTTCGCTATTTCGTGTGTAAACCAACACACTATCTTAACTAAGTAATGTGATAACTTTGTTTGTGTAAATGAAACAAAGTGGTTGACTATTTTGGTACCCATTGAGGTATGGATACGGATTCGGGTAAGTCCGTTTCATTATGAGTTATGTGATGATATGTGATATCATGATTTTGATACTTTGAGATGCCATATTAAGCATGTGAGCATGATAGCATGATTGCACGATTTTGCATTTAGTATGATATGCTATTGGGTGATATGAGAGGAGGGGAGTATGATATCCGTGTCTTTGGGACACTATGTCTTTGGGACACGGAGGTTTGGCACCTCCGGTGGTTTGGTACCACATATTTTGTGACTTTGGGTCACGGAGGTTTGGCACCTCGGCGTCTCGTCGGTGGCTTAGTACCACGATGGGTTGGCCCCACGCTTGATTATCCGGGATTGATGCCAGTGATTTGGTATCACATGATGGGTTGGCCCCATCACCGGATTTGTGACTACGGTCACCAGTGATTTGGTATCACACTGTGTATTTGGGACACCAGAGGTTTGGCACCTCATTGCGACTCGTCCCTGTGGTTTGACACCATCGTGGGTTGGCCCCACTTATGAGATCTGGGATCGTCGCTAGTGATTTGGTATCACACGATGTGTTGGCCCCATCATTGGATTATTTGTGACTTTGGGTCACGGTGGTTTGGCACCACATTATGGATATCGTGACTTTGGGTCACCAAAGGTTTAGCACCACCAAAGGCTTTGGTACCACACGGGTAGAAAAGGTGTAATGGATGGTTAGGAACAGGTGCATTAATTGTATTGCTTTGCTATGATGTGTGTTAGCATGTTGTATTATCGGGAGGGGGTTTACACACTGAGTCTCGCGACTCACTCTCTCCTTTGACATTTCAGGTGACACATAGATGCGGACATGGAGCCGGGATGGACTCGAGGTGCTCATGCCATGCTCAAATAAAGATTTGCTCGGACTTTTATGAAATGTGGTACTTAAGTTTTTATTACTATTTGGTTTTATTTGGGCTTGTAAATGGCCTTTTTAAATTATGTTTTGATATGTTTATGCTTAAAGTAGATTTTTTAATATGCCTTAACAAGTTAATTGGGTTAAAATGTGCTAAAATTTGGAAAGACAACGATTTCAAAACTACAAAAGCGATATTTTAAAGCGGTACCATGGGTATCACACCATAATCTGGGATAAAACAAACTCAAATGTTTTTCTAACTTAAACTTGATTTTCTACTGAGTCAAAAATGCGATAGTAATAATGAGAGACAACTTAAACTTCTTAACGTGATAAACCTGTTTTACCTACCCATCGGAGTAAGTTTTTAAAATTTTCGGGTTTTCAAATACATCATCAGATTTCAATCAAGCCTACTCAAGTTTTTCTTCAAATACACAATTTAGCGAAGTGTTTTCCTCGAACTTTTAAACTTAAACCTAAACCTCTCAAATCCTTTTTCCCTGTAACATACCAGATTCGGTCGTGGTGTGTTGACCGGGTTTGGGGTGTTACATTCATGACCCTTGCATTTGGGCCTCCTTAGTTGATGCCACCTCCTTGCTCTCTAAGTGGCACCATTTTCCACTGGGCCACAAGCCCACTTGTGATTAAAACACAGATAACATCTTTTAAACCCTCAAATGTCCAAGCAAAAAATTTACCCAAGGCCTCAGCCCAATCTGAGCCCCTTAAATACTCTAATGAACACAATGAACGTAATACACATCAAATGCAAAGGCCCATTAATTCAGGATGTTACAGGCATGGTCTAGATTTCACGGCCTGGCATACGGGCATTGGCCGTGTTACACAAGTTATTATACCTTAAAGTTTTGACTTCAATTTGTTATTGGGTGACAAACAGAGAGTTACACAGGTTAGGGAGAGGGGCGTGTGTGACCATACAGCTCTGCCCACATGAGTGTGTCCCAAAGCCACACGGGCGTGTGACCCTTGTTTTAGTGAAAAATTTTCTAAGTGTTGTATGATTTTTTAAAGTTCTCATTTTAGTCTTGAACTACTTCCAATGTATATTTTGGGCCTCATAGGCTCGTTTTAGGGACGATATGAACGTATGTGAAAGGTTTTAAATTTGGATAGAAATTAGTCTCAGTGTTTTATGTTTGCTTGTGTTTAAGTTCGGTAATGCCTCGTACCCTATTTCAATGTCGAATATGGGTAAAGGGTGTTACATGGTGTTTATGATTAAGATTTAGGCTAAGAAATGTTTAGATGAAATGGTAGGAATTATTGTTGATTTGGTTATTTTGGATTGCCTATTTTGCTTTGTTTTTCTACCATTTGTGTAGGTGAAGGTGTGTACCAAATAGGGTGGCAAATGGCTTGGTAAATATCCAATTTTTGTCCACACGGGCGTGTGCCTCAGCTATGTGTGGCAGACAGCCATGTTACACGGCCGTGTGTCCCTTGTGTTGAAATTAAATTAAAGTCAGTAAGCTCCATACAGTCTCACACATGGGCATGTGATTGGCCGTGTGGTACAAGATAGTACACCCCCAAATTGGCATACGGCCTAGCACACGGGTATGTGACTTGGCTGTCTTACATAAGTTAGTATACTCTACAGTTTTGGCACGGCCTAGCACACGGTCTGGCATACGGGCGTTGGCCGTGTTGCATAAGTCGTCATACCTTACAGTTTTGACCTCAATTTGTTCTTTGGTGACAAACAGAGAGTTACACAGGTTAGGGGATGGGCGTGTGTGACCACACGGCCTGCCCGCATGGGTGTGTCCCAAAGCAACACGGGCGTGTGACCCTTGTTTTTGTGAAAAAATTTTAAGTGTTGTATGATTTTCTAAAGTTCTCAATTTAGTCTCGAAGTACTTCCAATGTATGTTTTGGGCCTCATAGGCTCATTTTAGGGATGATATGAATGTGTGTGAAAAGTTTTAAATTTTGATAGAAATTACGTCTCGATTTTTCATGTTTGCTTGTGTTTAAGTCTGGTAATGCCACGTACCCTGTTTCGGCGTCAAATACGGGTAAGGGGTGTTACATTTAGTGGTATCAAAGCTATGATTTAGTCGATTCTCAGACTAACGTAGTGTGTGTAAGAGTTTAGCTATACATGCCATAAATGAACTGTGATAGTGTGATGACTCCTGATAATTTTAAATTGTGCTTTCATATAATAAATGGATGGAAATCGAACTAAAGCTGATGAAATTGAAAGCAATGCGCCAACTCCCGCTCAAGGGGCAGTGCCGTCTGATAGTCGACCTCCTACAGTTAGTGAGGGAGAAGAGGGTAGGGAAGCCTTTCTCTACATGATGAATGAGTGGTATACAAAATTTTTTGAACAAATCTGAATGCCCAACCTCCTCCACTCCTACCTATTCCTTGACAGGTTCTAGTAGCTCCATAAGGTATGGAATTTGTAAGGACAAGCCCCCGGTAGATAAGATCCAAAAGCACATGACTGAAGATTTCAGAGCTAATGTGGATGATGATCTCGAGAGAGCTGAGTTTTAGCTCGAAAACTCCTTCAGGGTATTTTATGAGCTGTCCTGCACATTGGATGAGTGTTTAAAATGTGCCATCTCACTTCTGTGAGATTCTACATATCACTGGTGGAATACACTGGTATCGGTGGTACCAATAGAGAGGATTACATGGGAATTATTTCAAAAGGAGTTTCAAAAGAAATATATTAGTTAGCGGTTCATCGATCGAAAACGTAAGGAATTTCTTGATCTGAAATAGGGTCGTGTGATAGTGACAAAGTATGAGTGAGAATTTGTCAGACTTAGTAAATTACTCGAGAGTGTGTTTCCATCGAGGCTATTATGTGCAGGAGATTTGAAGATGGATTGAATGAGGATATTCGTGTGTTAGTTGAGATCTTAAAGCTAAAAAATTTGTGGTGTTGGTTGAACAGGCTTGTAAGGTCGAAGAGTTGAATAAAGAGAAGAGGAAAGCTGATCTTGAAGCTAGAGATCTTGTAAGGTCGAGAGTAAGTCATTTCCATCTCAGTCAAAGAAATCTAAAGAAATGTATTCCAGTTTGAATGTTTTAGCGGGGTATTCACACAAAGATCGTGGGAAGCAACATTCTAGTTTTAAATCTCAAGCTACTTTAATGGCAAGGTGGGTAATGTAAAGTCTAATAGACCCGAATTTCAACATTGTGGAAGAAGACATCTCGGTGAGTGTAGAATGAATGACCGGGCTTGCTTTAAGTGTGTTTCTCAGGAGCATTTTATTCGAGATTGACCTGAAATGGCTAAAAAAGAAAAATTTCAGAGTGTGAGGCCGAGTAATACTATTAATAGGGTTAGACCACTGAGAAATACAAGAAATAGAGCTAGTAGTAAAGGTGTGACAAAATATACAAGCTGTGAGATCCGAAGCTTGAGCACCTGCTAAAGCCTATGCTATTCGTGCTCGCGAAGAAGTGACATCTCTCAATGTTATCACTTGTACTTTTTCTTCCTATAATACTAATGTAGTTGCATTGATTGATCCTGGATCGACTCATTCTTTTGTTTATGTGAAATTAGTAGCTAGTAAGAGCTTGCCAGTTGAGTCTACTAAGTTTGTGGTTAGAGTGTCTTAGTTGATAAAGTTTGCAAGAATTTTCCCTTGATGATTTGAGGTCATTGTTTTCTAGTTGATTTAATGTTGTTGCCATTTGATGAATTCGATGTTAGTTTGGGTATGGATTGGTTGACACTGCATGATCCCGTAGTAAATTGTAAAAGAAATATTATGGAACTAAAATGTGAAAATGGTGAAATTCTTCATATTGATTTAGATGAGTCGGGTCAATTACCTATTGTGATTTATTCAATGACTGCCCAAAGATATGTGAGAAAGGGTTGTGAAGCTTATTAAATACAAGAGTGTCTGAAATAAAGATTTAATTAATACCGGTAGTTTGTCAATTCTCGGATGTGTTTCTAGAGGAGTTACCTGGGTTAGCTCCGATTAGAGAGGTTGAGTTTGGTATTGATTTAGTACCAAGGACTTCATTGATATCAACTACTCCATATAGGAAGGCTCCAACTAAATTGAAGGTATTGAAAGCTCAGTTGCAAAAGTTGATAGATAATGGTTTTGCTAGACTGATTTTCTCACTATGGGGTGCACCAGTGTTATTTGTCAAGAAGAAAGATAGATCCATAAGACTTTGTATTGATTACTGATAGCTTAACAAGGTGACTATAAAGAACAAGTATTCTTTTCCAAGATTTGATGACTTGTTTAATCAGTTGAAAGTGGCAATAGTGTTTTCGAAGATTGATTTGAGATCTGGCTATTATCAGTTGAGAGTTAAAGAGTTGGATATGCCGAAAACTGCTTTCAGGACAAGGTACGGGCATTATGAATTTCTTGTTATGCCTTTGGATTAACTAATGCCCTACTATTTTTTTGAACCTGATGAATCAAATTTTTCGGCCGTACTTAGATAAGTTTGCGGTTGTGTTCATCGATGACATTTTGATTTATTTTAGGGATGAGTTTGAGCATGCATTTAAGACCTGTGTTGCAGACCTTAATAGATAAGAAATTATTTGTTAAATTTAGCAAAAGTGAGTTTTGGCTCCGAGGAGTTAGATTTTTAGGACACATTGTTTTTGGAGATGGTATTCGGGTAGATCCGAGAAAGATTTCAGCAATTGTTGATTGGAAACCACCGAGAAATGTATCGGAGGTTGTAAGCTTTTAGGCTTAGCTGGTTATTATCGACGTTTTTTTAAAGGATTTTCGATGATTGCTATTCCTATGACTAAGCTGTTGCAAAAGGATGTTAAGTTCGAATGGTCAGAAAAATGTTAACAAAGCTTTGAGAAGTTGAAAACATTATTGAATGAGGCACCGATTTTAGTGCAACCTGAACCGAGAAAAGAGTTTGTAATTTATAGTGACGTATCACTGAATGGATTAGGATGTGTGTTGATGCAAGAGTGAAAAGTGATAGCTTATGCCTCGAGATAGCTGACATTGCAAGAAAAGAATTATCCGACACATGATTTGGAATTATGAGCCATTGTGTTTGCTTTTAAAATTTGGAGACACCATTTATACGGTGAGAAGTGTCATGTCTTTTTGATCATAAGAGGTTAAAATACTTGATGACTCAAAAAGATTTAAACTTGCGAAAATGGAGATGGCTCGAGTTACTGAAGGATTATTAGCTAGTTATTGACTATCACCAATGAAGGCAAATGTAGTCACAGTTGCGTTGAGTAGAAATAATTTGTTTGCTTTGAAAGCGTTGAATACACGATTGAATTTGTTCAATAATGGTTCGATCCTAGCCGAGTTGAGAGGTAGACCGTTATTCGTTCAACAAATTTGTGAAGCATAGAAATGTAATAGTGGGTTAAAAGCCAAAAGAGCTCTGTGTGAATCGAGTAATGATTCAGACTTTTGGAATGGTTCTGATGATTGGTTAATGTTCCGAGATAGAGTATGTGTATCGGAAAATGATGAGATTATTCAGAAGATTCTTTATGAAGCACATAATGGTTATTTATCTGTTCATCTGGGAAGTACGAAAATGTATAATGATTTGAAAAATTGTATTGGTGGTTAGGTATGAAACGAGATATATCTAAATTCGTATCAAAATATTTGATTTGTCAGCAAGTGAAAACCGAACAACAAGTACCTTCGAGTTTAGCCAGTAATGGTACCTAAGTGGAAATAGGACAGGATTACGATGCACTTCGTACTGGGTTTGCCTTTAGCTCCAAAAAAGAAAGATGTCGTCTGGGTTATTGTTGATAGATTAACGAAATTGGCTCATTTTATTCCGGTACGTACCAATTACTCACTTGACAAGCTAGCTGAATTGTACATTGCTAAAATTGTGAGATTGCATAGAGTGCCTATTTCTATTATTTCGGTAGAGATCGGAGGTTTGCACCTCGATTTTGAAAGAAGTTGCAATAAGCTTTGGGTAGGAAATGCAAGTTGAGTCCACGTGTCATCGGGCCGTATGAAGTTATTGAAAGAATAGGGCCAGTGGTATATCAGTTAGCTTTACCGACAGAGTTGGAAAAAAATTCATAATGTGTTTCATGTGTCGATATTGTGACGATATCGTTCCGATCCTTCACATGTGATTTCTCCATCAGAGATTGAGATTCGACCGGATATGACGTATGGTGAAGAACCGATCAAGATTTTAGCTCGGGAAGTTAAACAGTTGGGAAATAAAGGTATAGCCCTAGTAAAAGTTTTATAGGAAAGACACGGAGTTGAAGAGGCTACGTGGGAACTTGAAGAAGCTATGAGAAAACAGTACCCAAACCTATTTTCTGGTAAGATTTTCAAGGATGAAAATCCTAAAGGGTAGAGTTATAACAGCCCAAATTTGGGTTTAGTTGGAACAATGGTTTTGGAACCACAAATCTGACGCAGTAAAATTTGTTTTTATTATATTTTTATGGTCTACAGCTTTACAGAATGATTTTATGAAAATTTCGTTCCAAAATTTTTAAGTTTGAGCACTCAATACAGTAAAAAGGACTAAATTATAAAAAGTGCAAAAGTTGAATTCTACATGCTAGAGGTGTCTAATTGCTATGAAATTTTACATTGAATGTCCTTAGATGGTAATTTGACAATTTGTTAAGTTAGTGGACAAAAATTGACGTAGTGAGATAAAAATTCAAAGTTTTAAGTGAAGGGCATTTTGGTCATTTAGTAATTAAATGAATTAAAAACCAAAAATCAAGCCAAAATTTAGCCCATCTTCTTCATACTTGTGTCGAAAACAAGAAGGGAAGCCATAGCTAGGGTTTGTCCACTTTCAAGCTCAATTGTAAGTCCGTTCTTGTCCCGTTTTTAATGTTCTTTACATTTTTTTATGTCGTTATCACTCAATCTATCTATTTTTACCATTAATTTGAGAAATTATTGAGGTATAGGGTTTGACCCATGTTAGACATGTGTGTATTTTGATGTTTAATGGTAGATTAAGCAAGTTTAATGTTAGATAAACAACTTTTGCTAGGTGATTTTTAATGAAAATGTCAAAAGGACCTATTTGTAAAAAGATTTCAAAATGTGTGTAAAAGTGTGATGAAATGAAAAATGTGGGCTGTTATAAGCATGAAAGTGGTTTGACTAGGCTTGGGTCTTGAAGAAATCGAATAGATTTCATTTTACGAGCATAGGGGGCAAAAATGTAAAAATATCAAAGTTTAGGGGTAAAATGTAATTTTTCCATAATATGAATTTTGGACTGAATTGAGAAATGTGGATAATAAATGATTTAAATTTGCTATTATAGATCAAAAGAAATGAGGTTCGGACCTAGATTGGGGGAAAAATAAGGTGTTTGATGATTAGGTCCATTTCTTCTATTTTTGTACCGAGGTAAGTTCGTATGTAAATAATGCATTGTTTTATTTATGTTTTAAATGCTTAAATATTGTATGAATTATGATTGACTCCTTAGATGTAGTTGATAAAGTTTGAGAAGGGAGAAATCTCGGTTGAACCTTAAGAATATGTAGGATATGAATGTCATGACATTTGGGTTATTTGAGATTACGTGTAAGACCATAACTAGGATATGGCATCGATATGAGACTTTGTGTAAGACCATAGCTGTGCTATTGGCATCGATAAGAGACCCATGTAAGACCATATCTGGGATATGGCATTGGTGTGGTATTGTGTGTGCGAGATTCCTGAGTATCCTTTAGTATTCCTATTGGTTTAACGGAAATTCAACGAGCATGTCAAATTTGTAAAAGGTTGTGATTATGTTGTGAGTTGGTATAGGTACGTACGTAAAACTCATTTACTAATGGCCTCAATATGTGATGAATCCCTCAGTAAGGTTATGAACGGGTAAGTTATGATTATAAGATCTTAATACTATTTATGCCAAGTTCATCATGTTTATTTGTATGATACATGTGTGATTATAATGCTTATTATTTGAATAGGATCTTACTAAGCTATATAGCTTACTCCCATTTCTTTTCCCTTGTCTTATAGTGTCACCAAGCTAGCTCGGGGATCGAAAACTGTTAGTGATCCATTCACACTGTCAACTTACTATTTTGGGTACCATTGATTTTAATATTTTGAGTTATGGCATGTATAGTGGCTTTGTAACACCCTGGTTTAGGGGCTATGCGGTTTGAGTATAATGTAGGTGTTGGAAGGTTCTTGGGTGTGCTTGGATGTATTTTGGGGTTTTTAGAATGTTTGGATGAAAGGAAGGCTTTGAAAATAAATTTAGATTTTTAGGGTAAAAGGAATTGGGCCAAGGAGGCCTTAAGATTAATTTTGGTAATTTTTGGCACAAGTAAGGCTTTGGCAAAGTGGTTTGTCTGTGCAGACTTAAGAAATTGGAGGTAGCGCCTTTGAGGTCTTAGGTTCGATCCAAGAAGGCGTGATTGGGTTTTAATTTTTGGATCTTGGCGTTATAAGGTGGGAGGCCTTAAAAGGAGTGGGGCGTGTTTTGACGCAGCAAGCGGCTTGTCCAAGTGGTTCTGTCTTGAACTTAGGGGCTTGAGGCAGCGTGGTACTGGTTCGAGCGACAGGCGACTTTTTCGTGTTTATTTTTCTTATGCGGCTAGGGGCTTGGTAGGAAGCCTTTAAATATTAAATGGTGTGGCTTTATGTCATAAAAAGCGGAGTTGGTAATGGTCTATGCGCTTAAGGGAGGTCATGCAAGACGAGTCTTGGTTTGAATCTCAAGAATTGTAAGTGGGTTCTATTTTCTTTTGCTGGCGTGAAATGGAGTGGCCTGCACATGGTTTTTGTTTCTTTGTTGAACATCCGGCTGGAGGGAAATTGCGGGGCACATGGCTTCCTTTGTTTTATTTTTTTATTTGATAGGGATTTTTAAATTGGGATAATGATTAGTTAAATTTGTTCGGCTGGATGGGGATAAATATTAGATTATTTTAGTTAGTTGAATGGGTGTTGAAGGGATAAAATAGAGTAAAATAAGGGAGTTGTTAATTCAAATTTGTGGCTTGTAGTGGTTCTAGGAAGTGACCGGTTGTGGGAGTCTTCAAGAGAGGGGGGTATGGTCGATTTTTGGAAGTATTAGGGAGGAGAATGCCGTTTGTTCTTAGGCATTTTGAGTACTTTCGGCCACCTTCATTTGTGCACCAAAAGTTGATTTTCTCTTGCAAACTCTCCCATTTTTGCTTCTTGAAACCGAAAATCCCAAGTAACCTTTACCATTCTTGAAACTTCATTTGTTTCTCTCTTAATTTTTCTTTTGTAGTCGAATGCTATTTGGGTTCTCAAGCCTTTGCTTATTTTTGCTTACTCTTCTACTCTTGGTCGAACCATATACTCACTATCTCCCTCTTTTCTTTTCCATTGGTGTTAAGCCGAAACTAATAACCCTCTTCGTTCATACTTTCTTTCTCCCTTTCTTGAAACTTTGGTGCCAAAATTTACTTGATTATCCTAGCCGAACCATCCCTACTCTTGTGTGCGAATCTCCCTTTTCTAGGTGTGTCACCTTGGCCGAATAGTAGGGGTGGTGTGGCTCATTTTTGGGGTTTCATTTCCAATCGTTGGAGAAGGTTTATAGGTAAGGCCGAATGCTTATGGTCTTCCTTCTGTTCTCTGTCGTCATCTTCAAGGGGTAAGTGTTGGTTTTGGTGTTTGTTTGATGGCGTATTAATTTGGTTGGAATCGTTTTGTCATAGGACATCCGGGTTTCGAAGCAGTCAAGCGTAGCCTCAGTGCTTTGGTCGATTGTTGAGTAAGTAGTGGTAAAGGATTATTTTAGCAGTCTTTTGGTTGGTATTCGTTTAAGCCTAAGGCTATTACTTTTGGTTGGTTGTCGATTGTAGGCAAGTAAAGCAAGAGCACTTGGTGGTGGGCTAGTGTGCAAGAGCGTGTAGGAGCGAGGTTGTTAGATCGATTCTTGGTTAAGGTTTACGTGTGTGTACACACACACTCTTCTAGTAATTTATGTGCTTATTAAATTGTGTGTATTTACACACTTATCTATTTTGGTATTTATATATATGATGTGTGTGGTTGGTTCCATGGAAAGGTGGATTGAATACCATTATGGTATAGGGCACGGGTCAGGTAAGTCCCTGTTATGATGCTTTTGGTAAGCATAATGTATCTGTTACGTGTGCTATGATGTTGGATGGCTGATAAATAATATGTATGTTACTAATCAACCATGTGGGTATAAGTCCGTTAAAATGCATATCATTATCTATGTGGGTTGTACAGTGGAGGCGGTGATATTTTGTCTTGTGAGCACCGTGTTTTGGTAACACACTTTGTGACTACGGTCACCGTGAGGTTTGGTACCTCGAGGTTTGGCACCTCATAGCGACTTATCCACATGGTTAACACCACCGTGGGTTGGCCCCACTTTTGAGACACGGATCGCCCGCGCGGTGATTTGGTATCACACGATGGGTTGGCCCCATCAATTGATTTGTGACTTGGTCACCGGTGTTTTAGTAACACACTTCGTGTCTTGGACACGGAGGTTTAGCTCCTCCGGTGATTTGGCATCACATACGTGACTATCGTCACCGGTGGTTTGGCACCACCAAAGGGTTTGGTACCACACGGGTAGAAAAGGTGTATGGACGGTTAGGATTGGGTGCATATGATTTGGATGCATGATGATCATGATTATGTCTGAATGTGATATTTTGCTAATCCGGAAAAAGGGTAGCTTCTTGAGTCTTGGTGACTCACCTTTTTCCTTTAACATTTTCAGGTAGTGCATAAAGCTGGACCGGGATCGGAGAGGACAAGGTGGCCCATGCCGAAGATGAAGATTTATTATATTATGCTTGTTTTCGATATAAGTATTTTATTTGAATTTGTTGGGTTGTAACAAAGGCCATTTTATGTTTTTGGTATTACTTTAACTACGGTTTATTTAAATTAAATTGCTATGTGAAAATGAGTTTAATCCAAGCAACCTATTTATGAAGAATGTGGTTAATAAAGTTTTTCTAATTCACCAATTTATAACTTCAAAGTTTTCATAAGGTAATAACTAAATAAAGTTTTTAAAAAAAACAATAATTTCTTTCATGCTTTATGCTAAGTAAACAAAGATTTTCAACCATCTTTTCCACAATAACATAGCCGAGATTAATTAAGAACGAATGGGCGAGTTTAGGGATGTTACGATTTAGTATCGAGCGGGTTCAAAACTCGACTTTGAGGGTTTTGGGCTCAAACAGATTTCAAAATGGGCTTTTCAAATGTGGGCTTTATAAAAAGTTTTTTCGAGTTATTCGGCATGGCACTGTACCTCAGGCCAAGTCCACCAGGTAAGTACTTCGGACTCTTTTGAAGTGATTTGTTTGTATGAATTAATTTGGGCTTAGTTTGGGCTCGTAGAATAGAATAATAGGAACTGTTGGACCTTGGGATTAGACTACTCAAACAATGGCATAAGACTTAAAGCTCTTAAACAAACCTGTGAAGAAAGTCGCCGAGTTAAGGTGTGGCAACCTATGTGCGCATGTCTAGGATTGGATCCGGAAGAGCCTGGTACCTAAGCAGTCCTCGTGACTCACCTCCTCTTCGCAGGAATCCTACCTGGTGCGTAGCTAGGGTTCACCTTAACCAAGAGGACTTGTTCATAGGCCAAACCGATTAATAAAACCCGAAAGGGATTAGCCTTCTTGTTTTAAAATCCTTAGTTTTAAAATTTTCAAACTCACCTCTCTGGTTTGTAAACCCTAAATCTGGTTTTGGAAAACATTTTCTCGATTTATCAAAATTACCAAATTGCCCCTAGTGGCAAAATTACAAAAAATGCCCTCATGTTATAAAATTACCACACTATCCTCAACTCTTGTTAAAATGATTTTTACTTTGCAAATATTAAAATCTCTAGTTTTCAAAATAGTAATATACCTCGGTTTGGGAAAATTTACAAAATACCCACAGTTGATAAAATTATCGAAATGCCCTTGGTTTCTAAATTTTCTCTCAACTTTTCTTGAAATATTCTGTTTTACTAAATATCGAAAACCCTATTTTATGAAATACAATGGTATTAGATTTGGAGAATTCTGAAAATGCCCATGATTTCCAAAATTACGAAAATGACCCTACTTTTTGGAATTTTTGCAACACACTTTGTTTGAGAAACAAAATTTTCAAGGCGACCCACGAGATTTTGTAAATTTTGAAGTTGGAAAACTATTTTCAAAATTGACTCGAGTTATTACCAAAATACCCTCTACGGAAAATGGCGAGATTACCCCAGGTAGGAAGGAAACTTGATTGCTCGAAGAACTACTCTAAAACTTCTTTTCATAAAATTTGCTCGTGGATAAATAGTGGAACCAAATTTCTAATGCATAAAATTTCTAATCGAGTTAGATCGAGGCGCTAGATATAAGTTCTAGGGGCGTGGTCGTATTTTTTCGTGGACGTGGTAGAGGCAATTTTGGTGATTGTTTCTTTTGTTGCTCGTAAGGTATGTTAGCTCTTTAAGATCGAGTCTTGTGATCATACAGCGTAGTGGGAGGAATTGGATTGTTAGTTTAGACAAGTAATTTAGAGGACGAAATTATTTTAAGAAGGGTAGAATTGTAACACCACGGTTTAGGGGCTATCGGTTTGAGTATAATGTAGGTGTTGGAAGGTTCTTGGGTGTGCTTGGATGTGTTTTGGGGTTTTAGAATGTTTGGATGAAAGGAAGGCTTTGAAAATAAATTTAGATTTTAAGGTAAAGGAATTAGGCCAATGGAGGCCTTAAGATTAATTTTGGTAATTTTGGCACAAGTAAGGCTTTGGCAAAGTGGTTGTCTGTGTGACTTAAGAAATTGGAGGTAGCGCCTTTGAGGTCTTAGGTTCGATCCAAGAAGGCGCAGATTGGGTTTTAATTTTTGGATCTTGGCGTTACAAGGTGGGAGGCCTTAAAAAGGAGTGGGCGTGTTTTGGCATAGCGGTAGCTTGTCCAAGTGGTTCTGTCTGAACTTAGAAATTTGAAGGTCTGGCGTGGTCTTGGTTCGAGCGACAGGCGACTTTTTTCATGTTTTATTTTTCTTATGCAGCTAGGGGCGTGGTAGGAAGCCTTTAAAGATTAAATGGTATGGCTTTATGTCATAAAAAGCGGAGTTGGCGAATGGTCTATGCGCTTAAGGGAGGTCTGCACACGTCTTGGTTTGAATCTCAAAGAATGCAAGTGGGTTCTATTTTCTTTTCTTGGGCGTGAAATGGAGTGGCTTGCACATGGTTTTGTTTCTTTGTTGAACATTCGGCTGGAGGGAAATTGCGGGGCACATGGCTTCCTTTGTTTTATTTTTTTATTTGATAGGGATTTTTAAATTGGGATAATGATTAGTTAAATTTGTTCGGCTGGATGGGGATAAATATTAGATTATTTTAGTTAGTTGAATGGGTGTTGAAGGGATAAAATAAAGTAAAATAAGGGAGTTGTTAATTCAAATTTGTGGCTTGTAGTGGTTCTAGGAAGTGGCCGGTTGTGGGAGTCTTCAAGAGAGGGGGGTATGGCCGATTTTTGGAAGTATTAGGGAGGGAGAATGCCGTTTGTTCTTAGGCATTTTTGAGTACTTTCGGCCAGCCTTTTGTTCGTGCACCAAAAGTTGATTTTCTCTTAGTAAACTCTCCCATTTTTGCTTCTTGAAACTGAAAATCCCAAGTAACCTTTACCATTGCCGAAACTTCATTTGTTTCTCTCTTAATTTTTCTTTTGTAGTCGAATGCTATTTGGGTTCTCAAGCCTTTGCTTATTTTTGCTTCCTCTTCTACTCTTGGCCGAACCATATACTCACTATCTCCCTCTTTTCTTTTCCATTGGTGTTAAGCTGAAATTAATAACCCTCTTCGTTCATACTTTCTTCCTCCCTTTCTTGAAACTTTGGTGCGAAATTTACTTGATTATCCTAGTTGAACCATCCCTACTCTTGTGTCGAATCTCCCTTTTCTAGGTCTTTGTCACCTTGGCGAATAGTAGGGTGGTGTGGCTCATTTTTGGGGTTTCATTTCCAATCGTTGGAGAAGGTTTATAGGTAAGGCGAATGCTTATGGTCTTCCTTACATTCTCTGTCGTCATCTTCAAGGGTAAGTGTTGGTTTTGGTGTTTGTTTGATGGCGTATTAATTTGGTTGGAATCGTTTTGTCATAGGACATCCGGGTTTGAAGCGATCAAGCGTAGCCTCGAGATTTAATCGATTGTTGAGTAAGTAGTGGTAAAGGATTATTTTAGCAGTCTTTTGGTTGGTATTCGTTTAAGCCTAAGGCTATTACTTTTGGTTGGTTGTCGATTGTAGGCAAGTAAAGCAAGAGCACTTGGTGGTGGGCTAGTGTGCAAGAGCGTGTAGGAGCGAGGTTGTTAGATCGATTCTTGGTTAAGGCTTACAGGTGTGTACACACACACACTCTTCTAGTAATTTATGTGCTTATTAAATTGTGTGTATTTACACACTTATACATTTTGGTATTTATATATATGATGTGTGTGGTTTGTTCCATGGAAAGGTGGATTGAATACCATTATGGTATAGGGCGCGGGTCGTAAGTCCTCGTTATGATGCTTTTAGTAAGCATAATGTATACATTACGTGTGCTATGATATTGGATGGTGATAAATAATATGTATGTTACTAATCAAGCATGTGGGTATAAGTCCGTTAAAATGCATATCATTATCTATGTGGGTTGTATGCAGTGGAGGGCGGTGATATTTTGTCTTGTGAGCACCGGTGTTTTGGTAACACTGCTGTGACTACGGTCACCAGAGGTTTGGTACCTCGGAGGTTTGGCACCTCATAGCGACTTATCCACGTGGTTAACACCACCGTGGGTTGGCCCCACTTTTGAGACACGGATCGCCCGCGGTGATTTGGTATCACACGATGGGTTGGCCCCATCAATTGATTTGTGACTTCGGTCACCGGTGTTTTAGTAACACACTTGTGTCTTGGACACGGAGGTTTAGCACCTCCGGTGATTTGGCATCACATCGTGACTATAAGTCACCGGTGGTTTAGCACCACCAGTGGTTTGGTACCACACGGGTAGAAAAGGTGTATGGACGGTTAGGATTGGGTGCATATGATTTGGATGCATGATGATCATGATTATGTCGAATGTGATATTTTGCTAATCCGGAAAAAGGGTAGCACTGCTGAGTCTTGGTGACTCACCTTTTCCTTTAACATTTTCGGTAGTGCATAAAATTTGGGATCGGAGAGGACAAGGTGGCCCATGCAAGATGAAGATTTATTATATTATGCTTGTTTTCGATATAAGTATTTTATTTGAATTTGTTGGGTTGTAACAAAGGCCATTTTATGTTTTTGGTATTACTTTAACTACGGTTTATTTAAATTAAATTGCTATGTGAAAATGAGTTTAATCCAAGCAACCTATTTATGAAGAATGTGGTTAATAAAGTTTTTCTAATTCACCAATTTATAACTTCAAAGTTTTCATAAGGTAATAAGCTGAATAAAGTTTTAAAAAAAACAATAATTTCTTTCATGCTTTATGCTAAGTAAACAAAGATTTTCAACCGCTTTTCCACAATAACATAACCGATTCTTAAGTAATTAATGGGCGGGTTTGGGGATGTTACAGAGCTTGATCATTTTGTTATGTGTCATAATTGATTTAGCCAAATGTGTTGGCTTATGTTGGCTAATAATTTATTTTGCAAATGGCCATTGAAATTGGCTAATATTGGTTTAAGTATATATATGCATATGATGATGCTTTTCAAGGATGTGGGAAATTCCATGATTTGCGTTGAGATATATGTGATGTTTGTGTATGATAAATGATAGCATGTGAATGGGGTGTTGATGCCTTAGTTGTGGCTGATTTGCTTGAGGGAATTGGTTGGAATGGTTTTATGTTTGTTGTGTAGGTTTGTGTATGGAAGGGTGACAAAATGACTTGGTAAATAGCCTTATTTTTGTCCACACGGGTGTGTGTCTAGGCCGTGTGTGACACACGGCTTGCCCCATGGGGTGTGTTCCGGTCGTGTGTCCCCTACACCTTAATTGTTGCAAAATAAAATGCTCAATATCGAGCACACGGCGAGACACAGCGTGTGTCTCAGTCGTGTGGGCGGTACGAACTCGAACATGGGCGTGTGCCCTAGCCGTGTGAAGTCTGCACTTATTTTATGAAAAAATTATGAAAATTAAATCGACCACACGGCTTAAGGACACGGGCATGTGCCTTGGCCATGTGACCTCAATTTGTTCTTGGGTGACAAACAGAGAGTTACACAGTCATGTGTAACAATACAGCTTGCCCATATGGGTGTATCCCAAAGCCACATGGGCATGTGACCCTTATTTTAGTGAAAACTTTTCTAAGTATTGTATGATTTTCTACAGTTCTCGATTCAATCCCGAACTACTTCCAATGTATGTTTTGGGACTCGTAGGCTCGTTTTAGGGACGTCATGAATGTATGTGAAAAGTTTTAAATTTGGATGGAAATTACGTCTCAATTTTTTATTTTTCCTTCTGTTTAAGTCTAGTACTGCCCCGTACCCTATTACGGTAGCGAATACGGGTAAGGGGTGTTACATAGTGTTTATGATTGAGATTTAGGCTAAGAAATGTTTAGATGAAATGGTAGGAATTATGGTTGATTTGGTTGTTTTGGATTGCCTATTGTGCTTTGTTTTTGTGCCATTTGTATAGGTGAAGGTGTATACCAAATGGGGTGGAAAAATTGCTTGGTAAATAGCCAATTTTTGTCTACACGGGTGTGTGTCTCATCCATGTGTGACACATGGCCATGTTACATGGTCGTGTGCCCCATAGTGCTGAAATTAAATTGAAGTCAGTAAGCTCTATACGGTTTCACGCAAGGGCGTGTGACTGGCCGTGTGGTACAAGTCAGTATACCCCCTAATTGGCACACGGCCTAGCACAAGGGCGTGTGACTTGGATGTGTAACATAAGCCAGTATACCCTACAGTTTTGGAACCGCCTAGCACACGGCCTAGCATACGGGCGTGTGTGGCCACTTCGAAGGTTACACGGGCTAGACACACGGCGTGTGGTCGGCCGTGTGGCTTAAGTCAGCCTGCATGCCCTATTTTCACACAGCCTGAGACACGGTCTTTTCTACTAATCTATTGAGACACATGGCCTATTCTCACAAGTGTCTGACCCTTGTTTACATGAAAAATTTCTAAGTTTCCAAATTTTTGTATGTTATCGGTTTAGTCCCGAACCACTTCTAAAGCATGTTTAAGGCCTCGTAGGCCCCTATAAGGGACAATGTGATTGTGTTAAATGATTTATGTGAATGAATGCTTATTGTTGCATAAATGTATGTCATATGTGTTGTGAATTGATCGGTAATACCTTGTAATCCTATTTTGGCATTGAATACAAGTGATGGGTGTTGCATTTATTAGTATCGAGCTACGGTTTTGTTGATTTTAGGACTAACGTAGTGTGTGTGAGAGTCTAACTATACATGTCATATATAAACTGTGATAGTGTGATGACTCCTGACGTTTTAAACTATATTTTCATACAGTGATGGATCCCAATCGATCAATCGCTGATGAGGTTGAGAGTAATGCGCCTGCTCTCACGCAAGGGACATCGCCATCTAATTCTAGACCTATGACGGTAGCCAAGGAGGAGAGGCTAAAGAAGCCTTCTGTCAAATGATGAACGAGTTGTTCGCTCAATATATTCATACGAACCCAGCTGCTCAACAACCTCCACCCCCTCCTAAACCCCAACCTGTACATGTAGGTCCTTAAGGAGTTGAGCATTTAAGATTGAATATGCCTCTAGTTGATAAGATACGTAAACACAGTGCTGAAGAGTTTAGAGCTAATGTTGATGATGACCCTGAGAGAGCCGAGTTTTAGCTTGAAAATATGATTAGAGTGTTTGACGAGATTTATTGTGCGCCAACTGAATGTTTAGAGTGTGCTATATCTCTTCTAAGAGATATTGCTTATCAGTGGTGGAATACATTAGTATCGATGGATCTGAGGGAGAGAGTTACCTGGGAATTCTTTTAAACTAAATTCTAAAGAAATACATCAGTCAACAGTTTTTGGATCAAAAGCATAAAGAGTTTTTAGAATTGAAACAAGGCCACATGACTGTAGTCGAGTATGAAAGAGAATTCATACGGTTAAGCAAGTACGCTTGAGTATGTGTCTACTAAAGAAATAATGTGCAAGCGGTTTGTTGATGGGTTGAACGAAGATATAAAACTTTTGGTTGGAATTTTAGATTTAAAAGAATTTGTTGTGTTAGTTGAACGGGCTTGCAAAGCCGAAGACTTTAGTCGAGAAAAGAGAAAGGCTGATTCAAAGGTAAGAGACTCGAGGAAAAGATCGATGAGTAAACCTTATCAGTCCTCGCCGAAGAAATCTAGAGACTATTTTAACCGACCAATAGCTTTAGTGGGATATTCTAATCGGGATCATGGAAAGCAATATACCAGCCCTTGGTATCAAGTGTTTTCAATGTGAAAGATGTTAAACCTGAGTGTCAACAGTTTGGAAGATGGCATTTTGATGAGTGCTGGGTGAAAAATAGTAACAGAGCTTGTTACAGTCGTGGTTCACAAAATTATTTTATCTGATATTGTCCCAAACTATATGAAAAAGATAAATCTCAGAATGTAAGATCGAGTAATACAGCTACTGGACGGAGGTCGCCAATAAATATGGGAAATGCAAGTGGTAATCGTGGTATAACGAGAGATTCTACAATAAGATCTGAGGCCAGAGTTCCTGTTAAAGCTTAAGCTATTCGCGCTCGCGAAGATTCGTCATCACCTGATGTCATTACCGGTAAATTTTCTCCTTACGACACTAATGTTATTTCATTAATTGATCCTGGATCTACTCATTCATATATATGTATGAAATTGGTGTCTAATAAGAATTTTCCTGTCGAGTCTACTGAATTTGTGATTAAAGTATCGAACCCCTTAGGCAAGTATGTTATAGTTGATAAAGTATGCAAGAACTGTCCTTTAATGATCCGGGTTGCTATTTTTCGGTTGACTTGATGCTTTTACCATTTGATGAATTTGATTTAATTCTGGGAATGGATTGGTTGACTTTGCATGATGCCACTATGAACTATAGATGAAATTCAATTGAATTGAAATGTCAGAATAATGAGACTATTAGAATTGAATTTGATGAAATGAATAGTTTGCTAGTTGTGATCTCGTCTATGTTAGCTGAGAGATATGTGAGAAAAGGTTGTGAAGCTTATCTTGCTTATGTTTTAGATACTGAAGTGTCCGAAAAGAATGTTGAATCAATGCTAGTTTTCTGTGAATATCCGAATGTATTTCCTGAAGAATTATCGGGATTGCCACCTATTAGAGAGGTTGAGTTTGGTATTGAATTAGTAATGGGAACAACGTCGATATCAATAGCTCCATACAAAATGGATCCAGCAGAGTTAAAAGAGTTGAAAGCTCAGCTACAAGAGTTAACAGATAGAGGTTTTGCACGACCTAGTTTTTCATCTTGGGGTACGCCATTATTATTTGTTAAAAAAGAAAGATGGGTCAATGAGAATGTGTATAGACTGTCATTAGCTTAACAAAGTTACGATAGAGAATAAGTATCCATTGCCAAGAATAGATGATTTGTTTGATCAGTTGAAAGGTGCAACAGTCTTTTCAAAGATTGATTTGAGATCGGGTTATTACCAGTTGCAAGTTAAAGACTCAGACGATCCTGAAAAACTGCATTCAAAATGAGGTATGGACATTATGAATTTCTTGTTATGCATTTTGGTTTGACTAATGCTCCTGCCATTTTTATGGATTTGATGAATCAGATCTTTAGACCGTATTTTGATAGATTTGTTATTGTGTTCATTGATGACATTTTGATCTATTCATGAGATGTGTCTGAGCATTCCGAGCATTTGAGGATTGTATTTCAAACCATGAGAGATGAGAAACTCTATGCTAAATTCATCAAATGTGAGTTTTGGCTCCAAAAATTTGGATTTTTGGGACATATAGTCTCGGTGGATGGTATTCGAGTTGATCTGAGCAAGATTTCTACAATTATTGATTGGAAACCACCTAGAAATGTATCCGAGGTTAGAAGTTTTCTGGGATTGGCTAGTTACTATCGATGCTTTGTTAAAGGGTTCTCGATGATTGCTACACTAATGACCATATTACTACAGAAAATGTGAAGTTTTAATGGTCCGAGAAATGTTAACAAAGTTTCGATCAATTGAAAACATTATTGACAGAGGCACCAGTGTTAGTTCAAGTCGGTAAAGAATTCATAGTTTTCAGTGAGGCATCATTAAATGGCCTGGGATGTGTTTTGATGCAATAAGGAAAAGTTATAGTGTATGCCTCGATACAGTTAAAGCCATAATAAAAGAATTATCTAATGCACGATCAAGAGTTAGTCGCGATAGTGTTCGCATTGAAATTTTGGCATCATTATTTGTTTGGTGAGAAATGCCATGTTTATACCAACCATGTAATGACCCAAAAAGATTTGAATTAGTTACAGCGAAGATGGTTAGAATTGCTAAAAGATTATGAATTAGTGATTGACTATCATCCGGGGAAAGCTACTGCAGTTGTTGATGCTTTAAGCTGAAAGTCCTTATTTGCTTTAAGTGCTTTGAACACACAATTAGCTTTGCCTACTGACGTCGATAGTAGTCTAGTTTAAAGCAAGACCGATATTTTTACAATAGATTTGTGACGCTCAAAAATTTGATAATGATTTACAAGCAAAACGAGCTCAGTATGAGTTGACATCTGATTCAGAGTTACGAATAGGCCTGATGATTGTTTGATGTTTCATGATAGAATATGTGTACCAAGAAATTCTATAATAATTCAGAAGATTTTAAATGAAGAACACAATATTTGTTTATCAGTACATCAGAGAAGCACGAAAATGTATAATGATTTGAAATAGCTTTATTGGTGGCACGACATGGAACGTGATATCTCAGAATTTGTTTTGAAATGTTTGATTTGTCAGGAAATCAAAGCTGAGCATCAAGTGTCGTTAGGTTTATTATAGCCTAATATGATTCCTGAGTGGAAGTGGGATAGGGTAAATATGCGTTTCGTATCGGGTTTGCCCTTATCTCCGAGAAAGAAAGATGCGATCTGGGTTGTTGTTGACAGATTGATGAAATCAGCTTATTTTATTACAGTACATACAGATTTCTTGCTTGATAAATTTGCTGAGCTGTATATTTTCGAAATTGTGAGATTACATGGTGTTCCCCTAACTATTGCTTTGGATAAAGATCCAAGATTTATTTTGCGATTTTGGAAGAAATTACAAGAATCTTCGGGTTCAAAGTTCCATTTTAGCACTTCATTTCATCCTCAAACAGATGGTAAATCTGAGCGAGTTATTCAGATACTTGAGGATATTTTGTTTTGTTGCATTCTTGAGTTTGAAGATAGCTGGGAGAAATATCTACCACTGATTGAATTTGCCTACAATAATAGTTTTCAATTGAGTACTAAGATGGCACCATACAAAGCTCTATACGGTTGTAAATGTCGAACACCATTATACTGGACTGAGCTTAGCGAGAAGAAGATTCACGGGGTTGATCTGATCAGAGAGACTGAAGAAAAAGTGAAAGTATTTCGTGATAGTTTGAAAGCAGCTTCAATTGGACAGAAATCGTACATATACTTGAAATGGAAAGATATTGAGTTTCAGATCGGGGATAAAGTGTTTTTGAAAGTGTCGCTGTGGAAAAATATATTACGGTTTGGTCAGAAAGGGAAATTGAGTCTACGATTCATCGGACCATATGAGATTACTGAGCGAGTTAGGCCAGTGGCGTATCGACTATATTTACCATCTGAGTTAGAGAAAATACATAATGTCTTTCATGTGTTGATGCTTCGACGATACCGATTCGACCCTTTACATGTCATTTCCCCGACCGAGGTTGAAATTCAGTTTGATATATCATATGCTGAAGAACCGATTTGAATTTTAGCTCATGTGATCAAAGAGCTGAGAAATAAGAGAATCATATTAGTAAAAGTATTATGGCATCGACAAGGTGTTTAAGAAGCTACGTGGGAACCCAAGGAAGCTATATGAAAACAGTACCCAAACCTATTCACTGGTAAGATTTTCGGGGACGAAAATCCATAACGAGGGAGTTGTAACAGCCCATTTTTAGTCAAATTAGAACAGTGGTTTCGGGACCACAAATACAATTTCAAAATATTTATTTTATTCTTTATTAAAGTTTACAGCATGATATAATTATTGTGTGAAAGTTTCGTGAAGAAATTTTATTGTTTAGTTGGTTAATTTGAGAAAAAGGACTAAATCGCGTAAAATGCAAAAGTTTTATCCTATTAGCTAAAGGTATTAAATAGCTATAGAACCTAAAAATTAAGGTCCTTATGTTTGAATTAGACCATCCCTAGTGTAAGTGGTCAATAATGGACATTAAATGGCTGTTATTAAATGATTTATTATAAGGTTAAAATAGTAAATTAGTAATTAACAAAAGATTAATAAAACAGAAAAATCAATTGAGACTTCATTATCATCATCTTTAGCCAAAAATACAAAGAAGAAGAAGCCATAGAATTTGTTTTAGGGTTCGACATTTGCAAGGTTAATTGGTAAGTGATTTTGACTCGATTTTTAATGATTTTTACGTTTTTGAGATCGTTGCTTCATATTCTAGTTAGCTCAGGGACTAATTTGCAAAATTTTTAAAGATTTATCATGCTGTCATTGTTGAATGCTTGAGTAATTTGATGTTTTATGATTGATTTAGAAGGTTCAATGTTAGATTAATAGTTTTTGTAAAGTGGTTTTTGACAAAAATGTCAAAAAGGGATTAAATTGAGAAAATGAGAAATGTAGTGGTTAAAAGTGAGAATAAATGAAAATTATGGGCTGTTAGGGGGACTATAATAATTCCTCTAGCATGGATTAGTCTTGAATTTCATTAATTTGTGATTTTGTGAAACAAGGACTAAATTGTGAAAAATGTGAAAATTATGGGGTAAAAGTGTAAGCATGTTTTAAAGTGTATTTTCGATTAAATTGAATGAATAGATGATTGAATAAGTTACTTTTGAATATAATTAGATCAAGTAAAACTGAATACGCACTTGGATCAAGGAAAGATAAAATTATCGACTAATCAACTCGATTCATTGTTTTAACATCCGAGGTACATTCGTATGCAATAGGCATTGTTATAATTATGATTTTTAATGATTTGATACTGCATAAATTGTATATACAAGTATACATTTATGTTCGACAACAAATTGACTATTTCTGGCACTTAGTGTGCGATTCGATATAGCTTCGACTAAATATGACACTTAGTGTGCGATTTGAGATAGCTTCGGCTATGTACGGCACTTAGTGTGCGAGACATCGAGTATAGCACTTAGTGTGCTAGATATCGAGCAATGAGCTTAAAATGTAAATGTATATTATGAGCTTAAAATTAAAGAAGTTACAAAGTTTGAATATAAGCTTATGAATAAGTATGTGAAATGTTTGTTAGTAATCTTGAATTTCATGATAATATGTTTAGATTGATGAATGTGTATGTGTGATTACTTAAGTTTATATCATATGAGCTTACTAAGCTATAAAACTTACTTTGTTTATTTTTCCATGTCTTATAATGATTTGAAAGCTAGCTCAGATTCGGGGATCGTCAGAGACTACGTTACACTATCCAACCATCACTTTGGTATTTTTTAGCTCTTGGTTTGGTCATAAGGCATGTATAGGATTATGGTCATTTTGGTTACTTTTTGAAAGTGAATATTGCCGGTGAATTGTGAATGGTTATGTTTTGTTTGTATTTATGGCCATGAGATTTGGCTTAATTTAGCTAGTTTGGTTGTAAATATAAGTGTGCTTATGGTTTATATTATGAGATTTGTGGAATTGGTGCTATGCTTGTGAATTGGGAACAAAATGATGTAAGTTTAGTATATGTTGATTAGATATGTTAGTGCCATTTTATTATGTGTTTAATGATAGTTGGTAATGGTTAATGAATAGATGGTGTTTATGATTGAGATTTAGGCTAAGAAATGTTTAGATGAAATGGTAGGAATTATGGTTGATTTGGTTGTTTTGGATTACCTATTTTGCTTTGTTTGTGTACCATATCTATAGGTGAAGGTGTGTACCAAATGGGGTGGCAAAATGGCTTGGCAAATAGCCAATTTTTGTCCACATGGGCAGAGACACGGGCATGTGTCTCAATCATGTGTGACACACTGTCATGTTACATGGCCATGTGTCCCCTAGTGTTGAAATTAAATTAAAGTCAGTAAGCTCCACACGGTCTCACACACGGGCATGTGACTGGCCGTGTGGTACAAGTTAGTATACCTCCTAATTGGCACATAGCCTAGCTGATCGTGTCAAACAGTCGATTTTTAATATTTATAAAAGAGTGATCGAACATGTAGACTAACTATGACAACGATAGAGGCAAGTGCACCTATCGAATAGTAGTATAGTTTAGGCAAGAATATCTTATCGAACCCAAGGGAACCTAAAAGTACTACTACTCACTTTCTTCCTATTATTTAGCTTGAAATATGGAGTGATTGGATTATTAAACTAATGAAATACTTAGACTAAATGCAAAGATGAAAGAATGAATTGGAGAAAGACTCTAGGAATACTCAGTTGATAAAGACGATACCTTTAGGAAGAATCCACCTATGACTTCACTTATTATTTATTCCCCAAACCATATGATTTCTTTACTTAGCTTGATCCGTGAGATTCCCTAACCTATATTAAACCCTCTCTCGAGGCGAATAATGTCTAACCTTAGGTTAATTAGTGGAACTTTCATTCTCTTATAATAACCACCTAAGGAAGCAATAAATCGATCAATGGATTCCCATTTTAGGTTTCACCCTAATCCGGTAAAATCTCGTAACCCTATCTCTAAGCGCCCAATCAACTCTGCTCAATTATGCTAGATCTACTCTTAAGTAGGGTCTATTCCTCCTCCACCTAAGCACATCAGAATAAATTAAGCAACATAATTAAGAACAAACTAAGTACTAATCATATAATTTAGAAATCAAATAACAAAATTCATCATAGGTTTCATCCCCTTCAGGTATCTGAAGGGTTTAGTTCATAACTAAATAAGAAAACATCTCAAGAAAAAAGATAAAAAAACATAAGAAATCCTTAAAACCCCTAAGGAATTGAAGGAGAGATCCCCCATATTGAGTAGAACTCCGGCTTCTAGAGATGGATCAACTGGCTATCTTCGAGTGGCTTCCTAAAAGATGAAAGCTTCGGTAAAAGCCTCTGCAAAAATTCGTCCCTTTAATGTCTACCATGGGTTGTTTATATAGGCTTCGGGATGCTATACTTGGCTCCTAAGCACCTCCTTCAAGTAGAATTACTATTAGGGTGTTGGTGTAACATCCGGGGTTTAAGGGTCTTGTATTTCTTTCTAAGTTACATGTATGTGGTAGTGTGCTCTATATGTTGTTTGTATATGTTTGGGGTCTCAGGAAATCTTGAGGCTAAGTTTGGACCTTAGGTAAATTTTTGGTTTAGAGCCTTTAGGGGAAAGCTAGGGGAGATAGGCCTTAAGAGTTCTTGTATGGAGTCTAGGACACAAGGAATCAAGTGGTAGAGTGGCAAGGGAGGCGCCACTTAGAGCACAAGGGAGTGACGCCTCAGGGAGCTAGTGGGGGCAAGGTTCGAGCTACAGAGGAAGTATTTTGGGGTTACTTTTTGCGTCAAGGGAGTGAGAGAGTTGGATGGCAAGCAAACTCTGCATGGATGAGGTATGGATTGAGTCAACGGCTTAAATTTGTGGCTAGGAGAGGAGGTAGGAGTTTGATTCACTCAAACTTATTTGAATAAGTGGAGGGGAGGAAAAATAGGAGGAAAAGAAGGGATTTGGGTGAGAGAGGAAGAGTTGGCCGAATATGGGGCTTTGGAGGGTGGCATTTTCGGTTGGTGGTAGTAGGATATGTGGGTGCGAAACTACTTAGAGTGGGTTCTTTCTTTTAGTATTGGATGTGTAGCTTGTTGATTCTCTCTTCTTCCTTTTCTATGTTTTGCCCCAAGTGTCAGCAAGAGACTTTTTCTTTCCTTAAGTCCAAAGCCGAATGAGGTAGTGACCATTCGTGCATCTTTTCTTTCCTTTACAATCCCTTCTCCTTTTCTCAATTCTCTCTCTCAAAAAGTTGAAACACACATTCCATTGTCACCATAGCCAAAACACCCATAAACCCCTAACCCTTTCTTTTCTTTTCATTTGCTAAGAAGCTGAATAACCCTCCTATTTCATTGAGTCTTGGCTGAATCTTCTAAGGCATCTCTTCTCTTTCTTTTTCGCGTTCTTCTCCTATTTCTAAAACCTTTTACTCTAGGCCAAATCTATCAGACTCTGTTCCATCGGATCTAATAGTTGGTAAGGGTTTCTTGATTCAATTCTCTTCTTTCACTTTTGATTGCCGAAAGTTAGATGTCTAACTTTGTATAGGTGTGGACAAATCTATTCAAGGTGGTGACCTTGTGTCCATTTTTGGAAGTCGACGTTGGGGTATCTAGGAGCTTTTGGGTTTTGATCAATGAAGGTAGGGGGTGTACCTTTGGTTTGGCCAAAGGCCACATCTTTTAGCTTTATGCAGTTTAGCCGATTCTAACTAGATTGATGTAGGGGGAGTTTCGACAGAGGTGGAGGAGGAGCCTTTGGAACTCGGATCTATTTTGGTAAGAGTATTCGATTAAGATTGGTGTTATCTCATTTAGATTGATTTAATGGTTAACGGGGTCTCTTGATTAAGTGCCGTTCAATGGATGCAAGTACCAGACAAGGAGATAAAGGGGTTGTCCCTACCCCTAAGTTCAAGAAACGTTCGATTTCTACAGTTCGGGATTGGCCACCAGGGTGTGGGCCAGCATCAGAAAGAGACAAGCAGATCGCTGTAGTCTCTTCGAGTGAGGACGCTAGGGAAATTGAGAGTCTAGTGCTTCGGGTTATCAGGTGTGTGGTTAATTTGCTGTTTCCTGTTAGTCAATTAATTATATGTGTTATGTGTGTGATAACCGATACAGTGGTTGTGGGGGGAAATTGTTACCCTTAATTAGACATTTTGATAACCAGGTTAGTACCCTATCTGAGGTGTGGTTGTGGTTGATTACTATGAATGCTTGTGAGCATGCCATATGCTTATCTAATATGTCCATGCATTATTCTATCATATCATTATAACAAGTTGCATATGCTTGGGGTCGGGATATATATATATATTCAATGAAGGACAGGGTGTACATTTATGTACGTGGTGATGTGTAACAAACCGAATCTGACCCTAATCGAACGGTGGTTTTGGGACCACGAATCCGAGCCCGACAAATATTTAAATATCATATTTAGTGTTTATTTTATATGAATTTATATGTATGAAGATTTCGTAGAAAAATTTTATCGTTTGAGTATCGAATTTGATAAAAAGGACCTAATCGCGTAAAAAGTAAAAGTTACAAATTAAAGTGTAAAGTGTTAAATTGAGTATGGCTTTTTAATAGGAAGTATTGAAAGGGTAAATAACCCATTTTAAGGGTTAGTGGCCGGCCATGGACAAGTTTGTCCTTAAGTTAAAATGTTTGATTATTTTAATTAAAAGATTAGTTTAGTAATTTGGTAAATAATTATTATATGTTAAAATAATCAAGAAAAGAAAGCCATCATCTCTTTTTCATCCATGGACGATTGTGAAGGAAGGAAATAAGCTTTAAACCCTTTAAAATTTTGGCACTTTGAAGCCAAAAATCTAAGGTGAGTTTTAGTTAGTTTTCGATAAATTTTACGTTTTTGAGATTGTTGCTTCGAACCGTAACCGAACCATGTTGTAATTTTTGAATCTAAGCATGCTTGATGTTCGGCCATTGTTGTGTTCATGTGGTTTTTGATATTTGATGATTTTAGATGAAAGATATGTAAAAGATTAGTATGTTTTGTATTGGGAGTTTTGATGAAATTGAGTATTTAGGGCTAAATTGTAAAAATAAATTTTTAGAGGGGCCTATTTGCAAAATAAATGAAATGTGAGGACTTGTAAAGTCCCTAGGAATATTCGGCCCTTGTATAGTCTTAGCTTATTTGGTGTATTTTGTGTGTTATGCAAATAGGACTAAATTACAAAGTTGTGAAATTCTAGGGGTAAAATAGTAATTTGCCCATTTATGTGCTAGGGACTAAATTGAGATGAATTGTGGTTGAATGAGCTAAATTTTAATGTGTTTTAGATCAAGAGAAAAGAAAACGCAGTTTAGATCGGGGAAAGACGAAGGTTCTCGAATAGCCAATTTGCACGGTCTATCGACAACCGAGGTAAGTCCTTAAGCAAGTATAGGTTATCGAATTATTTATGAATATGTTAAATGATAGTATTCAATAGAATTTTGTATAAAACCTTGTGTTAGCGAATGTGAAAGTATTGGTATGGATTGGTTGGAATTTTATTCAAAGTGATGTGAATAAGTGTTTTGGTTTGTTATTCGATATAATACGTGAATTATAAGTGGTGGTGAATTTAGCACAATGAAATGTGAAATGAAAGATTAACTATACATATTCGACTTCGTGCTAGCAGAGCTTAGTGTCGGTGACATATTCGGGCTTCGTGCCCAGCATGCTTAGTCTTAGGTGACATATTCGGGCTTCGTGCCTAGCAGGCCTTGTGCCGGTGATTTATTTTGGGCTTCGTGCCTAGCAGGCCTTGTGTCGGTGATTTATTTTGGGCTTCGTGCCTAGCGTGCCTTGTCTTGGTTGATTTATTTCGGCTTTAATGCCTAGCGGGCTCTATCTTGGGTGATGTGTTTTACAAAGGAGAAACCGAATTGTTGTTCAAGGTAAATCGTAGCTAATGTGTTTAGTTAAAGGCTCAGGTAAGTAAGTAAGGTTTGATATGTTTAATGATACTAGAGTTTAACTAATATTACGAGTACAGTGATATGTATATTTGAGATTACGATTGATGTGCACAAGTATTATATGATTGAGTTTGAGCTTGAATGTACTATCATGGAGATTCGGTTTTCAAATAGTAGTGCTAAAGGTGTAAGAAATTTTAATATGATAACATGGTTGAGATGAATGATTTAAATGTTTAAGTAATTGAATGTAGTATCATTTTGAGCTTGGGACTTACTAAGTTAGTAAACTTATTTGTGTGTAATGTTCTCCTCTATTTTATAGATTAGGTAAAGACTACCTGCTCAACGGGATCGTCAAGACAGTCAACCACACTATCGATCTAATTTTGGTACTCTTTCATTTTGGTTTTTGGATAGAGGCATGTATAGGAAAGACTTGACCTTGTTTGTTGAAAACTTTTTGGTTCATGTATATAATAGCCATGCGAATATGGCTAAACTTTTGGTTAAGTATGTTTATCAAGCTTTTGGATATAATAGTCAGTTTATATCGTTAATGTTTGTACAAACCCAATCAAGGATTAATTCGAATATGGTAAGGAAATATGTGATTGAGAAGTGCAAATATGAGTTGGGTAATGTGGTATGAATAATTAATTGTATACTCGATTATATTGAACCATAGTTGTGTTTTGTTCATAGGTTAGTAATGTTAGGTTATAAAAGATATTGGGTATGTGTATTTCTTTTAAGTTCAAATGAGGTGATTCGATGATGAAATGATCAAATTATGGTGCTTTAGTTTGTTTGTATTTGGTCTTTTGCATGATTCTTAAGCAGTTAATTCGGCATAGTAAACAAGTATATTTAAGTACATTGCTCATGAATATGTCTAGTTAGTTATATATGTATGCTTGAAATGTGATATATGTTTGTGCATATCCGGATGTAATAGAATTTTGCTAAAGAATAGGAAATTGATAAAAATTTTGATAGAAGATGATTATAGGCGAATAGGTATTTGGATAACTAGATAATATGATTTGTTGGAAATGATAAAAGTGCATGAGTTGATATGATTTTATTAAATTATAATAAATGCACGTATATGAATCTAACTATTACAAAAATAATGTATATCTTGTATAGTTATTTTCGGTTCAACTATGTGCATGTAAACGAATTCATGTGAACATTGATCTGATTGATTATTTGGATCTATTTGAACTTTGGTATGAGCTAGATACATATAATTGCATATATGTGTCTATGTATATTTGGTCAAGTAGATATGTATTTATATGATGTTTATTGAGTTTGTAAGTTTGGACATCTGCTAATATATTTTATGTTGGTATATTCGGCCCTTTAAGTGGGTTAGTATAAAATGATAATTGAATTATGTTATTCAATCACATGGATACGAATGGGTTAAATTGCTTGAGTATTTTATAAGTAAATAAGGACATAGCAATTGAGGCTTACGATACTTGCATTATTTTGTGATTTTCATAAAATGTATTTTGCATGTTCAGCTTATGTTTGTCAATGTTTGTGCCATATATGATTTGGTTTAGTGGAATAAATATGTTTTATGCATATGTAATTGTTTGCTTATATGTGTATTATTATTATATAAGCTTGTTTAAATATGATTGAATTGATTGAATAAAAGTAATGATTATCTGGTAATGCCCGTAACCCAAATGCGGCGACGTATACGGGTTAGGGGTGTTACATTTTATTGGTATCAGAGCTACGGTTTAGTCGATTCTAGGACTACCGTAGTACGTAAGAGTCTAGCTATACATGCCTCTGAATTTTATATGTGATAGTGTGGTGACTTGACAATTTCAATTGTATTCTATATAGTAAATGGATTAGATCCCGATAGAGTCATGGTGATGATGTGGAGAGTGTTGCGCTGGTCTCGCACATGGATCGGCGCCATTAGACTCTCAACCAGTTACCGGTAATCACGAGGGAGAGGCTAAACAAGCCTTCTATCAAATGATGAATGAATGGTTTACCCAATTTGTTCAAAATAATCCGACTGTACAACAACCTCTACCCCGAATAATCGACTCGGTACCTTTAGCAACCCCGATGATAGATCCAATGAGATATAGTAGGCCCCTGTTGATAAAATCAAAAATTTGAAATGAGGAATTCAAGGCTAATGATAATGATGATGCGAGAGCAGTGAAATGTGGCTTGATAACACTATTCGGTACTTGATGAGTTATCCGCACTCAGGATGAATGTTTAAAATGTGCTATATCATTACTTGAGACCGCCTATCAACGGTGGATTACACTAGTATCGGTGGTTCCAAAAGAAAAAGTGACATGGGATTTCTTCGAATGAATTCATAAGAAATATATCGATCGAGGTTCATTGACCGAAGCGTAAAGAATTTCTTGAACTAAAATAGGGGCAAATGATCGTGGTGAATATGAGCGAAAATTTGTCAGATTGAGCCGATATGCTCGGGAATGTGTATCAACCAAAGCCATTATGTGCAAAAGGTTTGAAGATGGTTTGAATGAAGAATTAAAGTTGCTTGTTGGAATTCTTGAAATCAAAGAGTTTGTGACACTCGTAGAGCGAGCTTGCAAAGCTGAAGAGCTTGGGAAGGAGAAAAGAAAGGTTGAGACAGAAGCTAGAGACACCCGTAAAAGATCGTCGGGTAAGAATTTCCATTCCACATCTAAGAAGTTTAGAGATGACTTGATCGACACAAAGCTACTTGATTCATTTAGACGTGATCGACCTCCGGTGGGCTCCCGAGCTACCTCGATGGCGGTGTTGGTAACGTCCCAGAATCGAGTTGAATGCAAACATTGTGGAAAATGGCATTCGGGAATTGTAGAGTTCGTGACCGGTCTTGCTTTAAATGTGGATCCTCGGACCATTTTATTCGAGAGTGCCGATGTTAGTAAGCGAATCTGACCTGAGAACTCTAGGCCAAGTAGTGCATCGGATGCAGGCGGACCACCCGAGCATTCCGGCAATGTAGGTGGTAGTCAAAGAGGGACAAAGAACACAACAGATCGATCTGAGGCTAGAGCTCCAGCTAGAGCTTATGTTACTCGAGCTAGAGAGGATGCTGCTTCTCCAGATGTCATTACTGGTACTTTCACCCTTTATGATACTACTGTGATTGCATTGATTGATCCTGGTTCGACCCATTCATATGTATGTGAAACTCTGGTATTCAGTAAGACTCTGCCAGTTGAGTCTCCTGAGTTTGTGATTCGCGTATCCAATCCTTTGGGTAGATGTGTGTTTGTTAATAAAGTGTGTAAAGTTGCCCATTGATGATTCGGGATTTTTGCTTCCCGATCGATTTAATCTTGTTGCCTTTTCGATGAATTTGATATAATTTTGGGAATGGACCGTTAACTTCACATGATGCGTTGGTGAATTGCAAAAGAAAGCTTATTGATTTGAGACATCGAGCGGTGAGATCATTAGAATTGAATCCGATGATTTAGGTGGATTTCCTACAATTATATCCTCAATGTTAGCCCTAAGTATGTGAGAAAAGGTGCGAAGCTTATTTGGCTTATGTCTTTGGATAATAAATTGTCTAAGAAATGATTGAATCTGCCTGGGTGTATGTGAGTACCGGATGTGTTTCTGAAGAACTACCGGGTTTACCCCGATGAGAGATTGAGTTTGGCATTGAATTAACTCAGGAACGACTCGATATCAATAGCTCCATATCGGATGGCACCTCTTGGCTAAAAGAGTTGAAAGCACGATTGCAAGAGTTAACAGATAGGGGCTTTGCGACCAAGTTTCTCTCCTTGGGGTGCACCAGTTCTTTTGTGAGAAAGAAAGATGGAGCGATGCAAATGTGTATTGATTATCGGCAATTGAATAAGGTAACTATAAAGAATAAGTACCGTTACCTCGGATTGATGATTTGTTTGATCGGTTGAAAGGGGCTTGATGTTTTCAAAAATAGACTTGAGATCGGGTTATTATCGATTCTGAGTCGAGATACAGAGATGTGCCAAAGACGCATTCCGGACGAGGTACGGACATTTTGAGTTTTTGGTTATGCCTTTTGGGCTTACTAATGCACTATTTCTTTTTATGGATTTGATGAATCGGGTTTTAGGCGGTTTTAGATCGATTTGTGGTGGTGTTTATTGATGACATATTGATCTACTCCAAAGATGAAATTGAACATCTTGAACATTTGAGGTTAGTGCTACAAACTTTGCGAGATCATCAGCTGTATGCGAAGTTTAGTAAGTGTGAGTTCTGGATGAAAGAGGTCAGCTTTTTGGGACATGTTGTTTCAGCATCAGGCATTCGAGTTGATCCGATCAAAATCTCGGCTATACTTGATTGGAAGCCACCGAAAAACATTTTCGAGATTCGAAGTTTTCTGGGACTTGTGGGTTACTATCGACGATTTGTGAAAGATTTTTCTATGATAGCTACCCCGTTGACAAAGTTATTGCAGAAAGATGTCCGGTTCGAGTGGTCAGAAAAGTGTCAGAAAAGTTTTGATCAGTTGAAAGCCCTTTTGACAGAAGCTCCAGTGTTAGTTTAGCCTGAATCGGGTAAAGAATTTGTTGTTTATTCTGATGCTTCTTTAAATGGTTTGGGCTGCATTTTGATGCAGGAAGGCAAAGTCATAGCCTACGCTTCAAGACAACTGAAGCCGCACGAAAGAAATTACCCGACGCATGACTTAGAACTTGCAGCCATTGTTTTCGCATTGAAAATTTGGCGTCACTATTTATTTGGCGAGAAATGTCATGTTTACTCGGATCACAAAAGTCTTAAGTATTTGATGACTCAAAAAGAGTTGAACTTGAGACAACGTCGATGGTTAGAACTGTTGAAAGATTATGAGTTAGTGATTGACTACCATCCGGGGAAAGCTAACGTTGTTGCGGATGCATTAAGTCAAAATCATTGCTTGCTCTTTGTGCATTGAACACACGATGGTTATATCGGTGATAGTTCAATCATAGTCGAGTTAAAAGCAAGACCGATGTTTATTCAAAAATTTGTGATGCACAAAAAGCTAAGAGATATGATTTGTCAAACGAGCTCGATGTGAAAATAATGGAGAGTCGAATTTGAATTGATGATAATGACCGCTTGAAATACAAAGGCCAAATGTGTGTCTGGGGACATGGATTTGATTCGGATGTTATTGAAAGAGGCCCATAATAGTCGGATGTCGATACATCCGGTAGCACGAAAATGTATAACGACTTGAAACAGTTCTATTGGTGGCACGGTATGAAGCGAGATATATCTCAATTTGTTTCAAAGTGCCTAATTTGTCGCAAGTAAAAGCCGAGCATCAAGTGCCTTACAGGTTGCTTCACCGATCATGATACACAGTGGAAGTGGGATAGAATTACAATGGATTTTGTATCCGGTCTTCCTATGACACCGAGTAAGAAAGATGCCGTATGGGTTATAGTTGATAGATTGACTAAATCAGCTCATTTTGTACCGGTACGTACAGACTTTTCACTCGATAAACTTCTTTGAATTGTATGTATCGCAGATTGTAAGATTGCATGGTGTACCGAGCTCCATTGTGTCAGATAGAGACCCAAGATTTACATAGCAATTTTGGAAGAAGTTGCAAGATGCTTTAGGTACTAAACTACATTTTAGTACAA
Source organism: Gossypium rotundifolium (assembly GCA_025506655.1). Taxonomy (NCBI): domain Eukaryota; kingdom Viridiplantae; phylum Streptophyta; class Magnoliopsida; order Malvales; family Malvaceae; genus Gossypium; species Gossypium rotundifolium. The sequence goes on from CP106725.1 coordinate 67,153,804, forward strand.
CCTCTCATCCATGAGACAGATGGTCGATCGAGCAAACTATTCAAATACTTGAGGACATGTTGAGATGTTGCGTTCTCGAGTTTGAAGGTGCGTGGGAACGATACCTACCTTTGATTGAATTTGCTTATAATAACGTTTTCAATCTAGTATCAAGATGGCACCTTATGAAGCCTTGTATGGGCGAAAGTGTCGAACACCATTATACTGGACTGAGCTCAGCGAGAATAAGATACACGTGGTTGATTTGATTAAAGAAACTGAACAGAAACTAGCTATTATTAGAGATAATTTGAAAGTCGCTTGGATCGTCAAAAGTCTTATCTGATTTGAAGCGTAAAGACATTGAATTTCGGTTGGAGATCGAGTATTTTAAAGGTTTCTCCGTGGAAGAAAGTACTCCGTTTTGGTCGGAAAGGCAAGTTGAGTCGAGGTTCATCGGATAGTATGAAATCATTGAGCGTATTGGGCTGTTGCTTATAGGTTGAGGTTACCCTCCGAATTAGAAAGGATACGATGTATTTCACGTTTCTATGCTCGTGATCTGATCAAATCCATCACATGTGATTGCTCAAATGCGAGATTGAGATACAACTTGATATGATGTATGAGGAAGAACCGATCCGTATTTTAGCTCGGGAAGAGAAAGAGTTAAGAAACAAGAAAATTCCATTAGTGAAATCTTGTGGAAAAGGCACGGAGTTGAAGAGGCTACATGGGAGCTGAAGATTCAATGAGGCAACAATATCCGACGTTGTTTAATGGTAAGATTTTGGGGACGAAAATCCTTAAGGGGAGAGTTATAACAGATCGAATCGACCCTAATTGGAACGATGGTTTTGGGACCATGAATCTGAGCCCGAAAATATTTAAATATCATATTTAGTGTTTATTTTATATGAATTTATATGTGTGAAGATTTAGTGAAAAATTTTATCATTTGAGTATCGAATTTGATAAAAAGGACCTAATCGCGTAAAAAGTAAAAGTTACAAATTAAAGTGTAAAGTGTTAAATTGAGTATGGCTTTTTAATAGGAAGTATTGAAAGGGTAAATAACCCATTTTAAGGGTTAGTGGTCGACCATGGACAAGTTTGTCCTTAAGTTAAAATGTTTGATTATTTTAATTAAAAGGTTGGTTTAGTAATTTGGTAAATAATTATTATATGTTAAAATAATCAAGAAAAAAAGCCATCATCTCTTTTTTCATCCATGGCGATTGTGAAGGAAGGAAATAAGCTTTAAACCCTTTAAAATTTTGGCACTTTGAAGCCAAAAATCTAAGGTGAGTTTTAGTTAGTTTTCGATAAATTTTACGTTTTGAGATTGTTGCTTCGAACCGTAACCAACCCATGTTGTAATTTTTGAATCTAAGCATGCTTGATGTTCGCCATTGTTGTGTTCATGTGGTTTTTGATATTTGATGATTTTAGATGAAAGATATGTAAAAGATTAGTATGTTTTGTATTGGGAGTTTTGATGAAATTGAGTATTTAGGGCTAAATTGTAAAAATAAATTTTTAGAGGGGCCTATTTGTAAAATAAATGAAATGTGAGGACTTGTAAAGTCCCTAGGAATATTCGGCCCTTGTATAGTCTTAGCTAATTTGGTGTATTTTGTGTGTTATGCAAATAGGACTAAATTACAAAGTTGTGAAATTCTAGGGGTAAAATAGTAATTTGCCCATTTATGTGCTTAGGGACTAAATTGAGATGAATTGTGGTTGAATGAGCTAAATTTTAATGTGTTTTAGATCAAGAGCAAAGAAAAATGGATTTAGATTGGGGAAAGACGAAGGTTCTCGAATAGCCGATTTGCACGGTTTATCGACAACCGAGGTAAGTCCTTAAGCAAGTATAGGTTATCGAATTATTTATGAATGTGTTAAATGATAGTATTCAATAGAATTTTGTATAAAACCTTGTGTTAGCCGAATGTGAAAGTATTGGTATGGATTGGTTGGAATTTTATTCAAAGTGATGTGAATAAGTGTTTTGGTTTGTTATTCGATATAATCGTGAATTATAAGTGGTGGTGAATTTAGCACAATGAAATGTGAAATGAAAGATTAACTATACATATTCGAAGCTTCGTGCCTAGCGAGCTTAGTCTTAGGTGACATATTCGGGCTTCGTGCCTAGCGAGCTTAGTCTTGGTGACATATTCGAACTTCGTGCCTAGCGTGCCTTGTGCTTGGTGATTTATTTCGAGCTTCGTGCCTAGTAGGCCTTATGCTTGGTGATTTATTTTGGGCTTCGTGCCTAGCAGCCTTGTCTTGGAGATTTATTTCGGCTTTAATGCCTAGCGTGCTCTATGCTTGGTGATGTGTTTTACAAAGGAGAAATCGAATTGTTGTTCAAGGTAAATCGTAGCTAATGTGTTTAGTTAAAGGCTCAGGTAAGTAAGTAAGGTTTGATATGTTTAATGTTACTAGAGTTTAACTAATATTACGAGTACAGTGATATGTATATTTGAGATTACGATTGATGTGCACAAGTATTATATGATTGAGTTTGAGCTTGAATGTACTATCATGGAGATTCGGTTTTCAAATAGTAGTCTTAAAGGTGTAAGAAATTTTAATATGATAACATGGTTGAGATGAATGATTTAAATGTTTAAGTAATTGAATGTAGTATCATTTTGAGCTTGGGACTTACTAAGTTAGTAAACTTATTTGTGTGTAATGTTCTCCTCTATTTTATAGATTAGGTAAAGACTACCTGCTCAACGGGATCGTCAAGACAGTCAACCACACTATCGATCTAATTTTGGTACTCTTTCATTTTGGTTTTTGGATAGAGGCATGTATAGGAAAGACTTGACCTTGTTTGTTGAAAACTTTTTGGTTCATGTATATAATAGCCATGCGAATATGGCTAAACTTTTGGTTAAGTATGTTTATCAAGCTTTTGGATATAATAGTCAGTTTATATCGTTAATGTTTGTGCAAACCCAATCAAGGATTAATTCGAATATGGTAAGGAAATATGTGATTGAGAAGTGCAAATATGAGTTGGGTAATGTGGTATGAATAATTAATTGTATACTCGATTATATTGAACCATAGTTGTGTTTTGTTCATAGGTTAGTAATGTTAGGTTATAAAAGATATTGGGTATGTGTATTTCTTTTTAAGTTCAAATGAGGTGATTCGATGATGAAATGATCAAATTATGGTGCTTTAGTTTGTTTGTATTTGGTCTTTTTGCATGATTCTTAAATAGGTTAATTTGGCATAGTAAACAAGTATATTTAAGTACATTGCTCATGAATATGTCTAGTTAGTTATATATGTATGCTTGAAATGTGATATATGTTTGTGCATATCCGGATGTAATAGAATTTTTGCTAAAGAATAGGAAATTGATAAAAATTTTGATAGAAGATGATTATAGGCCGAATAGGTATTTGGATAACTAGATAATATGATTTGTTGGAAATGATAAAAGTGCATGAGTTGATATGATTTTATTAAATTATAATAAATGCATGTATATGAATCTAACTATTACAAAAATAATGTATATACTAGTATAGTTATTTTCGGTTCAACTATGTGCATGTAAACGAATTCATGTGAACATTGATCTGATTGATTATTTGGATCTATTTGAACTTTGGTATGAGCTAGATACATATAATTGCATATATGTGTCTATGTATATTTGGTCAAGTAGATATGTATTTATATGATGTTTATTGAGTTTGTAAGTTTGGACATCTGCTAATATATTTTATGTTGGTATATTCTACCCTTTAAGTGGGTTAGTATAAAATGATAATTGAATTATGTTATTCAATCACATGGATACAAATGGGTTAAATTGCTTGAGTATTTTATAAGTAAATAAGGACATAGCAATTGAGGCTTACGATACTTGCATTATTTTGTGATTTTCATAAAATGTATTTTGCATGTTCAGCTTATGTTTGTCAATGTTTGTGCCATATATGATTTGGTTTAGTGGAATAAATATGTTTTATGCATATCTAATTGTTTGCTTATATGTGTATTATTATTATTGTTATATCAGCTTGTTTAAATATGATTGAATTGATTGAATAAAAGTAATGATTATCTGGTAATACCCGTAACCCTAATGCGGCGACGTATACGGGTTAGGGGTGTTACATAATGATTGGCTATGTGCCATATCATGGTTTGATGTCAGGTATGTGCCATATCGGGGGATGATGTTAGCTTTGTGCTTCATCGTGGTTGATGATAACCATGGGTCACATCGTGGATATCAAGATTTGATCACATAGTGATCGGTGGCTAGGCCACGTTATATGTTATACTTTGGTCACATAGTGTTATATTAGCTTTGAGCAGCTCGACTACCAAAGAGGTGTGTAGCAGATGGAGGGTCGATTTAGTAATCTCCTGGTGTGTGTGGCAAGATACGAGGGTGTGTAGCGGATGGATATTAGGTTAGGATGGGTAACATTTTGCATCATCATGTGTGGTTTGTGGATTGTGTGGTTATGGGCCAAGCCCATTTGGGAAACATGTGGAATAATTGCATAGTGAGTCTATTCGACTCACCCTATTTTCTTATACTACGCAAGTGATACGTGAAACATGGATCGGGCTGGAGGGGATTCGAGGTGGCCATGCAGAAGTTGTTTTAATTCTTTATGCACTTGGATTTTTAATTACTTTTGGGTTAATTTCTTTTTTCATGTAATAAGGCCATTTAAAATATTTGGGGATTTTTACTATATTTAGTTAGATTGACTATCGGTTAATAATTGGAAACGGTTTTGGAAACAATTTGCAACTTAAAGACTTACATTAAAGTTTTAAAACCCGGATACTTATAACAACTCGATTTCTCTTGAGTTTCCAAACGTACGATGGTTTTAAACCGTACACGACCTTCAAAGTTTTTCATTATCCTCGACAACGTATTTTCAAAACAATGAATATATTATCGACCCATTATCTTTTATAAAACTAAGGAAAATATTTTAAACTCAAAACGTGTTTTCACCCATAAATCAAATTCTTTTCAAACATTTTTCCTAGTAGCATTCCGAATTCGGCTGTGGTGTTTTGGGTTGGGTTTGGGGTATTACAACTTGGTATCAGAGCCCAGTTCAAAACTCATCTTTGAGGGCTTTTGGGCCCAAAAACGTCTTTCAAGGTGGGTTTTACTAAAACTGGTATTTTTACAAGCTGATCAGGTTTTCTGGCATGGCACCTGAGTCTCTAGCCTGATGTCCACCAGGTAAGTACTTTAAACCGTTACATGATTGTATGTAACGTAAAGGGTGATATGGGATCATAGATTAGTAAGTTAGAAACTATTAAACCTTAGGATTAGCTTACTCCAACACTAAATTTCATAAGACTTAACTCATTTCACCAAACCCGAGAATAAGTCGCAGAGTTCAGGTGTGGTAACAAGCATGCGCATGTCTAGGCATGGATTCCGAATGAGCTTGGTATATAAGCAGTCCTAGCGACTCACCACCTCTTTTATGGAATCCTACCTAGTGCACAGTGATTGTTCACCTTAACAGTGAGGACTTGTTAACGAGCCAAATCTATAACTAAAACCCGAAAGAGACCGAATACCCAATTTTGTAAAACTATCAAATTACCCTGATTTTAAAAACAAAATTTATTAATTACCACACTACCCTCGATTTCTTATTAGAATACCCCTGATTTGTAAAATTACCAAAATAACCCTATAGGACAAATTACAAAAATACCCCTGGGTTGGGAACGACGAAAATACTCAAAGTGGTGAATGTGTGTAGTGGATAGTGTTGATGAATGAATGAGATTCTCTGAGATAGGATGGAGGACTTAAGACAAAAAACTTTCAATGACCGAAAGAACTACTATTAAATATCTTTACATAAAATTACTTGTGGGTAATCAGTGGAACAAGAAGTTAATGTATAAAATATCTTAATCAGAATAAAACGCACCAATATACATGAGTTCTAGGGGATGAGGTCGTAATATGCATGGACGTGGTAGGGACAAAATGTCAATATCAGAACCAGTTGGGTCTGGTCATGGATCGGGGAATGAAACAACACCGCCCGCAATAGAAGCTGAGTTCCAAGATTAGACGGGTGGAGATGATGTAGTATCTCAGGCGATGCTGCAAGTTTTGGAAAGGGTTGCTGGAGCGAATGTGGGTACCGGGGCTCAGAAGTCCATTCCTGAGAGACTTCGAGTGAATGGAGCTGAGATATTTAGGGGTGTCTCGGGGGTGGCTCCGAATGTGGCGGAGTATTGGTTGGAGGCAGTCGAGAGGATCATGGATGTTTTGGACTGCACAACTGAGGAAAAATTGAAAGGCGTTGTATCTCTACTATGGGATGAGGCCTATCAATGGTGGCTTACCGTCAAAGAGGGTACTCCAGCAGACCGAGTAGATTGGAGTTACTTTAAGGTAAAGTTTGAGGGGAAGTATGTAGGAGCTAGTTACGTGAATGCACAGAGGAAGGCATTTTTAAATCTGGTGCAAGGGGGTAAGTCAGTAGCGGAATATGAGGCAGAATTCCTGAGGTTAAGTTAGTATGCCAGAGGAATTGTTGCTACTGATTACGAGCGCTGCGTGAGGTTTGATGATGGGCTCCGAGATGAACTGCGGGTGTTGATAGCTCCTCAGCGTGAAAGGGACTTTCCCACTTTGGTGGAGAAATCTTGGATCGCCGAGGAAGTTATGCGAACCAAAAGGCAGAATAGAGATAGAGACAGAGGTCAAAACAAGAGGGGTTTTGGATCATTAGGGCCCTCGAGGGGTTTCTAGAAAAAGCCTAGGGTGGACAATCCTACTCGTGCTGCTATGCCAGCTACTGGGAATCAGGTCTATCCATGTGCTCGTGTGGGAGGACTCATGTAGGCGAGTGTTGGAGAAGGATTAGGGAGTGTTTTAGGTGTGGGTCCAAGGCTAACCTAGTGAAGGATTGTCCTCAGAATGCGGATAGGGCTCAATCAGTGGGTCAAGGGTATGTGTAGCCAAGAAGGGGTGGTTCACAGATGTCGAGAGGTCGTGGCTCGAATCGTGGAGGGAATGGTTTTGGTCAAAGTCGTGGAGCACCGGGTAGAGGTGCTGGGAGCTCAGATGCAAGGCAGCCAGGGTTAGTGTATGCAGCCTCACGTCGTAAGGAGGGGGATGCACAGATATTATCACGGTACATTCCTCATTTATGGGATTCCCTTTACTACTTTAATTGATGTTGGGTCAACGCATTCGTACATTGCTAGCATGGTGTCTGGAACCTTGAATGTGAACTCTGAGATTGTCCCTAGGAAGATAACTATACTTAATCCTTTAGGGCAATCTATGGTAGTAGATAAACTCTTTAAAGACATGCCTTTAGAGGTTCAGGGGGTGGTATTCCTAGCAGACTTGATGGAGCTGCCGTTCGGGGAGTTTGACCTGATCCTAGGGATGGATTGGTTAGTAAGGTATCGTGCGGATCTGGACTGTGCTGCTAAGCGCATGTCAGTGAGGACTCCCGAGAATTATGAAGTTGTAGTGATAGGTAAGAGAAGAGACTACCTGTCTAACGTAGTGTCTACTCTTAAGGCGGTGAAGATGGTGAAGAAGGGATGCTCGGCTTTTCTGATGTTTGTTAGTGCCGTGGATGCTAAGGAGGCAGCTGTGGGGGAGGTCAGGACAGTAAAGGAATTTGTGGATGTTTTTTTAGAGGAACTTCCAGGTTTACCTCCGGATCAGGAGGTGGAGTTTGGAATTGACTGTTGCCGTGAATAAGCGCGGTGTCCATTGCTCCTTATAGGATGGCACCAAAGGAGTTGGTTGAGCTGAAGGCCCAAATCCAAGAGTTGCTAGATCGCGGGTTTATCGGACCCAGTGTTTCTCCGTGGGGAGCACTGGTGTTGTTCGTAAAGAAGAAAGACGGGTCTATGCATATGTGCATAGATTACCGCCAACTGAATAAACTAACGATCAAGAACAAGTACCTGCTGCTAAGGATAGATGACTTGTTTGACCATCTCAAAGGAGCTGTAGTCTTTTCAAAGATAGATTTGAGGTCGGGATATCACCAGCTTAGGGTGAAGGAGGCTGATATCCATAAGACGGTGTTTTAGATTCTATACGGGCGCTTCGAATTCCTTATAATGCCGTTCGGGTTGACTAACGCACCAGCTGTGTTTATGGATATGATGAATTGGGTTTTCCAACCTTACTTGGATCAATTTGTCGTGGTGTTCATAGACGACATCTTGGTGTATTCAAAGTCGAAGGAAGAACATGATGCACATCTATGCGTGGTACTGCGAATTTTGAGGGAAAAGAAGTTGTACGCCAAGTTTAGCAAGTGCAAATTCTGGTTGAGTGAAGATGCTTTTCTAGGTCACGTGGTATCCAAGGAGGGAATAAGGGTGGATCCCCGAAAGGTTGAGTCAGTACTGGAGTGGAAACCACCTAAGTCAGTAGCTAAAATTTGCGGTTTCTTAGGGCTAGCAGGGTATTATAGGAGGTTTGTCGAGGGTTTTTCTTCGATAACAGTACCTTTGACTAAGCTATTGAGAAAGAAGGTACCATTTATGTGGTCGGATAAGCAGCAGGAGAGCTTCGAGAAGCTAAAGAGAGTTTTGACAGAAGCCCCAGTTTTGATCTAGTCGGTGGCGGGGAAAGACTTTGTGGTGTATTGTGATGCTTCTCACACGGGATTAGGTTGTGTACTGATGTAGGAAGAGAAGGTGGTTGCTTATGCGTCTCGACAGCTGAGACCGTATGAAGTTAACTATCTGACACGATCTGGAATTGGCAGCAGTAGTTTTCGCTTTGAAAGTGTGGAGGCATTATTTGTATAGAGAGAAGTCAGTGATCTATACGGACCACAAGAGCTTGAAGTATCTGTTGGCTCAGAAGGACCTGAACTTGAGACAATGAAGGTGGGTGGAGCTATTACAGGATTATGACTGTTCAATTGAGTACCACCTAGGTAAAGCAAATGTGGTGGCAGATGCATTAAGTCAGAAAGTGGTATCAGATCTAAGGGCTATGTTCGCACATCTTAGTCTCTACGATGACGGGAGTTTGTTAGCGGAACTACAGGTGGAGCTGACGTGGTTAAGTCAGGTAAGAGAGGAACAGTTGGTGGATGAGGTTTTGGGTACTCGACTTCAGCAAGTTCAGAGTGGGGAGTTAGAGGATTATAGTGTGAACAGTGACGGAGTCTTGTGTTTCCATGGTAGGGTGTGTATGCCGAAGGATGTGGAATTGAGGTAAAAGATTCTTCGGGATTCGCATAGTAGACCTTACGCTATGCATCATAGGGATCTACGGGAATAATTTTAGTGGCCTAGATTGAAGCGTGAAGTTATAGAGTTTGTGGGGAAGTGCTTGACGTGTCAGCAGGTCAAAGATGAACATCAAGTACCTTTGGGGTTGCTGCAACCAGTGAAGATTCCGCAAATGAAGTGGGAGAGGATCACAATGGATTTCGTAAGTGGGCTTCCTCTTACGCCTACTAAGAAGGACTCGGTATGGGTGATTGTGGATCGGTTGACAAAGTCCGCACATTTCATACTTGTTCGGTTGATTACTCTCTGCAAAGATTAGCGAAGCTGTATGTAGCAGAAATTGTGAGACTGCATGGAGTGCGGGTGTCGATCATATCAGATAGGGATCCTAGATTTACATCGAGGTTTTGGAGGGTGTTGCATCAGGCTTTGGGCCAGTGGCTTACCAGTTGGAGTTGCCATCAGAATTGAAGCAGATGCATGATGTGTTCCACGTGTCAATGCTACGTCATTATCGTTTGGATCCATATCATGTAGTGCCAGTTGAGGAAGTTGAGTTGAGACTAGATTTGTTCTATGAAGGAGAATCGATTCAGATTCTGGGGTGAGATGTGAAGGTACTTCCAAAGAAATCAGTTTCTATAGTCAAAGTATTATGGCGTAACCATGGTGCAAAAGAAGCTTCGTGGAACTGGAGGAAGCAATGCAACAGCAATACCCTCACTTATTTTGATAAGATAATTTTGAGGCCGAAATTATTTTTATGGGGGGTAGAACTGTAACATCCGGAGTTTAGGGGTCTTGTATTTCTTTCTAAGTTACATGTATGTGGTAGTGTGCTCTATATGCTGTTTGTATGTGTTTGGGGGTCTCGGGAAATCTTGAGGCTAAGTTTGGACCTTAGGTAAATTTTTGGTTTAAAGCCTTTAAGGGAAAGCTAGGGGAGATAGGCATTAAGAGTTCTTGTATGGAGTCTAGGACACAAGGAATCAAGTGGTAGAGTGGCAAGGGAGGTGCCACTTAGAACACAAGGGAGTGACGCCTCAGGGAGCTAGTGGGGGCAAGGTTCGAGCTGCAGAGGATGCATTTTGGGGTTGCTTTTTGTGTCAAGGGAGTGGGAGAGTTGGACGGCAAGCAAACTCTGCATGGATGAGGTGTGGATTGAGTCAACAGCTTAAATTTGTTGCTAAGAGATGAGGTACAAGTTTGATTTACTCAAACTCATTTGAATGAGTTGAGGGGATGAAAAATAGGAGGAAAAGAAGGGATTTGGGTGAGAGAGGAAGAGTTGGCCGAATATGGGGCATTGGAGGGTGGCATTTTCGGTTGGTGGTAGTAGGATATGTGGGTGCCGAAACTACTTAGAGTGGGTTCTTTCTTTTAGTATTGGATGTGTAGCTTGTTGATTCTCTCTTTTTCCTTTTCTAAGTTTTGCCGCAAGTGTCAGTAAGGGACTTTTTCTCTCCTTAAGTCCAAAGCCGAATGAGGTAGTGAACATTCGTGCATCTTTTTTTTTCTTTACAATCCTTTCTCCTTTTCTCAATTCTCTCTCTCAAAAAGCTGAAACACACATTCCATTGTCACCATAGCCAAAACACCCATAAACCCCCAACCCTTTCTTTTCTTTTCATTTGCTAAGAAGCCAAACAACCCTTCTATTTCATTGAGTCTTGGTCGAATCTTCTAAGGCATCTCTTCTCTTTCTTTTTCACGTTCTTCTCCTATTTCTCAAACCTTTTACTCTAGGCCGAATCTTTAGACTCTGTTCCATCGGATTTAATAGTTGGTAATGGTTTCTTGATTCAATTCTCTTCTTTCACTTTTGATTGCCGAAAGTTAGATGTCTAACTTTGTATAGATGTCGCCGAATCTATTCAAGGTGGTGACCTTGTGTCCATTTTTGGAAGCTGATGTTGGGGGTATCTAGGAGCTTTCGGTTTTGATCAAGCAATGTAATGGGGTGTACCTTTGGTTCGGCCAAAGGCTACATCTTTTGGCTTTATGCAGTTTAGCCGATTCTAATTAGATTGATGTAAGGGGAGTTTCGACAGAGGTGGAGGAGGAGCCTTTGGAACTCGGATCTATTTTGGTAAGAGTATTCGATTAAGATTGGTGTTGTCTCATTTAGATTGGTTTAATGTTTAACCGGGTCTCTTGATTAAGTGCCATTCAATAGATGCAAGTACCAGACAAGGAGAGAAAGGAATTGTCCTTACCCCTAAGTTCAAGAAACGTTCGGTTTCTTCAGTTCGGGATTGGCCACCGAGGTGTAGGCCAACATCGGAAAGAGACAAGCAAATCGCTGTAGTCTCTTCAGGTGAAGATGTTAGGGAAATTGAGAGTCTAGTGCTTCGGGTTATCAGGTGTGTGGTTAATTCGATGTTTCCTGTTAGTCAATTAATTATATGTGTTATGTGTGTGATAACCGGTACAGTGGTTGTAGGGGGAAATTGTTACCCTTAATTGGACATTTCGATAACCATGTTAGTACCCTATCTGAGGTGTGGTTGTGGTTGATTACTATGAATGCTTGTGAGCATGTCGTATGCCTATCTAATATGTCCATGCATTATTCTATCATATCATTATAACATGTTGCATATGTATGGGGTCGGGATATATATTTATTCAATGAAGGACAGGGTGTACATTTATGTACGTTGTGATGATTGGCTATGTGCCATATCATGGCTTGATGTCGGCTATGTGCCACATCGAGGGATGATGTTAGCTTTGTGCTTCATCGTGGTTGATGATGACCATGGGTCACATTGTGGATATCGAGATTTGATCACTTAGTGACTGGTGGCTAGGCCACGTTATATGTTATACTTTGGTCACATGGTGATCGGTGGCTAGGCCATGTTATATTAGCTTTGAGCAGCTCGACTACCAAAGAGGTGTGTAGCAGATGGAGGGTCGATTTAGTAATCCCCTGGTGTGTGTGGCAAGATACGAGGGTGTGTAGCGGATGGATATTAGGTTGGGATGGGTAACATTTTACGTCATCATGTGTGGTTTGTGGATTGTGTGCTTATGGGGCAAGCCCATTTGGGAAACATGTGGAATAATTGCACACTGGTTCTATTCGACTCACCCTATTTTCTTATACAAGGTAGGTGATACGTGAAACATGGACCGGGCTAGAGTGGATTCGAGGTGGCCATGCAGAAGTTGTTTTAATTCTTTATGCACTTGGATTTTTAATTACTTTTGGGTTAATTTCTCTTTCATGTAATAAGGCCATTTTAAATATTTGGGGATTTTTACTATATTTAATTAGACTGATTATCGGTTAATAATTGGAAACGATTTTGGAAATAATTTACAACTTAAAGACTTACATTAAAGTTTTAAAACCCGGATACTTATAACAACTCGATTTCTCTTGAGTTTCCAAACGTACGATGGTTTTAAACCGCACATGACCTTCAAAGTTTTTCATTATCCTCGGCAACATATTTTCAAAACAACGAACATATTATAGACCCGTTATCTTTTATAAAACTAAGGAAAATATTTTAAACTCAAAACATGTTTTCACCCTTAAATCAAATTCTTTTCAAACATTTTTCCTAGTAGCATTCCGAATTCGGTCCGTGGCGTTTTAGGCCGGGTTTTGGATGTTACAGTTGGAGTAGACTTAGAGTATATTTCTTTGGCTTCAAGCATCCAAATCCGAGTGAAATTGCTCTTTGCCACGGCAGGGGCACGCCCATGGCACACGCCTGTGTAAATCATGGTTGGGCCGTGTCTCGATTCTATCGTTTTGGGCATGGCCATGTTAGTCGAGATTCAGGCCGTGCTTTAAGTCTGTCGATTGGGACACAGCCATGTAGATCACCAGGAATGTCCGTGTGGCAAATGGATGATGCACGGCTGTGTGTCACAGAGTTGAGGTCGTGCTCTAGGTAATCAATGAAGCACGGTCGTGTGGACTTTGGGCTAGGCCGTGTCAAATTTTTGCTCAGGCCCAATTACTCCGTTTTAAGCCTGTTTTGTGTTCTTTTTATCCTCAGGTGCCTTTCCTGAGTATAAACATGAAAAGAAAGGATTAAAAGCACCTTTTTACATAAACCAAGATCTAAATCATTTAAAAGCCTATTAAATATGGGGTTAAAATATGTTACTTTTACGGTTTATCAATAGCACATGGGCATGTGACTTGGCCATGTTGCATAAGTCAGTATACCCTACAGTTTTGACACGGCTTAGCACACGGCCTGGCACACAGGCATGTATGGCCACTTTGAAGGGTACACGAGCTAGACACATGAGCGTGTGGTTGGCCGTGTGACCCAAGTCAGTATGTATTCCCTATTTTCACACGGCACCGAGACATGGGCATGTCTACTAGCCGTGTGAGGCACACAACCTTTTCACATGGGTGTGTGACCCTTATTTACATGAAAAATTTCTAAGTTTCCAAAATTTTTGTTTATTATCGGGTTAGTCTCGAACCACCTCTAAAGCATGTTTAAGGCCTCGTAGGCCCTTATAAGGGGCAATGAGATTGTGTTGAATGATTTATGAGAATGAATGCTTATTGTTGCATAAACGTATGCTATATATGTTGTGAATTTATTGGTAATACCTCGTAACCCTATTTTGGTATTGAATAAGGGTGAGGGGTGTTATAGAGAATGGCTATTATATTAGTAACATCCGTAAAAATTCTTATGGTAACTCTTACAATAACTCTGCACGCAACCAACAGTTTTGGGGAACACAGAATGGTGGACAAAATGCTGTAACATTCAAATATGGGAATACATCTACTTAGGGCAATTATAATCCCAAGCAAGGGAATTACAATCAACAACAAAAAAACTACAACCAACACACCCAAATGCATCCACAACAAGGTCAGACACATCTACACCACAATTTGATGAAGCCACAACACTCTTCAATACCAAATTATCATGTTCAATTACATCGACAGCAACCGTACACTCAAGCTTTGACTTCTGACTAGTTATCAACTATTAAGGTGTTAATGCTGGAGCATATTACTCGCACGGAAGCTATCGTACAAGGGAATTCATCTTCTATTCGAGTATTAGAGGCACAATTAGGATAACTTGCTTCAAATCTGAATACTCGACCACCAGGCTCATTACCTAAGGACATAGAAAGTCCTAGTCTGAAGGGGAAAGAACATTGTAAGGCTATCATTCTTAGGAGTGGTAAACAAAATGGCGAAACATTTATTGACTCTACTGTAGCACCTCAAGATACAGATGGAGTGATCACTGGTAAGAAGGTTGAATCTGAAGAGTTTGTTAATACATCAGACAAAGAAGTTCCACAAATTGTCACTCATATGGCTAAGTCCGACCTTCAAAACTAGCGCCGCAATCAAAGATGTCGGTGCAAGTATATATATCTCTACCTTTACCCTTCCCAAAAATATTGAGTAAGAATAAGTAGGACAAGTAGCATCAGCAGTTCCTGGACAAACTGAAGCAACTGCAGATCAACATTCCTTTAGTGGACGCTTTGGTACAAATTTTGAGTTATGGGAAATTTATGAGAGACTTATTGTCCAAGAAGAATAAGCTCACTAATATTGAAACTATTGCACTCACAAAAGGCTATATTTTTATTTTAACAAACAATTTGCCCCATAAATTGAAAGATCCTAAGTGCTTTACCATCCCATGTTCAATTGTCAATCATTTTATGTGCAAGGCTTTATACGACTTGGGAGCTAGCGTTAACCTAATGCCACTGTCTACTTTCATAAAGTTGGGAATTGGTCACACGAAATCTACTGCAGTGACATTACAACTAGTTCATCAATCCTTGGCTTAACATGAAGGGAAAATAAAAGACGTCTTAGTTCATGTGGATTAATTCATTTTTCTAGCTAATTTTATCATACTTCACTGCGAGGTAGACAAGGAGGTTCCCATAATCTTGAAACGACCAATTTTAGCCACTAGCCGAACTCTTATTGATGTTTATAGAGGTGAAATAACCATGTGACTTAATGATGAGAAAGCCACCTTCAGTGTTTTTAAAACTATTCAATGCAAGGACAATACTTTCGATGTGATAGATAATCTAATTGAGGAAGAATTCAATGACCAAAGCATAGTACATTCTGAAGAGTTTACAGTGACATTTGATTTTGAATCCTTAAAAAATTTTGAGATCATGGTTGAAGCTAATAATCTTGAACTCAATCATAGATGGCAGATTGAATCCTTAGACCTAGCCAAAAAAAAAACTCACCCAATTTTCAAACCATCTATTAAAGAAGCTTCGACTCTAGAATTGAAACCACTACCTCCTCATCTTAAATATGTCTTTCTAGGTGATCACAATAGTCTCCAAGTTATTGTCTCCGTAACACTGGATGTAACTTAAGAAGAGAAATTGGTCCATATTTTCAAGCAACATAAACGAGCTATTGCTTAGAGTATTGCTTATATTCAAGGTTTTAGTCCCACTTTATATATGCATAATATCAAGTTGGAAGATGAAGGCAAGAAATTGATTGAACAGCAAAGTAGATTAAATGAAAAAATGAAGGAAGTTGTCAAGAATGAAATCATAAAATGGCTTGATGCTGAAATTATTTACCTGATTTCATAGCAATTGGGTAAGTCCAGTGCAATGCGTGCCTAAAAAGAGTGGAATCACTGTGGTTCACAATGATAAGGATGAATTAATTCCTACACGCTTTCCCATGGGATGGCGAGTTTGTATGGATTATCGCAAATTGAATGTGACTAAAACTAAAGATCACTTTCCACTTCCTTACATTGACCAAATGTTAGACTGGCTTGTTGGAAAGGCTTATTATTGCTTTTTAGATGGCTATTTAGGGTACAATCGAATTGCTATTGCATCAAAAGATTAGGAGAAAACAACCATTACTTGCCCGTTTGGTACTTTCGCTTTTCACCGTATGCCTTTCAATCATTGCAACGCACCAGCCACATTTCAAAGGTGCCTGATGGCAATATTCTCACATATGATCAAAAACTCTTTAGAGGTGTTTATGAATGATTTCTCAATCTATGGCAATGATTATAATCATTGCGCTGACAATTTGGATAAAGTATTAAAGCGATGTGAGGACACACATCTTGTCCTAAATTGGGAAAAATGTCATTTCATGGAAACATAAGGCATTGTGTTAGGACACAATATCTCTAGTCAAGGCATTCAAGTAGACAAAGCTAAGGTGGAAATCATTGAGAAATTACCTCTACCAACAAATGTGAGGGGTATTCGTAATTTTCTTAGACATGCGGGGTTTTACCAAAGGTTTAATAGAGATTTTTCAAAAATTACAAAGCCCTTATGATCATTGCTGGAACAGAATCGAAAATTCTTCTTTAACGATGCATGTCTGGATGCCTTTATTCAATTAAAAAAGAAGTTAGTGAATGCGCCCATTGTGGTTGCACCAGATTAATATCAACCTTTTGAAGTTATATGCGATGCAAATGACTTTGCTGTAGGTGCAGTTCAAGGACAACGAAAGGGAAAGATATTTTATGGAATCTATTATGCTAGCAAAACTCTTGCAAATGCTCAACTCAACTATACCACCACAAAGAAAGAATTGCTGGCTATAGTCTTCACTTTCAACGAGTTTCATTCCTATCTTGTCAGCGCAAAAGTTATTGTATTCACTGATCATTCGGCATTGAGATATCTCTTTACAAAAAAATATGCCAAACCAATATTGATATGCTGGATACTACTATTTCAAGAATTTGGCATCGAGATAAAAGACCGTAAGGTTTCAGAAAATCAAGTTGTAGATCATCTTTCTCGATTGGAAGTTGGTAGTGAAGACGAAAACATACTTCAAATTGTCGACACATTCCCAGATGAGAAGTTATTTATTATAGATGTAACTCCTTGGTATGCAGATTTTGATAATTGTGTAGTGTGTGGAAAACTCCCATTGGGTGTCACAGGCCATAAAAAATAATGATTTCTTTGTGACGTAGTGAAGTATTATTGGAATAAGTTGTATTTGTTCAAGGTATGCAATGACAACATCATTCAACGTTGTGTTCCGGAAGAGGAGATGCTTTCAATCCTGAAGCATTCCCATGATGCTCCTTATGGAGGTCATTTCGGTGGTATGAGAACTGCGGCTAAAGTTATCCAATAAGGATTCTACTGGCCGACATTATTCAAAGACACCTGTAATTTTGTGAATCAATACGATATATGCTAGCGCATCGGTTCTATATCCCGACACAATGAAATGTTGCAGTAGCCAATTATGGAGGTTGAATTATTCGATGTTTAGGGTATGGATTACATGGGACCGTTTTTGAGTTCATTTGGAAATCTTTATAAATTAGTAGCTGTTGATTAAGTCTCCAAGTGGGTTGAGGCTATTACAGTCCCAAAGGATGATGCAAAGATAGTGCTAAAATTTTTCACAAGCATATACTCACCCGCTTTGGCACACCAAGGGCATTGATTAGTGATTAGGGTACACACTTTCATCCTAACCAAGTGGCAATCGTATTGAAGAGATATGGAGTTAATCATAAAAGGGCTACTACCTATCATCCGCAAGCAAATGGACAAGCTGAAGTTTCAAATCAACAAATTAAGAACATTCTTGAGAAGGTTGTACACCCTTCAAGGAAAGATTCATCTTTCTGATTGGATGATGCTTTATGGGCATTACAAAAGCATATAAAACTCCATTAGGGATGTCACCATATAAATTAGCTTTTTGAAAAGCATGTCACTTGCCAGTCAAACTGGAACACAAAACAATATGGGCAATTAAGCAAGTGAACATGGACTATGAAGCGGCTGAAAAGGAAAGACTTTTGGATATCACTGAACTAGAGGAGATTAGGAGAAACCTTATGAAAACATTGCAATTTACAAGGAAAAGACTTAACGATGGCATGACAAGATTATTTTATAGAGACAATTTAACGCAGGACAACAGGTTTTATTATTCAATTCTCGACTCAAATTGCACCCAAGTAAACTGCATTCACATTTATTTGGACCTTTTGAAGTTGTCAACGTATTTCTACATGGTGCAGTCACAATTCAAGATTTACATGATGGACACCAATTTAAAGTAAATGGATAGAGGCTGAAACACTATTTTAGCAACAATGATCAAAAGTAGGCAGAGACCATTAAATTGGTCAAAAAGTTTTAATTTTTAATTAGTACTCTGTGATTTTAGTTTATTTTATTTATGTTTTATTAAAGTTTGTTTTCCTTCCTTTTTGCAGAATAATAAGGTACCATTGTTGATGCATTGAAATCTTATAGTCAACATATTCTGATAAGTCTGTACTACCATTTATAACACATTAGAATTCAAGGAAATTCAAATTCCACCATTGGATTAAATCTGTCGAAGGTGACTGTGGAGCTTGCAAAAAGTTTCCCCCTTTAACTTCAAGATGGTTTAGCTTCCACGAGTCATTCTTTCTACTCACAACACCACAATCACCTTTGACAGAATATGTCTGATACATTTTATCGTCAATAGTAGAAAAATTGATGTACCGTAATACTTCACCATGAAATTACTGACTGCACCGCAAGACAAATTGGGATCTTGGTTTTCCTATCACTTGTGATGTTATTGTGCCAAAAAACAGGAATAGTTCCCCATGCTGGTGAGGAAGTCTTGGATACAATGGCCCAATCAATGAATCCTCTGTAGAAAGAATGACTCATGGCAAGGACACGCTGATACTAAAAGAAGTGGAAACTTGTAAGTTAAGAAAGGGAAAAGCCAAAGCCAACATCAAAGGAACAAACCTGAATGCAGATACATCATTATGGCAGAAATTGAAAAATGTCGAAAAATGGTCAATTCCATCAACAATAGGCAAATCATGCTTGTTGCTATAGTAAATGAGATGGAAAAATCCCAGAATTTGTTTTATGCTCATACCAGAGCCTGGAATAGTTCTATAGTAGCCATAGTAGGCCAAATAAGGCCATCATTATTACTAGAATTCCAAGTGTTTCAACCAATCATTTGAAATTATGACCTCTCTTCCTCGGATGATGACTTAGAAGATCGAGACAGGTTGGTGGCATCCCCACTCATTGTGGAGGTCTATAATAATGAGAAAAAAGATGAATTTAGGGACATTGAAGAATTCCTACAAAAGATTTATAACTTGTTTAAAGATGATATTTTACTGATCAAGAGGACACTGTTGTTGAGAAGGAAGTTACTGCTGCAGAAGAGAAAGTTGCTGCTGAAGAAGAAAAAGTTATGAAAAAGTAGAAAGAAAAAGAAAAAGAAGATTCTATTGAGAAGACTGTCACGGAACCCGAGTCTGTGGGTGAAAATATTGATAATTTGGAGTGAGCTGGAGCGAGACACTTCTACTAAGGTAACCAATGAGGAGCAATGCAATTCATTGGCAATAGTAGTCTACACTAGACCACCCAGGTGGCATCTCTTTCAAAGGAAACAGCTGATGATGCCGAGGCAGAGCTTAGAATTAAGGAGCAATCCGAGGACCATGCAAAGCCCAAAGAAAAAAAAAAGGAATGCTTTAAGGATAAAAAATGAATTAAGGAAGAGGAGAAAGAAACATCGTGCAGCCACATCGACGGTTGAGGATAACTGAGTTAGTTTATTTTAAGCTTTAGTTGTAGTATTCATGCATTACATGTAGCTGTAGGTTTTATTTTAATAAGTATATATTGTCATTACATTTTCATGTTAGTGCATTGGGGACAATGCAAATTTAAGTTTGGGGGAATGCACATGGGGCATGGAAATGCACCCACATTTCAATTTTTTTTCAGAAATGAATCATGCAAGGTTTAATTATAGTTAATGAAAATTGTTCAAAAAATTTTATTTTATTCGAAGCTTAATTCTTGAATCATGTAAATTATCAATGAATGAATTGGATAAATTTGGCAGAAAGTTGTAGCTTCAATTATTTGATAAATGGATTAGGTTGCATTAGTAATGGATGACTGCTATCATTAAATCTTGAATGAACCCGCTTTTTACAGCTACTTATATATGTATATATAGTTATAAATTAGAAACATTCTAAAGTGGGTGTTGAATGGAATGTTAAAGAGGGAACACTCCAATATTAAAGTTAGAAAAATCAATCTGGCCAAAGGCTATCACTACATGAATGTATGTTGGCACAATTGTGTACACCCTAGGGGTTTGTTGCACTCCATCGTTACTTCTCAGGAACAAGGGTACAGTAATGCAACGATATCCCTTATTTCAAAAAAATGTATATATAATATATAAATACTTAGTATTGTACAATAAATGTTGTAATGGTAGATAGAACTTAGGATTTGAAGCATGATACTAGCATTGATGAAGTTACAACCTTATTTATTCATGCTTATGAATTTTCAATGCAATATTCTTTCATCTAAATTTGATTCATCCATTGGGAATTTAGAGGGTTCAAGTTGCTATAATGATCATTTGCCTTAGTAAAACTTTCTTTAGCCTTGCTAGTTTCTGTTTTACTTGAGGACAAGTAAAAACTCAAGTTTGAGGGTGTGATAGCACTAGAAAGAAAATAGGCTTTTCCCCTTACTTATTTGATAAATTTTTCCCATTTAGTTATCCTTAGCATATATTTTAGCATTTGCAGTTTAGTAAATTGCATTTTATAACTCAGTGAATCCTAGCCTATTTTATCATTTATTTTGCTATCTTAATACATTAATATCACTGAATGAGTCAATTCCAGATTGTGTCTAGAATTGTCACCGTACTTGACAACTGTCCAGATAAGAACTAAATTTGCGTGAGTTGTCTAGTCTAGTATAACCAACATGTACGTACAAGGATAAAATAATTCCAAGGAAAGGACACTTGTGCTATTGGAGGAGGACATAAAAGGTGGACGTGAGAAGAAAAGGAGAGCTTTTTTTTCTAGATTGTCATATTCATCATCATACCTTGAAGCTTGCTGCCATGGCATCTTAAGCTTCTCAGGGGTGAGCCAACGTGAAAACCAGATGAGACTAGTTTCTGACGAGGAGATCTATGTGCAAGATAAGAGGGAATAGAGAGATTCACTCGAGTTGCCCAGGAATAGGATTCTCCACTCGATTATTTCTTATTTCTTTCTAAATGTTGGTGATTACTCTCTGTTTTCTGTTTGTATGGATGTACACATGAATTCTTGGTGAATTGTTATATTATTCAATCTTTTTTAGATGGAAGTGTTATTGTAGTTACTGAAACTGAAAGGCATAGTGACAGTTTGAGCCAACAAGCATTACAACGAAAGTTGAGTGAGGATTAGAGGAATTTAGTCCACTTGTTCTTAATAGTGCCGCATTGCCATCATCAGAAGGTAGGTTAGTATGCATGTTTAAGTCTTAGATTAAATACATGAGTGACGCTAGGGAATATATTCATTGAATTTTATTGCCTCAACAATCACCTATCTTTTTATACCTTGTGAGCACTTAGTATTTGACTAATGATTGATGTTGGAGATCCCAGTTTGTCATTATCATATTTTATTTTATTATTTTCAAGTTATTGGATCGACAACTATCCTTACAATTTATCTCATTTCTATCAAGTTGTTGCACTCGACATTAATAAACAAATGACTACCATCCCTATGGGATCGATATTCAACAAACTCACATCTGTATACTATGCTTACATCGATAGTGTACGCTTGCACATTATTATTGTGATGCTCAACAACCGATCAATAGCATTTAAGGTTGTTAGGAGATCACTTGATGCTAGTGGAAGGGTTGGTTGTGATGGTTAAAGAGCAAAAATCAAAGAAAGATTGTGATGGCTCTTTTTTAGTTTAAGAAAGAAAGAAGATGAAGAAAATGAAAAAATAAAGAATATGGTGAAATGAGGATAGGGGATGACAAGGGCGTGTATAGCTTGGTCAACCATGACAAAGTTCATTGTATCAAATTTTTTGCAAGAAATGACGTTTTGTGTAACACCCCTCACCCGTATCCGTTGTCAAAATAGGGTTAAGGAGCATTACCAAATAAACATAACCTAAAATCATTCACTTCCAGACATTTCATTAAACATAAAATTATCCATTTACAAACATGCATATCGTCCATTAATCAAACCCTCAAGGCTTTAGAATCTCTTTAGAAACAA
This sequence comes from Gossypium rotundifolium, assembly GCA_025506655.1. NCBI lineage: Eukaryota > Viridiplantae > Streptophyta > Magnoliopsida > Malvales > Malvaceae > Gossypium > Gossypium rotundifolium. Next base: position 67,176,179 of record CP106725.1, read on the forward strand.
TTCGAGACTAAATCGAGATCATTGGAAACATTGATGAAAAAGATAGAAAATTTTAAAATGTAGGGGTCACACTCCATTTCTCAGGCCATGTAGCAATCAAAATAGGGACACACAGTCATGTCCCAGCCCGTGAAACTCTTTGAGTTGGGCCACACGCTCTTATGCCAGGTGTGTAACACTTGAAATGGCCTCACACTCTCATGTGCCAAGTCGTGTGCTAGGCTGTGTAAGTACTTGACTTGCAACCTTTAAAATGTACAGGGGACACACGACTGAGACACACGCCACTGCCTTAGGCTATGTGGACAAGAAATTTTCCAAAATCAAGCCATTCCCTTCACCCAATTCATGTAACGCCCTAAAAATATAGGGTCTTTAATTTTGCATGATTTGACACAAATTGTTTGTTTGCTTTAATGGCTAAGTGATTTGGGTGTGTTTGGGAGTGTTTCAGAAGCCTGGGTTCAAGTCTTGGCTTTTGCAGAATTTTTAAAATTTGCTCTTAAATGAATCTTGACACTGGCATATAGGCCTTATAAATATTAATGCATGTTTTATGATACAAGAAGAGCATGTGGACTAGTGGCAATGTGGTGTGTTGTGTAACTGGGAGGTCTGAGGTTCAAGTCCTATGTTACATAAGGGGTATTTATTTTGCTACTTGAGCTGTGTAGGTAGTAGAGTTGGACTGAAACATAGCAAAAGGGAGTTTGAATAGGATTTGGATGGAGTTTGAACTGGTCTTAGAGAGATTCAAGGAGAAAATCAAGGAGCTGAGAGGGGGAAATTTTGTCGAAATTGGACTCTGGCACTCAAGAAATTTGGCCATGGGAGGTATCCTGCTCATTTTGGGTTGTTTTCTCTCTTTGGCCAAATATGGTAGGCTTTTTTGGCACTTTTTTTAACATCCTAGATTGGGGGCTCTGTATTTGTGATGCGTCGCGTGTGCATGCCATGATGTGTGTATGTGTTTAGTATGTTTAGAGCTTTCGGGAAGGCTTGAAGTGAAGCTCGAGCCTTGGTAGAAATTTTACTTTTAAACACTACAACGGAGAACTAGGTGAAGTGGGCCTTAAGGTTACTTGAGTGGGAAAATTAACACAAAAATCTAACTGGTAAAGTGGCAAGGAGGCGCCACTAAGGGAATAGGTAAGTGACGCCGTAAGGAGGTGGTGAGGGAGCAGGTTCGAATCCCATATCAAGCAAAAAGGAGTTTTTTTTTATTACATGCGCCTGAGGAGTTGAGAGGTGGTTTTGGTTGGGACTCTAAAGGAGTGAGTGTGGATTGAGTCAGATGATAGGAAGATAAGGATAAGAGGAAAATGTGGGATAGTATTTGAGTGTAGATGGTGGCCGAATGTGGGACACTGAGTGCAAGAAGGAAAATCGGCTAGATGTGGCTAAGGGTGTGCCGAATTTCCATTGTTTTTATAAGAGCATAGTTTTTTTTCTCTTATCCTATTTTCGGCAATTGAGGGTTTCTTCTTCTCTTTTTCTACCAGAATAGAAAACTCCAACTCTATTCCCATCTTCACTTTCATGCTATAGCCGAATGATCTTGTTCTCAAATCTCTTCTCTGTTTCTTCAAAAACCAAAATGCCTAAGCCTCTATTTGAAGTATCTTAATTTTTCTTTGCGGCTCTCTCTTCTAGTTCTTTTCTGCTTTAATCATTGCCAAATCTTGTTCACTGTTGGGCAAGTGCCGAATTCCCCTAAGTGTTATTCAAATCTACTGTGATAAGGTAAGAACCATTCTCTTTTTCCTTTGTTTGTCTTTCAGTTTCTGATAGCAAAAGCCAAATGGCTAATTAACTCAGTGAATGACTTTTGTGTTTACACTTTCTTTGGGGCACCTACTCCGGGAAATCCTGATTAGTTGAAGCAATCAAATTCCAAGTCAAGGAATCAAGTGAATCCTATCACTTCATTTGAGATCTCAAGGTAGGGTTTCAATTCTCTCTAAGTTGTTCGATCGATTTTCCTTTCGTTATTCGTATCTTAATCCAATGTTTCGTTAAGCAATTATTGTTTCAATATAGTACCTTCTACCAAGATCATTCATAGACTTGAATGTCAGTGAATCGAAGGAAGGTTGGATCCATAGTCCCAGCCCCAAAGTTTAAGAAGCGTACGGTGTCTGCTGTTCGAGATTGGCCATCGAGTTGTAGGCTAACTTCTTAGTAGAATAGTAGGCAGATAGCAGTTGTGACGACTAGTGATAGTGTCGACATTGAGAGTGTCATTTTGCGTGTTACCATGTGTGTAAACCTTCACACACTATACTATATTTGTGCTAACATTTGTGTGGGCTGAAAAGCCAGAAAAAGGGCTGTGTAGACAGTCGTGATGCTCTTAGGGGTAAGGCTAGGATTGCCAGGTACGTGACGTATCATTTCTTTGCATGGCCGAATGTATGCATGGCAAAATGATGTGTTATGAATAGCATGATGCATTTGTTAGGATTTGTATGTAGATTATGGGGTATGGGTTTGATATGAAGGGGAAGTGTATGATTAATTGGTCACATTGTGATCGGTGGCTTTGCCACGATATATATGAGTTCATACACGACTTTTGGTCACACTATGATCGGTGGCTTTGCCACGATATATATTTTTTATTTGGTCACATAGTGATCGGTGGCTATGCCACGATGTATTATTGGTCTCCTAGTGATCGTGTATAATTTGCAGCCTGACTGTCGAAATGGAGTGTAGCGGATGGAGGGTTGATTGTAGAAATTCCCACGGTGTGATGGGCTAGTACGGTGTTGGTGTGTAGAGGATGGAAAAACTAGGTTTGGGTTGGGCTTATTACATTCATATGTTGTATGTTGATATGTGTCTATGGGCTACAAGCCGTATGTATAATGTGGGAGAATTTACGCACTGAGTCATGGTGACTCACCCCTTTCCTTAACTTTTTAGGTGAGCAGTGGCTCGTGGATGCAGGAGCTGAGGCGGACTCGTGGAGGCCATAATTCCATTTTTCTTTCTTTTATAGTCTCAATGTTACTATAGGTTTATTTTGATTTGGGACTTTTGCTATGTAATAAGGCCTTTCAAAGTTGTACTTTGGTTTTTATTAGTTATTGTTTATATCAACTTCGACACCACGACAGTTTAAATATTAAAGTAAAAGTAGAGTTTCATTAATCTACATATCGATGTTTCCAAAACACCGTAGTAATAAGATAAAAATTTTCTTTCAAATCTCTAGTTTTTCTTAAGTATAACTAAGACTTTATTTTACTTCACCCTAGAGATACCAGATTCGGTCATAACGTATAGGTCGGGTTTGGGGTGTTACATTTTTTGTATCAGAGTCCAGTTAGAAAACTCGGACTGTGAAATGGGTCCAATAGTGTTTTGTAGATGGATATGAATTTAAGAACAATGCTTTGGGTTGATCTAATTATGGCATCCGAGTCTACCGGCAACCGATCCACGCAGGTAAGTATTCTAACTCTTGATAAGGTATGCATGTTGGGTTTGATGGGCTTTATGGGTACATAGACAAGTATTCTAGGGTTTATGGACCTTGGGCCTAGTTAAACAACTCTTAAAATCCATAAGACTTAATTTCTCTAATTAAACATGTCCGTGAACAAGACGCCATGTTGGAGTGTGGCAACGGGCGTACGCATGTCTATGATTGGATCTAGGGAGATCTTGGTATTTAAGCGGTCCTAGTGGCCCACCTCTTCTTCACTAGAATCTTACTAGATGCATAGTGTCTGTTCACTTTAGCCGTGAGGACTTGTTAACGGCCAAAGTTCATAACTAAAACCCGAAAGGGACCAATACCCTATTTTTGGTAAAATTACTAATATACACCTAGGTTTGTGAAAATTACCGAAATACCCTTGGTTTGTGGAAATCATCAAAATTCCCCTGGTTTGCAAAACTATCAAAATACCCCTATTTTGTAAAATCACCAAGATACCTTATTTTGCGAAATTACAAAAATACCCCTATAGGGTATGATTACAAAAATATCCCTGGGTAGTGAAATGACGAAAATACCCTTGTGTGATGAAGGTAAGTTTATAGATGTTACTTTCGTGTTTGATACATTTATGCGATAATCTGTTTGGGAATGCATCTGGTTGCTGAACGTATGTGGTTTCTAGAACTAGGAGATACAGACTTGAGACTGAACCTTGTAGATATAATTTCGAATTCAAAAGAACTACTATTGAAACTACCTTCTATAAGTTTGTTCGTTACTAACCAGTGGAAGAAATTATTAATCCATAAAATTTTTAATCAGATAAATCATGAATGTTAGAAATGAGCACTAGGGGGCATGGTGTGCGTGGCCGAGGTAGAGGCAGGATTGCTATGTCAGAACCAGTAGGGTCTAGTCATGAGTTAGGAAATGAGATACCAGTGCCACCAACTGTGGAGGCAGACTATCAGGACCAAATGGGCGGAGACGATGTGGTGTCTTAAGCAATGCTTCGAGTGTTGGAGAGTGTTGCGGGAGCAGGCATGGGTACGAGAGCTCAAAATATATGCCGGAGCGACATAGAGCCAATGGGGCAGAAGTGTTTAGGGGAATTTCTGGTGTAGCTCCTAGTACAGCTGGGTATTGGATGAAAGCAGTGGAGCGTATAATGGATGATCACGACTTCACGGAGGAAGAGAAGCTAAAGGGAGTGGTGTTTCTTCTCCGAGATGAGGCGTACCAATGGTGCCTTACGGTCAGGGATGGTGCGGTGACTGGCCGGATTACTTGGGATTTCTTCAAGTCGGCATTCCAGAGTAAGTACATCAAATCGATCAAATCGAGTTATGTGGATACGCAGCGTAGGGCATTTCTATATCTGATCCAGGGAAATAGATTGGTAGCTATATATGAAGTAGAATTCCTACGTTTGAGTCGTTACGCACGAGGGATAATGGCCACGGAACATGAGCGTTGTGTTCGATTTGAGGATGGCCTGAGGGATGATCTACGTGTGTTGATAGCACCACAACGAGAGCGAGAATTTACGGTTTTAATGGAAAAGGCTAAGATAGTCAAGGAAGTTAAGTGATCAGAGAAGCAGAATAAAGATAGAGACAGGGATAGCAATAAGAGGAGTGTTGGGACGTCGGGGTCAATGGGGCATTTCTAGAAAAGACCTAAGATGGATGGGCCGAGTAGGGGTGTGAGATCTGGAGGTAATGGTCAACCTCAGAGGTGTGGCCAGTGTAATAAATTTCATTCAGGCCTTATCTGGTGTTGAAGCGTGTAGGACCAGTTGCTTATCAGCTTGAGTTACCTTCAGAGCTAAGTAAGATTCATGATGTGTTCCATATTTCAATGTTGCGACATTACCGTTCAGACCCATCTCATGTGATACCGTTGGAGGAACTCGAAGTAAAGCCTGATTTAACGTTTGAAGAGGAACCAGTTCAAATCTTGGAGCGAGATGTTAAAATTTTGCGAAGAAAATTGGTTCCTTTGGTTAAGGTTCTATGGCAGAATCACGAATCGGAGGAAGCTACATGGGAGCCAGAGGATGTTATACGACAGCAATACCCTCACCTCTTTTGATCAAGTAATTTCGGGGACGAAATTCTTTTAAGAGGGGTAGAACTGTAAGATCCTAGATTGGGGGCTCTGCATTTGTGATGCGTTGTGTGTGCATGCCATGATGTGTGTGTTTGTTTGGTGTGTTTAGAGCTTTCGAGAAGGCTTGAGGTGAAGCTGAGCCTTGGTAGAAATTTTGCTTTCAGACACTGTAAGGGAGAACTAGGTGAAGTGGGCCTTAAGGGTACTTGAGTGGAAAAATTAACACAAAATCTAACGGTAAAGTGGCAAGGAGGCGCCACTAAGGGAATAGGTAAGTGGCGCCATAAGGAGGTGGTGAGGAGCAGTTCAATCCCATGTCAAGCAAATATGAGTGTTTTTTTTATTATATGCGCCTGAGGAGTTGAGAGGTGATTTCGGTTGGCACTCTAAAGGAGTGAGTGTGGATTGAGTCAGAAGATAGGAAGATAATGATAAGAGGAAAATGTGGGATAGGATTTGAGTGTAGGTGGTGGCCGAATGTGGGACATTGAGTGCAAGAAGGGAAATCAGCTAGATGTGGCTAAGGGTGTGCCGAATTTTCATTGTTTTTTTAAGAGCATAGTTTTTTGCTCTCCTCCTATTTTCGACAATTGAGGGTTTCTTCTTCTCTTTTTCTGCCAGAACTGAAAACTCCTAACTCTATTCCCATCTCCACTTTCATGCTATGGCCGAATGATCTTATTCTCAAATCTCTTCTCTGTTTCTTCTAAAACCGAGACGCCTAAACTTCTATTTGAAGAATCTTTATTTTTCTTTGCGGCTCTCTCTTCCAGTTCTTTTCTGCTATAATCATTGTCGAATTCTGCTCACTGTTGAGCTAGTGCCGAATTCCCCTACGTGTTATTAGAATCTGCTGTGATAAGGTAAGAAGCATTCTCTTATTCTTTTGTTTGTCTTTCGGTTTCTGATAGCCAAAGTGAATGGCTAATTGACTCAGTGAATGGCTTATGTGTTTACACTTTCTTTGGGGCGCCTACTCCGGGAAATCCTGATTAGTTGAAGCAATCAAATTCCAAGTCAAGGAATCAAGTGAATCCTGTCACTTCATTTGAGATCTCAAGGTAGGGTTTCAATTCTCTCTAAGTTGTTCGATCGGTTTTCCTCTCGTTATTTGTATCTTAACCTAATGTTTCATTAAGCGATCATTGTTTCAATATAGTACCTTCTCGCCAAGATCATTCATGGACTCGAATGTCAGTGAATCGAAGGAAGGGGTTGGATCCATAGTCCCAGCCCCAAAGTTCAAGAAACGTGCAGTGTCTACTGTTTGAGATTGGCCATCGGGTTGTGGGCCAGCTTCTGAGCAGAATAGTAGGTAGATAGCAATTGTGACGACTAGTGATATTGTCGACATAGAGAGTTTCGTTTTGCGTGTTACCAGGTGTGTAAAACTTCACATACTATACTATATCTGTGCTAACATTTGTGTGGGCTGAAAAGCCAGAAAAAGGGCTGTGTAGACAGTCGTGATGCCCTCAGTGCTAAGGCTAGGATTGCCAGCTACGTGACCGTATCGTTTTTTTGCATGGCCGAATGTATGTATGGCAAAATGATGTGTTATGAATAGCATGTTGCATTTGTTAGGATTTGTATGTAGATCATGGGGTATGGGTTTGATATGAAGGGGAAGTGCAAGACTAATAGGTCACATTGTGATCGGTGGCTTTGCCACGATATATATAATGTTCATACATTACTTTTGGTCACACTATGATCGATGGCTTTGCCACGATATATATATATATTTTATTTGGTGACATAGTGATCGGTGGCTGTGCCACGATGTATTATTTGTCACCTAGTGGTCGTGTATAATTAGTAGCCTGACTATCAAAATGGAGTGTAGCGGATGGATGGTTGGTTGTAGAAATCCCCACGGTGTGATGGGCTGGTACGGGTTGGTGTATAGAGGATGGAAAAACTAGGTTTGGGTTGGGCTTATTACATTCATATGTTGTATGTTGATATGTGACTGTGGGCTACAAGCCGCATGTATAATGTGGGAGAATTTACACACTGAGTCATGGTGACTCACCCCTTTCCTTAACATTTCAAGTGAGCAGTAGCTCGTGGATGCGGGAGTCGAGGCGGACTCGTGGAGGCCATAATTCCGTTTTTCTTTCTTTTATAGTATCAATATTATTATAAATTTATTTTGATTTGGGACTTTTGCTATGTAATAAGGCCTTTCAAAGTTGTACTTTGGTTTTTATTAGTTACTGTTTATATCAACTTCGACACCACGACAGTTTAAATATTAAGGTAAAAGTGGAGTTTCATTAATCTACACATCGATGTTTCCAAAACACCGCAGTTATAGGAAAAAAAGTTTTGTTTCAAATCTCCGATTTTTCTTAACTATAACTAAGAATTGATTTTACTTCACCCTGTGACATGCCAGATTCGGTCGTAACGTATAGGCCGGGTTTGGGGTGTTACACTTTTCTCTGCACACTTTTGCACTTTTCTTTTCTCCGCTGCCGAATGCCCGTTTCCCCCTTTCCATTCCTCGGCTTTTGGTTCATAGCTGAAACTTCTTGTTTTTCTTTTCAACATTCTCTTTTCCGCTTTGATTGAGTGGCCGACACTCTTTTTCTTTCTCTGTCGTGCCAGTTGGTTTGGTAGTGGGCTGTAACACTCCTAACCCGAGACCATCGCCAGGATAGGGTTTAGAGGCATTACCAAAAATAGTATCATTTTACATCGCATTCACGACACAAAGTCAATCATCATCAAACACATTCATATACAATCATAGTGTCTCTTAAACAAGTCATCAAGACCCTAAACATGCTTATAAACCGAGTCGGGACTAAACTGAAACATATATAAATTTTCATGAAAATATTGAAACTTTTCTAGAATACGGAGAGACACGCCCATGGGGGTAGGCCGTGCCTCTCCCACGGCTACATGACACGCCCGTGTGACCTCCCCGTGGTTACATACTGCCAAAATCAACACGGCTAACAAGCACGCCTGTGTGCTAAGGCTGTGTCCTATAAGGTCATATACTGCCATTTCTCGCACGACCTATAGGCATGCCCGTGCCATGTCCGTGTGCAGTTTAAGCCCCATTCTGCCAATTTACCCACGGTCCGAGACACGCCTTTGTACCCCAAACGTGCGACATTATAGGCCATCTTTGCAAGGCCAACATGCCACCCACTTAGGGTCAAACCTACAAGCCAATCAACCAAACATCTCATGCACATATTGCCATCTAAAAGCATACCAGTTTAGCAATTTAAAACATACAATCAATACCAACACTAATCATACCCAATTCAATACCAATACTTATTCTATCACAAGCATAATTCATTCCCAAATCTCACTACACCTACTAGCATTTATCAACACAAAGTTACCACTCAATAGAAAATTTATCAATCTACAAGTCATGCCAAAAGATGCATCATTTAGATACCACATTCATTCATGCCAAACCTATCACATATCTAGCCACATCTCATGGCTACTTACAAATCTCAACCTTGATTCAGTTTACTAGCCTATACATGCCATATTCTAGCTATATACATCTTTCCAAAAGCACCAAAATAGAATGCCGATAGTGTGATCGAGAAGCTGACGATCCCGGATCCGAGCTAGCTTTATTGACACTACAAGGCAGAGAAACAAATCACACAGTAAGCTTTCCAAAGCTTAGTAAGTTTGTAATATAATATATATTACTCGATACTACAACATCAATATATATACATGTACCATCACACAGATAAAGGAACACCGAGGCACATTATCAATCTCAACCACATACCCAATTATCTATTCATCCAACTCTTAAATCTATCATCAACCACATAGGTTCAAACATACCTTGATCAACACCTAGTTACTTACCATTTATGCTACTCAATTGTTCAATGTTACCTCTCGTTCACCCTTTGCTATTCCATTGGTTTATTCGCACACTTAGTGCCAATTTCATAACTAAAACATAATCATCACCGCACACTTAGTGCCAACACATTTAACCGAACTTATATCGGTATCGCACACATAGTGCCAAGTTGATAAGCCGAAGCTTTTATCTTTTCGCACACATAGTGCCAATCATCTCTTTCTCGTTTCAAATTTTGCACACTTAGTGCCCCTTTATCTCAATTTAGCACATAGCATTTCAAGTCTCATAGATACATATACATCCATTCAATTATTATCACATAGATAAAGTTTACAACTAGTATTATATCAGAACTTACCTCGGACGTCGAACTATCGATACAGTCGATTAATCGAGCACTTTATCTTTGCCTCGATCTCGATCCAAACCTCTCCTCTCTTGGTCTATACACATTCAAATTCAATCCATTCAATCATCAACTCATTCATTTTAATCCGAACACACATATTTAGGGCATTTTATAAAATAGCCCTCACATTTTCACATTTAGACACTTTAGTCCCTATCTCACAAAATCATCAAATACTCAAAATTTCAATATACATGTGCTTAGCCGAATTCTCCCCATGCTTATACAAGCCCTCACATTACATTTATTTCACATTTTAATCCTTCAATTTCTAATTTTCACAATTTAGCTTAAATTACTCAATTTCACCAAAATTTCAAATACAAACTATGTTCATCTAATTCATATCTTTCATTTAACACCAAAAATCATCACAAAGCTCAATATAGTATCAATTGAATTTCACACAAACATCATCAATACTCAAAATTCAAGCATGGGTTTTGTAGAGCACAAAGCAACGATTACGAAAACGTAGAAATTATCGAAAACCGAAACAAAATCATACCTTAATTGAATCCAAAAGCTAGCCGAACTTAGCTTCTTTCTCTTTTCTTTTTCTTTATTATTTTCGGTTCAAAGATGAATAAAAATGCCTACTTTCATATTTTGTGTTTTATTATAAAACATTTTAATGCATAAATTACCATGTTAGCCTTTAATAATAACATATTATAATACATTTTAGTTGGTTAAAAATGTCCATCTACCATCCACTAAGTACAAAATGGTTTAATTGCACCATAAGACCTCCTTATTTAAAAGACAATAACACTTAGGTACTTATAAATCAGCACATAGCTTTTACTATTTACGCAAGTAAGTCCTTTCTCTTAATCCGACACTAAAACGATCAAATCATCACACAGAATTTTCACAGAGACTATATCACATATCATTCACACAGAAAATATCATTATAATATTGTGGATGTTACAACTCTCCCCCCTTAGGTCTAAACCGGGCTGTTACAACTCTCCCTCTTAGGGATTTTCGTCCCCAAAATCTTACCAGTGAATAGTTGTGGATGTTGCTCTCTCATAATGTTCTCAGGCTCCCACGTAGCCTCTTCAATTCTGTGTTTGTGCCACAATACCTTCACTAAGGAAATTCTTTTGTTTCTCAACTCTTTGGTCTCTCGTGCCAAAATTTGAATCGGGCCTTCACTATACGACAAGTCTGACTGAATCTCAACCTCAGAAGGAGCAATCACATGCGACGGATCTGATCTGTACCGTCGAAGTATTGACACATGAAACACATTATGGATCTCTTCAAATTCAGATGGAAATTTCAATCTATAAGTAACCGGTCCAACTCGTTCAACGATCCCATACGGTCCAATGAATCTCGGACTCAACTTGCCATTTTGGCTAAATCGAAGTATTTTCTTCCACGGAGACACTTTCAAAAACACTTTATCGCCAACCTCGAATTCAATATCCTTTCGTTTCAAATCAACATAAGACTTTTCATGATCTGAGGCTACTTTCAAACTGTCACGAATTACTTTCACTTTCTGCTCATTCTCTTTTATAAGATCAACCCCGTGAATCTTGTTCTCACTTAGTTCGGTCCAATACAATGGAGTCCGACACTTTCAACCATACAGAGCCTCATATGGTGCCATTTTGATACTAGACTAAAACTATTTTTATACGCAAACTCAATTAATGATAGATGCCTTTCCCATGTGCTTTTAAATTCGAGTATACAACATCTTAGCATATCCTTAAGAATCTAAATAATTCATTTGGATTGACCATCCCTTTGTGGATGAAAAGTAGTACTGAAATGCAATTTCATACCCAAAGCATCTTGCAATTTCTTCCAAAATCGTAAGGTAAATCCATGATCTCTATTAGACACAATAGATAACAGTACCCTGTGTAATCTCACAATCTCATCGATATACAGTTCATCCAACTTATCTAAAGAATAATCGGTTCTCATCGGAATGAAATGAGCTAATTTCGTCAATCTATCAACTATCACCCAGATAGCATCTTTCTTGCTCGGAGATAAAGGCAAACCCGACACAAAGTCCATCGTGAACCTCTTCCATTTCCACTCACGAATCATAATCGGTTGCAATAAACCGGACGAAACTTGATGTTCAGCTTTAGCTTGCTGACAAACTAAACATTTCGACACAAAGTCAGAAATATCTCTCTTCATACCATGCCACCAATAGAACTGTTTCAAATCATTATACATTTTAGTACTCCTCGATGTACAGTCAAATGACTATTGTGAGTTTCAGCCAAAATCATTTGAATCAACTCTGAATTTCTCGGACCACAAATTCGATCTCTAAATCTCAAACAATCATTATTATCAACTCAAAATTTCGATAAGGCATCTAAATCACACTGAACTCTTTTTGCTAACAACTCATTATCAATCTTCTGAGCATCACAAATCTGCTGTACAAACATTAGCTTAACTTTCAATTCAGTTATTGCCACATTAGCATCACACAGATCTTTCTGATTACTCAAAGCTCGCAAAGCATATGATGATTTTCGACTCAAGGCATCAGCTACAACATTAGCTTTACCCGAGTGGAATCTATCACAAGTTCATAGTCTTTCAACAATTCTAACCATCTTCTTTGTCGCAAGTTCAAATCTTTCTGAGTCATCAAATACTTTAAACTTTTATGATCAGTATAAATATGACAATTTTCACCGAATAAATAGTGACTCCAAATCTTCAATGCAAATACAATCGCAGCCAACTCAAGATCATGCGTTGGATAATTCTTTTCATGTGGTTTTAACTATTTCGAAGCATAAGCGATGACTTTTCCTTCTTGCATCAGCACACAGTCCAAACCATTTAATGATGCATCACTATAGACTATAAACTCTTTGCCCGATTCAGGTTGAACTAAAACCAGTGCTTCTGTCAACAACACTTTCAACTACTCAAAACTCTAATGACACTTCTCCGACCACTGAATTTAACATCTTTCTGTAACAACTTTGTCAATGGATTCGCAATCATCAAGAAGCCTTTCACAAATCGTCTATAATATCTCGCTAGTCCCAGAAAACTACGGACTTTGGACACATTTCTAGGAGGCTTCCAATCTAAAATAGCATAGATTTTATGTGGATCGACTCATATCCCAGCAACAGATACAATATGCCCCAAAAACTGACCTCAAGCAACCAAAATTCACTCTTGCTAAACTTTGCATACAACTGCTTCTTACGCAGAGTTTGTAGCACGATTCTCAAATGCTCAGCATGCTGTGTCTCATCACACAAATATATCCAAATATCATCAATGAACACCATCACGAAGCGATCCAAATACGGTCTGAATATCTGATCACACATTTTGAAAAAATTACCATTGTGCCCTTATACTTTTCATTTCCTTACAATTTAGTCCTTAGGCTTGGAAAATGAAATTCAAGCAATTTAACCCTTACCCAAGCCTAGCCGATTTTTATACATGCTTACAACAGACCACATATTTCAAAAATTTACAAATTTACCATGCATTTATCATATTTTTCAATTTAATCACTATTTGAAAATTTTACTAAAAATTCTTTTACAAAAGTTGTTTATCTAACAACAACCATTCATTTTCTATCATCAAACTTCAAAACGCAAGCATGCTCATCAATGGTTAAACTATAATAGTTTAACAATTTTACAAATTAGTCCCCGGACTAGCTAGATTAAGCTACAACGATCCTAGAAACATAGAAAACATTAAAAACGGATTAAAAATCACTCACCAATTGAGCTTGGAAGCTTTGTCGAACCTAGCTATGGTTTCTCCAAGTTAGAATCGGTTGAAGAAGAAGCTAAAGGATGATAACTTGTTTTATTTTTTATTTATTTTAACATTAATTACCTTTTTTATACTAATTTATCCTTTAATAACTTTAAAAATTACACAAATCCCAAGCCAATGTCTTCCACTAACTTATTTATGGTTTATTACCATATTACCACCAAACAAGAGGTCTACAGCAAAGGACGAGTGTTCAATCAGCTTCTTGATTAAGCAAGTCGAGTCCCTAGTAACGATTAAACAGAGAGGAGATGTTAGCCACATAATGCCCACGGCCATAACTGTAAGTAAAATAGCCTTTCGACTTGACAGAACCCAAAACGGTAAGAAAAGAACTCAGCCAACCCATATTCGGCCCTAGCCACACTTACCAACCACTGTCTGAGATTTCAAGGTTAAACGAAAGGAAAGAAGGATATGCTTAGATCCTAATAGATTCGCCCTATACTCAAAGGGTCAAAGTTTACTTGCTTCAGCTTATGCTTTGAATGGAGAGGAAAAGAACAATAAGAAGAAAATGAGGTGTTGTATTCGACCATAAGACTAACTCAAAGATGCCGTGAATATGCCCAAACAAAACGTGGTAGAGGGTGCTCGGCTAAGAGAAATAAACTGTAAGAATCGAATGATGTGGAAAGAAAAAAGAAGAATCAATTGAAGAGTAAAGAAAATGGAAAGGTTCGGCTATAGAGAGGAATGAGTAGAAAGGAAGACGAAGAAGAAAATAGAAGGGACTAAGAATTCGGTAGAGGGAATTGAAGAAGAGATGACCTAAAATGCTATAGGAAACTTACCCAAAATGCAAAAATCACCCAAGAAGACTAAGGAAAATTTGACACTCTACCCATTCAAAGTCAAAATGCTACCCATGCCCCTCTTCAGCCGAAATTCCCCCTTAGCTAGACTCCCACTTTTGGTCAACACATCTGACACCCATCAACTCCTTGATTTTCTCCACCTTTCCCTCTTACATTTACTCTCCTTCACCCCTTTAAATTGTTTGACCAAGTCTCCAACCAACCTTGTAGAGTTTGATCCCAACTCTACCTCTTGCTCTCCCAAGTCACAAAATAAAATCCCTCATTTGTAATCTGTGGGATTCGAACCCCTCCCCTCTTAGCTCTCCACTTGATGCCACACCACCACACACTCCACTTATGTTAGTAAAACACACTCTAATTTACTTAAGCCCTACAACTGACAACCCTCTTCACTTTAAGATCAAAAATCAAGCTGGCATGTCAAGCACTTACTTACAAAGTCAACATGAAATTATCAACGCTTAAGTCTGGCCAGCAAAGAAATTTCGCCTTTTATGCGATCTTAGTATAATTTGTTTCCACCAGGATACATAGCGTATAGACTACTATGCACCTCCTGCAGAATCGACTATCTTAACTTAGAGTCCCTCAATGCACAAACTCTTCCACGGAAGCATAATACTCCTTCACTATTTAGCTCGAATACCACGACACTTCTTTAATTGACTCTCTTCCTTCTTCACCTATTGGAAATGGGAAACCAATGACTCATCCAACATCCTTCACCTTCTCTGGGCTTTCAAAATTAGCTCTTCTCTTTAATTTGGCCAATCTAAGTCGGTTTCACTTGCGGCCAATTTAGCTAACAGTCAATTACCATCCTCAAAATCAGTACCCTTTTCTAATCGATCATCTGCATGAGAAATGTCGTGCAAACATTGCCCTTAGCTCTCTAAAATCGTGACATGAATCTAGGGTCCCTATCCGAGATACAACCTTACGACTCAATGCATTTACTACTACATTAGCTTTGCCGATCAACATGATACTCAATTGAGCAATCATAATTCTTCAAAGTGGAATTTTCTCTATTCACCTTCATTGCCTAATATTCAACTCCTCACGCTTAAGTCGGGTAAGGTTTCACGATGCATGAGACTCTTATGGTCGGTATAGATGATCGACTTCTCCCCACACAAGTAATGTCTCCAAATCTTTAGTGAGAACACCTACACGGCTAATTCCAAGTCATGAGTAGGGTAGTTCACCTCGTGCGGCCTAAGTTGACAAGATGTATACGTCACCACTTCCCCTCCTGCATAGTACAAAACCCAAACCCAATTCGACGCATCACAGTAAATAACGAATTCTTTTTTAGCCTCTGGCTGTATCAATACCTAGGCTTCAGTTAGAATCTTTTTCAACTTCACAAAACTCTCCTACTATTTATCAGACCAAACAAACGGTACTCCCTTACGCAGTAACTTAGTTAGGGGTGCAGCAATCAGTGAAAACCCCTCAACAAATCACCTGTAATACCCGCCAGACCCAAAAAACTTTGAATCTCAGATACTGAATTTGGTGGTTTCAAATCTAATACTGCCTCAACCTTTCGAGGATCAACCCTAATCCCCTCGGTCGACACGACATGACCCAAAAATGTCACCTATTTCAGCCAGAACTCACACTTTCTAAATTTAGCCTAAAGCTACTTCTACCTCAATGTTTGCATGACAACTCAGAGATGTGCGTCATGCTCCTCCTCAGTTCTCGAATATACTAGAATATCATCTATAAACACAACCATGAACCGGTATAAGAAGGGTTGGAAGACCCAGTTCATCATATCCATGAAAGCAGCTGGTGCATTCGTTAACCCAAATGGCATGACCAAAAACTCGTATTGTCCATAACGAGTCTTGAACACTGTCTTGAACACATCTACCTATTTAACCCTTAACTGATGGTACCCGACCTTAGATCTATCTTAGAGAAAATCGAAGCTCCTCGCAGCTGATCAAATAGATTGTCTATCCTTGGTCGCGGGTACTTGTTCTTAATCGTTAGCTTGTTCAACTGACGGTGATCAATACACATGCGCATTTACACATCCTTCTTCTTCACGAACAAACCAATGCTCCCCACGGAGATACACTCAGTCGGATGAATCCTCAATCCAATTGCTCTTGGATCTGAGCCTTTAATTCAACCAACTCCTTCGGTGCCATCCTATAAGGGGCGATGAACACTGGAGCTATTCCCGGTAGGAGTTCAATGCCAAATTTGACCTCGTAGTTTGGAGGCAATCCCAAAAGCACTTCAGGGAATACATCCAAAACTCCTTTACAGACCTAAATTCTCAACAGACGGTCCCTTAACATCAGATGTGCTGACATAAGCTAGAAATGCCTCGTAACATTTACAAACTAGCTTCTCAGCCCTTAATGCTGAGATTACATTGGCTAGATAATCCCTTCGCTCCCCTATCACCATCACTTCCTCATTCTCTGAAGACTTCAATACCATATGCTTAGCAGCACAATCCAAAATCACACGGTGTTTCACTAACCAATCCATGCCCAGAATGAGATCAAACTCGCCAAACGGCAGTTCTATCAAATCTATCGGAAAGACAACCCCTTGAACCTCTAAAGGAACATATCTAAACAGCTTATTCACTACAATAGACAATCCTAGAAGACTAATCACCGACATCTCTTTATCAGCAAGTTCAAATCATATACCCAAAGTTCCCGACACAGTACATGCAACATACGAGTGCGTCGACCCAATATCAATTGAAGCAATACATGTTATATCATAAATGAGGAGCGTACCAATTATGACGTCAGGTGCGTCGCCATCCTCTCGACGCCGAGCCGCATAAACCAACCCTGGCTGTCTAGCCTCTGTATTACCAGTTCCTCTGCCTGGTGCTCCCCGACCTCGTCCAAACCCATTTCCCCCTCTAGGTCGACCACGACCTCTCGGTGGCTGCTGACCACCTTTCTCTGGTTGCACATAGCCCTGATCGACTACTTTCGTTTGAACAGGCTCCCGAGAATAGTTTCTAAACTGATGATCCTTGAACCCACACTTGAAACACCCCCAGTTCTTCTCTAACACTCTCCTAAATGGGGCCTCCCACACTCAATGTAAGGTTGCGGTCGTCTAGCAACAACTGGAATCCAAACTTGGGTTGGCGCATCAAATCTAGGCCTCTTATGACACCCACCTGAGGAACTCGAAGGCCCATCATCCCTCTTATTTCTGCCCCTTTCCTTCTCACGATTTTGACTCTTCGAGCTCGGTAATTTTAGCTTTCTCTACTAGGGAAGCGAAGTCTCTTTCCCTCTGTGGAGCTATCAATACCCGTAACTCATCCCGAAGACCATCCTTAAACTGTATGCAGAGCTCATATTCAGTCGCAACTATGCCCCGAGCGTACTGGCTCAAACATAGAAAATCTGCCTCATACTCCGATATGGACTTATTCCCCTAAACCAGATTCAAAAATTCCTTCCTCTGGGCATCCACATAACTTGCCCCAACATACTTCCCTTGGAAGGCCATTTTAAAGAAATCCCATGTCACACGGTCGGCCTGCGTGCCATCCCACAATAAAGACCCTACTCCTTTCAGTTTCTGTTCTACTGTGCAGTCAAGGTCATCCATCATTCACTCTACCACTTCTAACCAATACTCTGCCACATTCGGGGCTACACCAGAGATGCCCTTGAAGATTTCTGTCCCATTTGACCGGAGCCACTCAAAAATTGACCCTCGGCCCACCGACCCAGCACTCGCTCCAGCCACCCTTTCCAAAACCCGTAGCATCGCTTGGGACAGAGCATCATCCCCACGAGCTCGGTCATGGGACCCCATTTCAGTCACCAGTGATACTGATGCCTCTCTTTCGGGTATATATCTTGATGCTGAGGACCCAGCCCTAGCACCTCGGCCTCTACCACGGCCACATGTACCTCTTTCGTGACATCTCGCACTCATATCGGTGTAACGTATTAATCTGCTTAAGAGTTTTATGCATCAGCTTATAGTTCATATAATTACTAACAAATGTTTTATGAAAAACAGTAATAAGAGTAGTTTTTGCAGATCGAGTTTACTAATGTTTTAGTCTCTTATAGTCTCGATTTCTCCAACAAAGGAGTTTAGTATACTACTACTATCCTTAGTAGTTTCTTAGTATGGTCATATCAACATATAAAAAGTATAAGGTCAGGAAACTTACAGATTTGGTGCTAGAGACTCGGTGTGCCATACTTTCAGTAACACTACCACCTTTTTTAAAAAATCAAAGTTTAACCAGGTTTGGAAAATTTTTTAATCCCATCCCACAACCGAGTTTTGTAACCTATCTCTAATACCATAAAATATAACACCCCAAACTCGGCTTAAAAGTTATGGCCTAATCTGGCATGTCACATCAAAAAGTTATTTAAAACCACACATCGATAAAGCTCTTCCTCAATTTAAAACCTTTTTACCTTTTAAAAACCTCGAGTTTCATTGCTTATCAAAATAAGATTTTCTTCAAGTTATTATTCTTGCAAACATAATATTATGTTTAAAACGTTGTTTGTTGCGGAAGACTGCCTTCCAAAGCTGTAAAACAGTACTGTTTGAAAACAACAGTTATTATTTAAAAAACCCATGTCTAACTGATTGGTAGTTCATAATGAAAAGAGTTACCAAAATGAAAGTTAAAAGAAAATCCCAATGGCCATGTTACATAAATTATTAACCCAAAAACAATATAAAATAAATTAAACCCCAGACTTGTTAAGTCCCGATTGCTAACAAATCTGACGTATGGCAACCTCTGAGTCCTCGGACGCTCCAAATCCTCTAATGCTGGGGATTACCTGCACGGTTTACAGAAAGGGGTGAGTTATGAAAACTCAGTGTGTAATCTCTATAACGATCATAATCTAAAATCAAGCCCTTGCGGTGTCGGTCTGGGCCTAAGCCCTATTCGGTAACAAGATAGGCCTAAGCCCCAAATCATCCTAATGCAAATGGATATGTGCCCACCCCAATCCTATCCAGCCAACTAACTCTCCACCTATACCAACCAACATACCATGCGGGGACTATGTCAACCCACCCAGCCAAAACTCTCCAATAATGCAGTAAAGCTGCTAATAACGATATATGTAACTAAGCCACTAAATCGGTATGTGGTGATGCCACTCGAACACTATGTGGACGAGCCACTAGAATGGTACTTCCTCCAATGAACAAGCCCAACCCAATGCAATATGTTTTGAATGCAGTGTAGTATGAATATGAACAAATATATAAAATCACATAAATGATATTTAACTCCCAATAAGGGTGTAGCAGTCATTTTGGTCATTTAGGGGTAAAACGGGAATTCCACCCCTTGGAGGTATTTCGGTAACTTACCCGTCAAGGGTATTTTGATAATTTACCCACAAAGGGTATTTCGGTAATATACCCACTAGGGGTATTTCATTAATTTACCCACTAGGGGTATTTTGGTAATTTATCATCTAACGACCTTTCTGGAGGCCTACTATCGCCTCGAGTGACACAGGTTCCCTTTTGGGTCACTACGGTTTAATTAGACCTAAAATCTAATTTTGATTGAAATG
Source organism: Gossypium rotundifolium (assembly GCA_025506655.1). Lineage (NCBI taxonomy): Eukaryota > Viridiplantae > Streptophyta > Magnoliopsida > Malvales > Malvaceae > Gossypium > Gossypium rotundifolium. The sequence continues at coordinate 67,196,238 of CP106725.1, forward strand.
GGCCCACATGCTCGTGTGACCCATTCAGCTAATTTTGGTCTCGATTGTGTAGCCTTTGCAGTCACAGCAATCATCCAGTACCTACCATCAATTTTGATCAGGTGGGCCCATTAACCCATTGGGCCCACTTAGCCCACTTCTGCTCAACAAGGCCTATTACGGCCTTAGTTTCATGAGAGTGTTCGTAACACTCTCAACGGTCAGTCGCCATCACTAGTGGCTCAGTTTATCACTATGAGAGCTCACACGCTCGAGTGATCTCAGTTATCGATACTTTGACTTTTCGGTATTTCTACTTTTAGCCGATTCACAGAAACATCGCGTATCAAATTAAGTAGTTGTGTGAGATTACACGCATGTTATGAGTGTAGCTTGAAGCTCCCGAGGTTAAGCACCTATGAAATCAATAAATTATAGTCCATTAATCTTAACCATGATAAGACAACTCCAAAGATTAAAACTGATTAACCAACTAACACCACTTACCACCAAACAAGAGGTCTACTGCAAAGGAAGAGTGCTTAGTCGGCTCCTTGATTAAGCAAGTCGAGTCCCTAGTAATGTTTAAATAGAGAGGACATGTTAGCCACATAATACCCACGGCCATAGCTGAAAGCAAAATAGCCTTTCGGCTTGAGAGAACCCAAATGATAAGAAAAGAACTCAGCCAACCGATATTCGACCCTAGCCACACTTACCAACCACTGCCCGAAGGTTAAACTAATAGAGAGAAGGATATGCTTAGATCTTAATAGATTCGACCCTAACTCAAAAGGTCAAAGTTTAAGTGCTTTGGCTTATGCTTTGAATAGAGTGGAAAAGAGCAATAAGCAGAAAAGGAGGTGTTGTATTCAGCCAAAGGACTAACTTTCAAGATACCGTGAATATGCCTAGACAAAAAGTAATAGAGAGTGCTCAAATAAAAGAAATAAACTACAAGAATCGAATGATGTGGAAAGAAAAGAAGAAGAATCAATTGAAGAGTAAAGAAAATGGAAAGATTCGACTATAGAGAGGAAAAAGTATAAAGGAAGATGAAGAAAAAAAGAGAAGGGACTAAGAATTCGGTAGAGGGAATTGAAGAAGATATGACCCAAAATGCTAGAGGAATCATACCCAAAATGCAAAAATCACCAAAGAAGACTAAGGAAAATTTGACACTCTCCCCATTTAAAGCCGAAAATGCTACCCATGCCACTCTTTAGCCAAAATTCCCCCTTAGCTAGACTCCCACTTTCGGCCAACACATCCCACACGCATCAACTCCTTGATTTTCTCCACCTTTCCCTCTTACACTTACTCTCCTTCACCCATTTGAATTGTTTGACCAAGCTTGCAGAGTTTGATACCAACTTTACCTCTTGCTCTCCCAAGTCACAAAATAAAATCCATCATTTTTAATCTGTGGGATTCGAACCCCTCCCCTCTTAGCTCTCCACTTGATGCCACACCACCAGACCACACACTCCACTTGTGTTAGTAAAACACACTCTAATTTACTTAATCCCTACAACTGCCAAACCTCTTCACTTAAGGATAAATAATCAAATTTTTTCTAGGCTCAAACTTGAACCTAGGCCTCCCTAGGACCCCAAAAACACCCAAATAACCAGCTGAGCAAGCACAACATGAAATTTGCAAAAATTCTGAAAATTTTATGGTAAGAAGATATATGAGTCTAGTTTCAGGGTAAGAAGATATATGAGTCTAGTTTCAGGGAAAATTAGAGGATTTTAATTTGGAGTTTTGTAGTTCAAGATATAAATAATTTAGTGATTGTGACTCAAGTAGATAGCTTGAGATGAACATGAGTAAATAGTTAAACTATTTGCAATTATGATTGTATTATCTTGAGAATATATTGTGAAGACTTATAAAAGCATGTTAATAAATTACATATTATTTACATACCTACTTACTAAGCTATAATGGTTACCCCCCTTCCTTTCATTTTTTCCTAGAGTGTCGTAGATGCTAGCTCGAGTTAGAGGTCGTCGGATATTCTATCACACTAACAAGTTTTTGATTGGTATTGTATCAATGATTTTCAAGTACTTTTAAGTCTATGGCATGTATAGGGACTTGATTATGTGTGTATATGTTAATATGAGTTAGCCTAGAATGTTGGCCTATGTTATTAGAAGGTTATTGTTGTATAAGGCCGTTTAATGTGGCTAATAATTGTTATGTTAGAAGTCTATGATGATGCATTTCAAGAATGTGTATGCTTGCATGTGTTGGATGACTAATTTTGTGATAATTATGAGTGGTGATTGGTTGTGTAGGTTGCATGATGTGAATGGTTAAGAGTGTGTGTGTGTGTGATTATGCATGATGAATGTGTTTTGTAAATGGCATGTGGATGTCTTAGTGTGGGTGTTTGAATGCTTAATAATACCATGTTGTGTGATGGTTTGTAAATTTTTATCAGTTTATAAGTGTTTTGGGGAGGCAAAGGGCTTGGTAAATAATCTTACTTATGGCCACACGGGCAGCCACATGGCTATGTGCCTAGGGTGTGTGAAGTTTGCACTTGATTTTTAGAAATTCATAATGCCACACAGGCGTGTATCTCGACTATGTGAATGACATGGCCTTGGACACGGGCATGTGCCCCTGTTTTTCAAGAAAATTTCTAATGTTTTCCAAATTTCTCGATTTAGTCCTAGACTTCTTCCAAGGTATGTATTGGGCTTCGTAGAACCTATTTAGGGACTCAAAGATAAAATTTTGAAAAGTTTTAAATGGGATGAAATATTATGACTTGTTTTAATACATTTACAAGTGTATGTGTTCCTGTAATGCCTCGTACCCTATTTCGAGGTTGAATACAGGTAAGGGGTGTTACAGTGTGAACAGGAGAAATGTGAATAGCTATTGTAGTAGGCTCCTTATTTTGTTTATGTCGTGGTATGGGAGGGCATTCACTACTCCGAGTCTCTAGAGTACTTTCCTCCAATCAGGGTCTTTTTTTCATTTTCTTGACTATTGTTTTTATTAATGAAGTAGATATAGTTTTTTCTTTTTCTTGTGTTTTGAGTGGAGTCAAGCACAATATAAGTGTAATGCCCCGAATTTGGGCCAAGTAGATTTGGGCCTATTGGGTTGTAACGCCACAAAATCCTGAAACCTTAATTTTTGTGTACTAAAGTTGTTTTGTATGAGTAGCACTTAGGGTAATAATTTTAAGGTATTATCGAGATTATTTGAAGTCTTAGAGATAGGGAAGACCATAGGGAAAATTTTATTTTCTTACTTTAGTGGACCCTAGTCTCAGGCATTAGGCCTCTTAAGTAGATTAAGGGGAAAATAGGACACAAATAGGCTTGTGGTCCAGTGGCAAGGTGGCGTCACTTGGGGAGCTACAAGATGGCATGAAGGCGTCCAAGATTCGAGTAGTGGTATGGTGTTTTTGGGGTGTTTATTTTGCATAGTGGACGGCCAGAGTTGTGTAGAATTTGGACTCTTTAGTTGAAGTGTTTGAATTGTTCTTGTGAGCTGATAAAGGAGGGAATTTCTGATGAGATATGGGAGATATCATGGAGAAAAATTAGGAGATGAGAGGTGGGAAGAGTTGGTGCCGAATTGAACTGTGGGGGAAGGTAGGATTCGGCTATTGGCTATAAAAGGAGGTGCCAAATTCCTTTGAGAGGTTCATTAGGTTCCATTACATTTCTTTGCCAAAATTTTGGTTTTCTCTCTAGTTGAATTCCCAATACCCTCTCTTCTTAAATTCCTTCTCTTGTTCACCTTTAGTTCTAGTCGATCACTTCTCCTCTTATTCTCCCTATTGGTGCTAAATTGTCTCTATCACCATACTAATCTCAAAAGCCGAACTTAGGTTGTAGGACCAAAAGTGGATTTGATATGTATTCGATTAACCTCTCTTGTTCGTTTTACTAAAAGTTGAAAGGCTATCTAACTGTCATGTCGTTATCTCTGATAACAAGAATAAGGTTCAAAGATCGCAAGCGTGGTAAGGATCGTTAGCAAAGTGGTAAGTGTTCTCGACTAAGTTATGGTTTAGTGGATGGCCGAATGTAAGTATGGCCTATAGGGTGACTTATGTGGAATATGAGTCACTTGTTTTGAAGATATATGTTTGAGTGCAGATCTAGGGGATATTCGCGAATAATAGCTAAGGAAGGGCTACTAGAACGTGTGGCACGCGATAAGGTTACGGTAAGGCTTCAGCTTTTGGTAGATATTTTGATTAAGTATGGGTGATTAATTGAAGGTTGGTTGGTTGTAGGTTCAAGACCAAGGATAGTATAGCACGTCGTAGTAACCAGGTGTGTACAAACACTACACACACATGACATTGGCAATGCCAAAATGCCGAAAAGCCGAAAAGCTAAAAGTGGCTAAATAGTTTGGGGGCCTTGAGGCTAAGTTTGATGAAATCGATTGATTTGGTTATATGAATTGAGTTAGTCATGCATGTTACATGATCTATATTTGTTTTAGGCCTAATAGGCCATAAGAATGAGATTTGGGCTAAATGGGCCATAAAGATGTGATTTGAGCATAATGGGCTATATGAACTTAAAATGGGCTTGATGGGCTTTATGGGGACATAGACAAGTATGCTAGGGTTTAATGGACTTTAGGTCTAGTTCTGAACATCTCTTAAATAGCATAAGACGTAACCTAATAATTAAACATGTCCGTTAACAAGTCGTTGGGTTAGAGTGTGGCAACGGACATATGCATTTCTAGGATTGGATTAGGGAGAGTTTGGTACTTAAGCGGTCCTAGTGGCCTACCTCCTCTTCTCTAGAATCCTACCTGGTGCATAGTGTTTGTTCGCTTTAGCCGTAAGGACTTGTTAATGGGCGATGTCTATAACTAAAACCCAAGAGGGACCAAAATACCCGTGATTTGGAAATTTTTGAAATATCCCTAGATTTGTAAAATTACTAAAATACCCTGATTTGAAAAACTATTGAAACATCCTTAGATTTGTAAAATTACTAAAATAACCCTATTCTACAAAATTACCAAAATACCCTTCATTTGAAAAATTACCAAAATACCCTTATTTGGAAAATTACCATAATACCTTCGATTTACGAATTTACTAAAATACCCCTAATTTGTTGAATTACCAAAAATACCCTCGATTTGGAAATTTATGAAAATACCCCTATAGGGTAGAATTATGATAATACCCCGGTAGGGTAGAATTATGATAATACCCCGGTATGGTAGAATTTCAAAAATACCCTTGATTGTGAAATGACTAAAATGCCCTTATGTGATGAGGATAAGTTTTATGGATGTTGCTTATGTGTTTGTTGCATTCATATGATATTCTGCTTAGGATGCATATGGGTGGGAATTATGGTACGGAGGAAGATTTGAGGATCGTATAGTTGCTTGACGACCATGTATCCACCGTGGCTTTAAGCCTATTATATGATTAGCAGCTTTGCTGCAACGTTGAGTAGTGTCACTGTGAGTGCTACCATTGGAGTGTAGCGGGGGGTTGGGTCAAGCTAGAATTCCCCACAGGTGTATAAGGTTGGAAGGGAAATGGTGTGTGTAGCGGATGGATTTTTGGGGAGGGTTTTGCATAATCTTGTTTCCATGTGATATGATATGATATGAGGTCATTGTGGGCTAAGGCCCAAGACCCCCAAATTTCATAGGGCTTAGGCCCAATGTGATAATTGCATATTGAATTGATTGCCAAGGGTCGTACACACTGAGTTTCAAACTCACACCCTTTTTATTTAATGTTTTAGGTGATGCTCAGTAGATGTCTTCACGTGGAATGGGACTTAGAGATGGCCACTTTACAATTTAATTAGAAGTTTTGTTTATTTGTTTCAATTGAATTTAGTTTAAATACTTTATTTTCATTGGTTGTAATAAGGCCTTGTATCTCCAATTTGACGTTACTTATGGGTTTTATTATTATTTCCGCTGTTTAATTTTATTTTAACTTAAATTAATTTTGTAAAGTTTAGCAAGGTTTTCAAAATACCTATAACCTATGAGCTTTTATTTAAAACATGGGCTTTCTTCATAACTTTTCAAGCTACTTACATTTTGGGCTTCTAAACCTTAAACTTAAGTTTTCCACTAAACAAAGTCATTTTGAGATTTTCCTTCAATGTGACATCACCAGATTCGGCCATAATTTTTGGGCCGAGTTTGGGGGTGTTACAATAAGAGTGTGATGAAGATCCTGCACTAGTAACATGAGAGTTAGCTTGGTTTGAAGAAGAAGTAGGAGTTGTAATAGGATTACTTAAAATGTTCTAGCTACATGGGCGAAGACCACAAATGCTATAGAAGTGGAAAGGAGGTTCTTTTATACACCCCACCGAAAAATGTGCTAACTCATCGTCTAAATTATAAGGCCAAGCCTCAGTAATAGAAGGCACGATGAAATTCTCCAACCAATTTAATGAATCATTTGGTCGACAACCATTTATGCTTAACTCCTATAAACAATATTGGAATATGTTTCTAACAAAAACAACTTCCACCAAATCTAGTATACCCCCTTCTTAGTCGCTTATATTATTTTGAAGCAACTTGAGCATCTACTACTTGACACTGTGTACAAATGCTTTCTAGAAGAAGGGACCATCAGGTAGGAAAACCAAACCAGATTTGAGTTTGCATCTGACTCTTATGTGCTTTTCTTATCTTTGATGAAGATTTGAAATACTATTCTAGATTATAGGGGCAGCAAAGTATCCTTGAGCATCTCTAAGTATCTTGAACCAAACATTTAACACAACTCTTGAAGCTGCATGTTTGCTTCTTTCTTTATCTGGGACCTTATTCCTCTCTTGGATGGTCGCTTCCATTCTTTGAGCCTTAGCAGAAAAATTTGCAAAATCTCTTATCTCAAAGGAATACAACAACACCCTCAATTCCTCCTTTAACCTACCTTCAAACTTGAGGCACAGTCCTACCTCGTCTGGCACCAACTCTTTGGCATACTTGCTAAGCCGAATAAATTCCTTCTCATACTCAAAGACTACCACTCTTCCCTATTTAAGCTCTAGAAAGTCTCTCTTTATCTATTCAATGAAAAGTCTGTTGATGAAATTTTCCTTGAACTTCCTTAGGAAAAAGGTCAAGTTCACTTGGTCTCCTGAGATCATGCCAGACACTATAGTCCATCACTATATGCTTCATCTTCGAGCAAAGAGATGACACATCTTAGGCTTTCAGCTAGGGAGCATTTCAGTTCCTCCACCACTCAAAAAACTCAAGAAAGCTAGTTTTTCGCTGTAACTGGATCATTCTTTTTATTACCTCAAAACTTTTTGGCACTTCTCTTCGGGATGATCTCTATTGGATCCCCTCAAGAATTACTACAGTTGGGGCTAGAGGTGTAGGGCATGTTGGTGGTACAACCTCTATTTTCCTTTTTGTCCACTCTTGTCTCATCGGTTTATCTTGGCATCCAGGTGGTAAGGTTGGAGCAGCCCCTGCGTATCAATAGAACCATTGCCCCATCATAACTAACAAAGCATTCCTAGATTCTGTTCCTATTACTCCTCCACTTACACAAGGAGCAGGACTACCTGCTACTGGAAAGGCATTACTCTACATCTATTCCCTATTAGAATATCTAATGTTTGACGATATCTCTCGTTCTTTGCTACAATACACATTCAACTAATTAGTAACACTGTGAAGGTTCCAGCCAGACTTAAGTAACATGTATCACAAGGTTTCTAACTAACACTGGTTTTCAAGAATCGACTAAACTAAAATCTCTGATACCAACTAAACTTGTGACACCTTATGCCCAACCCGACCACTGGATCTGGGTATGGAGCGTTACAAGTTGACCCGTTTGACTACTCCAATGCTTCTCTTAAATTGCTTCACCAATTTGGCAGGTTCCACCTTTGTGCCATAACATTACCCAAGTTCTAACTCATAAGTATTTGGAAACAAGTTTTAAAATGGATATCCCACTTTGTATAAGTTTAAAATATACAAACATAACCTACAGTGGCTATTTTAAACACTTTCATAAATCATGGGTTGAAATGCGCCAATCAAGCTACAATTATGTTAAAAAAATACAAAGCGTTGATTTCATTAAACAATAGTTCAGAAAGGGACAACATATAACAAAAGTCCAAATAAGCACCAGTGAATACATATTACCCACAAAATAAGAAAGCTCACAAATGACCAAAGATCTAGCGAATTCCCTTCGACGCTACACTTGATCTAAGAACCTGATAGAAAGGGAAAAAATGGGAACTCAGGCTAACAACTAACGCACTAGAATTGGCAAACACATTCCTCTAGCCCATAAGACATTTGGTGAATTCTACCACAATTCACACTACCTATTACCGAACTTTGTTGGCCTACATTCCCACACATGACAACTATGGGCAAATTTGCTGAGCAAACTTATTACATACATGGTATAACCCTTTTTTATGAATGATAGGCTTAATGTTTATTCTTTTCATGTAACGTGCATCAACTTATGCACCCTTTCCCCTTTTCCATGTATTCCCTTCCTTGTGCTAGCTTCTGATCTTAATTCTTGAAAAACCTATCATATCCTTGACCGCCTCCGGATGTACTACTGTCCAGAGCATGAATACTACAATAAAATATAAAAATACGAGGCAATATTCACAACTATACGAGTTGAGTTGTAATATAATTTTACAATGAAGTAGGTGAGTACTACAAGGATCGTACCCTAGAGAGGCGAGTGCGAAATCAATTTTAACCTAAACACTAAAAGATCTAATTAGTACTTTAAATTAGTTATAGTATGAAAACATGAAATAAATGATTTTTTGGGTGTTATAATAATAGTAATAAAATTAAAATAACATAAAAAGATAAAATTCAAGAGATTAAAAGGGGAGAATAAATCAAATATGATTATGGGTGATTAGCTCACTTCAGTAATCTCCATCAACTATCGTTTTTGGTTCCTCATCAATCAACTAGTTGCTACCCAAGTAGGATTTTCTGATCTTCCACTAACATAACGAGTCAGAAAGAACTACTTATCTTTTGACCTCATAGTTTAGAATGGTTTGAGGTTAAGGTGTTCACGGATGGACAATACTAATTTTGGGTTAATTCCCACCTTGATGACTTCCTAGGGTTGTCAAGCCTAGGGTTTGTTTCACATTCTTCCTTTCCTAAACAGCTAATCCATTGAGTAAACCTACAAAAGGGTTAACAGATCATACCTCCACTATCTAATCCCCCATAGAGGGATTACTTCTTCATGGCTTCCATACATAATATATAATCGATGTAAAGAGAACACGTACTAATTTAATGGACAAGATAGAGTAAATGAAAGGGCTGATTGTGGTAGTCGTCCTTAACCCTGGGTTAGCTGACGTTCCCAAGCTTAAAGTTTGATTGTGCAGACCAAAACGCTCTTAGTTTGTGTGTTGTTTGTGTCACAGAGTTGATGTTGCTACACACCAGGACCTTGTTGCAAAAAAGTAGTTAGTATACTCCTGTTGAGCTATCTTCAGGGGTATGTCATGACACCTTTAATATGTGTCGCGACATCAAAGGAAAACTTGAGTTTTCTCCATTCTATTCTCTATGTTGCAAAAACAAGTAATCCTTGTTGCAACATAGTGACCAATAACAATTTAGTGCACTTTCAAATGGTCTCTTACACACTCACAAAGTGTTTTACCTCACCCTTAAGCCTCATTCAAGCCCTAAGGTTAATAAAAGACTCAATTTGTACATTTTATTGAATGTAAATAAAACTATGAAAACATAACTAAAACATAACAAAAATGCTTATATTCAAGCTCCTTAAAGGCAAAAACTAGTTTTATTTGCTACACCAAATTGCAGCAGATCAAATGTAACATCCTGAATAGGGCCTATGCATTTCCAGTTTAATTGTATGAAATGACAAGTTTCAAGTACTATGAATAAATTTTGATACTTTTGAAACCTAGAAATGCATGGAAATGGAAATGAAAATGAAAATGGAAATGGAAATGGACATTTTGGAAACTTAGACATTTTGGAAACTTAGACATTTTGGAAACTTTGACATTTTGGAAACCGAACATTTTGGAACCACGAACATTTTGGAAACCTAAACATTTTGGAAACACGAACATTTAGGAAACTTAAACATTTTGGAAACCTAAACATTTTGGAAACTTGAACATTTTGGAAACCCGAGGATGTAAGAAAAATGGCAAGTTCTGAGCATGCATGAAAATTTTAGGAAACTTAGAAATAAGGCGGAATGACAAATTTTAAAGCCCAAAATAGGAGATAAGGGCGGGAGGGCCTTAAAAGAAAAAGTTGGTGAATTTTGTCATACAATCGAGCTTGGAAAAGTGGCTCAAGTGTCACTTAAGGCTTATGGATAATGGCTTTGAGTTCGAGTCACATGGAAAGCAATTATTGAAGGTTTAATTTTGTTTCCCAAGGCTAGGGATGGACGGCACATGTTTGCTTGAAAGGGAAGAGTTTTATTTTTATTGAAACTTGTCAAATTAAAGTGATAAATAGAGGATTTATTTTACTAAGATAAATAAGGAATTAAAGGATGGATTAAAGGTTATTTTAATTTAATAAAGTGATAATTAATGAAGATTAAATTATCACTTGGGAGAGTAGTGGCCAAGTTTTGGACTCTTGGTCTAGCAGTTCAGTTAAAAGAGGAAAAGAGAGACTTTTCTCTCATTCACTCCACTTGCCGAAATTTTGCTCTCCCTTCTCCCTCTCATTGCCGAAACTTCCCCTAAGAAAGGACTCCATCTTTTCTTTTCCTTCCTTTTGCCATTGCCTAGTCAAAACTTTTCTCTTCCAATCTCGGTTAGATCTCCATAGCCGAATTTCAGTAACCCAAGACAAGGAAACAAGTGATTAAAGGTTTCAAGGTAAGTAAGCCATTCAATTTTCTTTCTTTCTAGTTGCCGAAAGTAAAAGGCTTAATTCTTATTCTCTTGATCATGGCGAATATACAAGGGATCTCGGGTTTCCACCATCGTTGAACATAAAGATCAAGGATCTAAGGTAAGAACAATTGATTCTTGTTCTTTAAATCAATTTAAACAAGGCTTAAGAAAATAACCTCTCTTTTGTCTATGGTCGAATGCTAGAGGAGGAGTTTGGATTTCAGATCCGAGGAAAATTAAGGTAAGACACATTGCTAAAGGCCATCTACCAACTATTAAAGTTAGATCAAATCTAACCTATGATCTTTAGGGATTTCGACGGACATTCAAGACAAAAAGGAACTTTCGGATTTGGAATCTCTAAGGTAAGCCTCTAAAATATTGCTAAGGGTTGTGAGTATCTAAATCCATTCCTTAATTTTTGAAAAGCCAAAAACTAACCATATTGAACTACAAGGGTTGGCCGAATATCAAGTAGAGGAAAACCCAAACTTCCGGATTTGTGTAATCACCAAATCGGCAAAGGTGAGTTTCTCCTTACAAATCCTACTAGGATTTGGTTTTGTTTTAAAAGGGTTTATTAATGTGTGTTAATGGATGGGCGAATATAGGGATTAATAGATCTAAAATTAGATCGATTCTCGAGAAATCAAGGAACCTATTAAGCAAAAAGGTGTGTACCCTTACTATTCTTCGATATATTATGGTTAAATATTTTAATATACGATATGAATAATAATATGAATGTGGCTATGTACCACACATGTGACAAAAAGTACCAAGGTACGTTTCCTACTTTCGATAGGATTGTGAAAAAAAAAATGTTATTTAATAACATGCGAATATATGAATATGAACATGAAATTAAGTTATGCTATATATATGTTTGGGGCATTCGGGATTTATGTGAAAAGGGGGAGAACAGGTGTTGACTTCGGTCACACCAACGAAGGTGTTGACTTCGGTCTCACCAACGAAATATGTCGACTACGGTCACATTGCGAAATTTTGGTAACTTCGGTTACAATAGTGTCTAATGACACAACGTGGAGAGTAGCGGATGGAGGGTCGACTTAGTAGTCCCCACGGTGTGCAGGTTGGTACGGGTGGAGAGTAGCGGATGGCTTATAGGTTTCGGGTTTGGGTTGCATCACAATTTCGTTATTATATGGACTTGATGATTTGAACATGAATGCCTCGATTTATTGAATGATAGTATTGTGTGCACATTGAGTCTGCTTGACTCACCCCATTGTGGGAATTATTTTTTTTCGGTGATGAGCAAGGATGTGGGCGGGCCAGAGACCATGAGGAAGCCATGCATCACTTGAAGAATTTATTCGAACTTGGACTTTATTTAATTTTGATACCTTTTAATTTTATTTTGGGTTTATTTGATGTAATAAGGCCATAAGGCCTAGTGGATTATTCTTTGTTTTTACATTACTTTTTAATATTTTGCTAAGAACTATTTTGGACATGTTACATCAAATTGGATTTACAAGATTAAGTAAATGGATTTTCAATTTAAGCCCAACTCAAATAAATAGTTTTTCTAAAAATTTTCAAATTTTCTCTAAGTATCGAATGTGTTTGAAACGGGTTTACTTTAGGAACATACCAGATCCGGTCCATTCTCGTGGGCCGGGTGTGGGGTGTTTCAGTTTGGTATCAGAGCCCAATTTTAAACTCTCGGCTACTGGGCTAAGGCCCAAAACATTTTCAAAGCGAGCCAAATGATTATCTTTGAAAAAATAAGCGGTTTTCGGCATGGCACCTAAGTCTCCGACCCATGATCCACCGGTAAGTACCCCTAACTATATGTGTGATTTTGTGATTTATATAAGGGTAGAAAAGGCATGGAACGAGAATAGAATGATAGGAACTTGAACTTTAGGATTAGACTACTCAAACACAAACACATAAGACTTAATGTACTAAACCAACCTATGGCTAAGTCACCGAGCTAGTGGTGTGGTAACCCTTGTGCATGTCTAGGATTGGATCCGGAAGAGCTTGGTATTTAAGCAGTCCTAGTGACTCACCTCCTCTTGCAGAATCCTGCAGTGCGTAGCAGTTCACCCTAACTCGGAGGGCTCGGTGGTGTGGCAACCTCTCAGACGCATGTCTATGAATGGTTTCGTGGGAGCTTGGTATTTAAGCATCGCGTGACTCACCTCCTCTCCACACGAATCCTGCCAGTGCGTAGCTTTGGTTCACCTCGACCAAGGGGCTCGATTATAGGCTAAACATAACGACTAAAACCCGAAAGGAACTAGCCATGTTTTTTAAAAAAAAGAGAACAAAACAACAAACCCTAGTTTTTTTCAAACTTTTAAAACTTTCTTTTAAATCGAGAAAAATTATTTTTACAACATTTTCGAAAAACTCTTGATTTACTGAAAATTACAAAATGCCCTTAGTAGTGAAATTACCAAAACGCCTCGGTTTGTAAAGGTTCAACTACTCAACGACTTTACCAAAATTTCATGATTTCATAAACATTCAAAAACCCAAATTTGTAAAATATCAAAATACCATGATTTTAGAAAAAATTACAAAATTGCCCCTAACATACAAAATTACCAAAATGACCCTAATTTCCAAATTTTTGCAACATCCCCACCTTCGAAGGAACAACTTTCCAAAAGAACCCTCAAAATTTTACAACTTTTGAAATACCCAAAAGTTATTAATTTTTTCAAATTTACCCCGATTTGTGAAAATTACCAAAATACCCCTGAGGTCAAAAATTACCGAAATACCCCCGATTTTAAATTTTTTTTTTCAAGTTACCCCTAGACTTTGGAAGTTTTCAAAATAATTCTTGACAAAAACATCAAGGAACCTTATTCTGACAAAATTATGAAAATGCCCCTGTAGGACAAAGTTACGAAAATACCCCCGGGTAGTGGAAAATAACAACAAACAACAAAAACTACAACGTTTCTCTAATGAACGGAAGTTCATATTTGTTTGATGGATGAATGGATGAATGGAAAAGACTGTGTGTTGTATGATATGAAAGAACCACTCTCAAATTCTTTTTCATAAAACTTCTTCGATAAATAAGTGGAACAATGACTAATACATAAAATTCCTTAATCGATCTCGCTAGAAAATGAGCTCTAGAGGACGTGGTCGTCGTGGTTGAGAAGAGGAAGGATGACCGTGTCGGAACCCGTTAGGTCGGGACAAGGGTCCGACAATGAGATGCCACCGCCACCACCCCCATTTGTCAATGTTGAGCAAGAGCTCGGACGGGGAAGAGGTCATGTCGCAGTCGCTCATGAGTTTTGGAATTGGTGGCGGTCAGAGGAAATGGAGGAAATCGAAGTCGGTACCGAACGACTCGAGCTAATGGAGCGAAATGTTTCGAGGAGTATCCAATGTGGCACCTAGTACACCGAGTAATCTTGGTTAGAAGCAACGAACGCATCATGGATGAGCTTGATCGACTCGGAGGAAAACGAAGGGATGGTAGCATTGTTGCGTGATGAAGCGTATCAATGGTGGTTGATGCTCGTGATGGTACCATAGTGAAAATTTGACACAGGAATTTGTTAAAGAGGCCTTTCGGAAGAAGTATGTAGGAACCAGTATCTGAGATGAGCAGAGGAAGGCTTTTCTAGGGTTAGTCCAAGGGAGTAAGTCCGTCCGAGAATATGAGGCGAATTTCGAGATTGAGCCGCTATGCTCGAGGGTAGTGGCGATCGAGCATGAACGTTTGTGTTCGTTTGAGGACGGTGAGAAATGATTTAAGATCGCTAATAGCACCACATCGGGCGGAATTCTCTGTTTTGGTAGAAAATGCCAAGGTGGCGAGGGATTAAGGATGCTACTAAGCGGATCGTGGACAAGAATAAGACCAAAAGAGGGTTTGGGTCATCCGGAAAGGGTTACAAGAGGCCTAGGGTTGATGGGCCACAGAATCAACAAGCTGGTACAGGCGGGCAGATTCGTCCTTGCGATTATTGTGGAAAGAGGCACCCAGGGGAGTGTTGGAAAAAGATAGGAGCATGTTTTAGGTGTGGATCCAAGGACCATATGTTTAAGGATTGCCCCAAACAACCAGACGAGAGCCGACCGGTAGTTCAGAATGCTAGCCAGACCGGTAGAGGCGGACAGCAGCCTCAACGGGGCCGTGGTTCGAATAACCGTGGTAGTGGTACAGGCAGAGGCCGTGGAACACAGGGCCGAGGTAATACTAATGCTGATGCAAGACAACCGGGTTTGGTTTATGCGGTTCGCCGAAGGGAAGATGGAGACGCGCCGGACGTAATAACCGGTACGTTCTTTATTTTTGACAAACCCTACTTTGCTTTGATCGATGTGGGCTCGACCCATTCTTATGTTGCAAGTAGTGTAGTGAAAACATTAGGCCTAGACTCTGAACTCTCTGATAGGCAGATGACTGTAGTAAGCCCACTAGGCCAAACTATAGTGGTAGACAAGATCTTTGGAATGTACCCCAGAGATTCGTGGAGTGAGCTTTGAGCGCACTTAATGGAGTTACCTTTCTGGAGAGTTTGAGCTTATACTCGGAATGGATGGTTAGTGGAACACCGAAGCGTGTTGGATTGTGCGGCTAAACGTATGGAACTAAGAACCTCGGAGGATGAAGTGGTGGTAATGATTGGAGAAAGGAGGAACTATTTATCTAATGTAGTTTCAAAGATCAAGGTTGAGATGATGGTTAAGAAAGGTTGCAAAGCATTCTTAGCTTTTGTAAGTGCGATAGGTGAAAAGGAGGAAGGTGTTAATGGAGTTAGGACGGTAAGGGACTTCGTAGATGTGTTTCGGAGGAGTTACCGGAATACCCCTGACGGGGAGGTCAATTTGGGATTGAATTATTAAGGGGACAGCTCGTGTCAATCGCTCCATACCGAATGGCACCAAAGGAGTTAGTGGAGCTAAAGGCTCGGATCCAAGAACTGTTGGATCGTGGGTTCATCCGACCCAGTGTGTCTCCATGGGGAGCACCGGTCCTTTGTGAAGAAGAAGGATGGAACTATGCGTATGTGCATAGACTACCGCCGCTAAATAAAGTGACCATTAAGAACAAGTATCCCTTGCCAAGGATCGAGGACTTGTTCGATCACCAAGGGAGCCGCAGTGTTTTGAAGATCGATTTACGGTCGGATACCATCGTTGAAGGTGAAGGAGGTGATATTCATAAGACCGCTTTTAGGACAAGATATGGTCACTTGAGTTTGTGGTGATGCCGTTTGGGTTGACAAACGCCCAAATTGCGCTTCATGGACATGATGAATCGGATTTTCCAACCCTACTTGGATAGATTCGTCGTTGTGTTCATCGATGATATTTTGGTGTATTCAAGTCGGAAGAAGAGCATGATGAGCATCTCCGAGTCGTGTTGGAAGTACTAAGGAGAAGAAGCTCTATGCCAAATTCAGCAAGTGCGAATTTTGGCTTAAGGAGGTGGCATTCTTAGGGCATGTGGTATCCGCAGAAGGAATAAGTGGACCCTAGGAAGATCGAGCGGTGTTGGATTGGAAGCCACCTAGGTCCGTGGTGAAATCCAAGTTTCTTAGGCTTGGCAAAGCTATTACTGAAGGTTCGTGGAAGGATTCTCGTCAATAGCCGCGCCTTTAACCAAGTTACTAAGGAAGGAAGTACCTTTCAATGGACTACTAAATGCAAGAGAGCTTTGAAAAGCTTAAGAAGTCTTGTGAGGCTCCAGTGTTAATTCAAATTTGAGGCGTGAAAGGAATTTATGGTGTCTTGTGATGCTTCATCTGGGATTAGGTGTGTGCTAATGCAAGATGGTAAAGTAGTCGCTTATGTCTCGGCACTAAGGCCTCATGAGCTTAACTATCCAACTCATGACTTAGAACTAGCAATGTGGTTTTCGCCCTTAAGGTTTGGAGGCACTACCTTTATGGAGAAAGGTCGGTTATCTCAGAGACCACAAGAGCCTTAAATATTTATTAACTTCGGAAGGAGTTGAACTTGAGGCAACGAAGGTGGGTGGAATTGTCAAGGACTACGACTGCTCAATAGAGTATCATCCGCAAGGAAAACGTAGTAGTGATGCCCTAAGTCGGAAGGTTGTATCGGATCTACGGGCTTTGTTCGCTCATATAAGTCTCAGATGATGATGGAAGCTCATTGGCGAGTTGCAAGTCGTGCCCACATGGCTAAAGGAAGTAAAGGAGGGACAATTGGTGATGATGACTTAAGTATTAAGTTGCAGCAAGCACAGCAAGGGGGATTAGAGGATTATGATGTCAATAATGAAGGAGTATTGTGCTATAAGGGTAAAGTTTGTATGCCGAGGAATAAGGAGTTGAGACAAAAGATTCTTCGGAAGCGATGGTAGCCCTATGCCATGCATCCGGAGGCATCAAGTCAGATAGAGATCTAAGGAACAATTTTGGTGGTCCGACTGGCGAAGTGATCAATTGTGGGAAATGTTTAACGTGTCGCAAGTTAAGGTGAACACCAAGTTCCATCAGATTGCTCCAACCAATCGAAATTCCCGGTGGAAGTGGGAAAGAATTACCATGGACTTCAAGTGGGCTTCCCTTACGCCTACTAAGAAGGACTCGGTATGGGTGATTGTGGACCGTTTGACCAAGTCCGCACACTTTATCCCAAATGAATGGATTATTCTCTTGAAGTTGGCTAAGTTGTATGTGGCGAAATTGTGAGATTACATGGAGTATCAAGTCGATCATCTCGATAGAGACCCAAGGTTTACGTCTCGATTTTGGAAAGCACTTCATCAAGCTTTAGGCACTAAGCTAGACTTCACTACTTTTCATCCACAATCGACAGGCGATCGAACGAGTTATACAAGTGTTGGAAGATACGTTGAGAGGTCATGTAATGGATTTCGAGGAAGTTGGGAAGACTACTTGCCTTTAGCTGAATTCGCCTACAACAATAGCTATCGAGCCAAGATTCAATGGCACCATCGAAGCATTGTATGGAAGGAAGTGTAGAACACCTACTTGTTGGACCGAGTTAGGAGAACGCCGAGTTTTGGGTCCGAGTTGGTGGCGTAAATCAAGAGAAGGTTGAGTTAATTAAGACACGGTGAAGGAAGCCTCGATAGGCAAAAGTCGTCGCAGACCTTAAGCGAAAAGGAAATAGAGTTTGAAGTGGGAGATCAAGTGTTCTGAAAGTCTCACCTTGGAAGAAGGTAATGAGGTTTGGCGCAAAGGAAAGCTAAGCCCAAGATTTATAGGGCCTTATCAAGTACTAAAGCGAGTTGGGCGAAGGCATACCAATTAGAGTTGCCACCGAATTGCAAAGAGATGCATGAAGTATTTCATGTGTCCATGTTACGTCGCTATCGATCGGATCCATCTTATGTGGTACCGGTTGAAGAGGTGGAACTAAGGCGGACTTATCATACGAGGAGGAACCAATTCAGATCTTAGAACGTGATGTGAAAGTACTACGAAGGAAGACAGTTCCTCTAGTCAAAGTGCTATGGCGCAATCATGGAACGGAAGAAGCTTCATGGGAGCCAGAAGAGGCAATGAGACAGCAATACCCTCAACTATTTTAGTTAGGAAATTTGGGGACGAAATTTTGTTTAAGGGGTAGAATCGAACATCCTGAATAGGGCCTATGCATTTCCAGTTTAATTGTATGAAATGACAAGTTTCAAGTACTATGAATAAATTTTGATACTTTTGGAAACCTAGAAATGCATGGAAATGGAAATGAAAATGAAAATGGAAATGGAAATGGACATTTTGGAAACTTAGACATTTTTGGAAACTTAGACATTTTTGGAAACTTAGACATTTTGGAAACCTGAACATTTTGGAACCCTGAACATTTTGGAAACCTAAACATTTTGGAAACCTGAACATTTAGGAAACTTAAACATTTTGGAAACCTAAACATTTTGGAAACTTGAACATTTTGGAAACCCGAGGATGTAAGAAAAATGGCAAGTTCTGAGTCATAAAAATTTTAGGAAACTTAGAAATAAGGCCTAATGACAAATTTTAAAGCCCAAAATAGGAGATAAGGGCAGGAGGGCCTTAAAAGAAAAAGTTGGTGAATTTTTTCATACAATCGAGCTTGGAAAAGTGGCACAAGTGTCACTTAAGGCTTATGGATAATGGCCTCGAGTTCGAGTCACATGGAAAGCAATTATTGAAGGTTTAATTTTGTTTCCCAAGGCTAGGGATGGACGACACATGTTTGCTTGAAAGGGAAGAGTTTTATTTTATTGAAACTTGTCAAATTAAAGTGATAAATAGAGGATTTATTTTACTAAGATAAATAAGGAATTAAAGGATGGATTAAAGGTTATTTTAATTTAATAAAGTGATAATTAATGAAGATTAAATTATCACTTGGGAGAGTAGTGGCCAAGTTTTGGACTCTTGGTCTAGCAGATTCGATTAAAAGAGGAAAGAGAGACTTTTCTCTCATTCACTCCACTTGTCAAATTTTGCTCTCCTTCTCCCTCTCATTGTCAAACTTCCCCAAGAAAGGACTCCATCTTTTCTTTTCCTTCCTTTGCCATTGCCTAGTCAAAACTTTTCTCTTCCAATCTCGGTTAGATCTCCATAGCCAATTTCAAGAACCCAAGACAAGGAAACAAGTGATTAAAGGTTTCAAGGTAAGTAAGCCATTCAATTTTCTTTCTTTCTAGTTGCCGAAAAGTAAAAGGCTTAATTCCTATTCTCTTGATCATGGCCGAATATACAAGGGATCTCGGGTTTCCACCATCGTTGAACATAAAGATCAAGGATCTAAGGTAAGAACAATTGATTCTTGTTCTTTTAAATCAATTTAAACAAGGCTTAAGAAAATAACCTCTCTTTTGTCTATGGTCGAATGCTAGAGGAGGAGTTTGGGATTTCAGATCCGAGGAAAATTAAGGTAAGACACATTCGCTAAAGGCCATCTACCAACTATTAAAGTTAGATCAAATCTAACCTATGATCTTTAGGGATTTCGACGGACATTCAAGACAAAAGGAACTTTCGGATTTGGAATCTCTAAGGTAAGCCTCTAAAATATTCGCTAAGGGTTGTGTGAGTATCTAAATCCATTCCTTAATTTTTGAAAAGTCAAAAACTAACCATATTGAACTACAAGGGTTGGCGAATATCAAGTAGAGGAAAACCCAAACTTCCGGATTTGTGTAATCACCAAATCGGCAAGGTGAGTTTCTCCTTACAAATCCTACTAGGATTTGGTTTTGTTTTAAAAGGGTTTATTAATGTGTGTTAATGGATGGGCGAATATAGGATTAATAGATCTAAAAATTAGATCGGATTCTCGAGAAATCAAGGAACCTATTAAGCGAAAAAGGTGTGTACCTTACTATTCTTTGATATATTATGGTTAAATATTTTAATATACGACATGAATAATAATATGAATGTGGCTATGTACCACACATGTGACAAAAGTACCAAGGCACGCTTTCCTACTTCGATAGGATTGTGAAAAAAATGTTATTTAATAACATGCGAATATATGAATATGAACATGAAATTAAGTTATGCTATATATATGTTTGGGGCATTCGGATTTATGTGAAAAGGGGAGAACAGTGTTGACTTGGTCTCACCAACTGAAGGTGTTGACTTCGGTCTCACCAACTAAATATGTCGACTACGGTCACATTGCGAAAGTTTGGTAACTTCGGTTACAATAGTGTCTAATGACACAACGTGGAGAGTAGCGGATGGAGGGTCGACTTAGTAGTCCCCACGGTGTGCAGGTTGGTACGGGTGGAGAGTAGCGGATGGCTTATAGGTTTCGGGTTTGGGTTGCATCACAATTTCGTTATTATATGGACTTGATGATTTGAACATGAATGCCCGATTTATTGAATGATAGTATTGTGTGCACATTGAGTCTGCATTGACTCACCCCATTGTGGGAATTATTTTTTTCGTGATGAGCGTTGACGGGCGGGCTAGAGACCATGAGGAAGCCATGCATCACTTGAAGAATTTATTCGAACTTGGACTTTATTTAATTTTGATACATTTTTAATTTTATTTTGGGTTTATTTGATGTAATAAGGCCATAAGGCCCAGTGGATTATTCTTTGTTTTTACATTACTTTTTAATATTTTGCTAAGAACTATTTTGGACATGTTACATCAAATTGGATTTACAAGATTAAGTAAATGGAGTTTCAATTTAAGCCCAACTCAAATAAATAGTTTTTCTAAAATTTTCAAATTTTTCTAAGTATCGAATGTGTTTGAAACAGGTTTACTTTAGGAACATACCGGATCCGGTCCATTCTCGTATGGTAGGGTGTGGGTGTTTCATCAAACTCCCTACACTTAAGTCATTGCTTATCCTCAATCAACATATACAAAAAATAAGAAATAAAAGTGACGACCCTTGAGCAAATATCATACAAGCATTGACTTCGAAGCATAAAACTTAGGCATTTCATGATTACTAACAACTTTAACACGATAAGTTTTTGACTTACCAGTTTTGATCTCAAACATCTAATGTAACACCCCTCACCGGTATTCAATGTCAGAATAAGGTTACGAACATTACCTAACTTACTAAACAATTAAACACACATTTAACATACATTTTCAAATTACAGGTAATCATCATTCAACAACATACATATCATCCCTAATATAAGCCTACGAGGCCTGAACATGCATTCGGGGTGGTTCAGGACTAAACCGATAACTTAGGAAATCTTTGGAACACTTAGAAAATTTTTGCAAAATACAGGGGACACATGCCCTTGTGGCCTGCCCGTGTGTCTCACACGGTCAAAGACATGCCTGTGTCCCAGGCCGTGCGAGCATTCAAATGGAATCACATGGCCGTGTCCCAACCCATGTCTGACCCGATGTAACTCTCTGACTTGGGTCACACGGCCAACACACACGCCCGTGTGGCTAGCTCGTGTGCCTTAAAAATGGTCACACATGCCCGTGTGCCAGGTCGTGTGCTAGGCTTTGTCAAACCTGTAGGGTATATTGACTTATGTCCAAGTCACGCCTGTGTGTTGGGCTGTGTGGAGCATACTGACTTGATTTCTATTTCAACATCAGGGGACACATGACCATGCTACCTGACTATGTGTCACACACGGCTGAGACACACCCGTGTCTTTGTCGGTGTGGACAAAAATAGGCTATTTACCAATCCAATTTGCCACTCAATTTGTAAATACCTACACCAAACTCAAATGGCACAATTCATGGCATAAAGATAGGCATTCTAATAGCCTCAACCAAACATAATCAATCATAACTCATGCTAACTCAATACTATTTTCCACAATACACACAAGTCACAAAATAGGTCATTTCATTTATACCAATTTCACATATACAATTCAACTAATTAAAAACTTTCCAACATGCATCATTATACTTAAACTCATAGACATATATTTTCTCCAATGTCAACCATTTGACATCCACCATATCTATAATCCATAATCATTATATATCTATCAATAGAAACTCACAACATAAGCCATACACACATATATTTACACAACCAAACCAACAAATTAGGCCAATTCACATGGCTATATACAAAGCCAAACTCTTAATATTTACAAGCCATTTCAAATGACTAAATTCATTAACAACACATACACCAAAATGACCCAATGTCCCTATACATTCCATATATTCAAAATACTTGAAATCAAAAGTACCAAGAGATAGTTGGACAGTGTGATGAAGTCTCCGACAATCTCAAATTCGAGCTAGCTTTGAAATCACTATAAAACATGGAAAAGTAAACAATGTAAGCTATAAAGCTTAGTAAGCTCGTATGAAAATAATAAGCAAAACTCACCATTTAATTATCATTCAAAATATGCATATAACATACTATAGCACATAAATAACCACAATGTTAACATATATTTAATCATCTATTTAACCACAAACTTAATTCTTTCATATGTTCAAGGCTTATTCAGTTTTCGTACATACCTGTATTGCTACGTATCTATTTCGCACAATTTCAAATCTTCAATATATCTGTTGAACCATTTGAAATAATAGAAGATACTCAGGAATCTCACGCTAAGAATACTGATTTAGAATTTTAGATTAATGTTGAAGGATGCCTACGGTTTAGAAACAAAATATGTATGCCAAAGCATCCTAAGTTGATTCAAATTATTTGTAATGAAGCTTATAATAGTGGATTGTCTATTCACCCGGGTAATACAAAGATGTCTAATGATTTGAGACAACATTACTGGTGGCATGGAACGAAACGAGATATTTTACACTATGTGTCGAAGTGTTTAATATGTCAACAAGTAAAAGTAGAGCATCAGGTGCCGTCTGGGTTACTTTAGCCGATTATGATACCTGAGTGGAAATGGGATCAATTCACGATGGATTTCGTATCTGGGTTGCCATTGACACCGAGCAAAAAAGACTCAATCTAGGTTATTGTTGATAGATTGACGAAATCAGCCCATTTTATTCTGGTACGTACGGATTTCTTGCTTGATAAGTTAGCTGAGTTGTACATTTCGCAGATTATACGATTGCACGAAGTAACTATTTCTATTGTTTCGGATAGAGATTCGAGGTTTACATCACGATTTTGGAAGAAATTGCAAGATGCTCTAGGTACAAAATTGCATTTTAGTACCGCGTTTGACCCTCAGACGGATGGTCAATCCGAACGTATTATTCAAATACTCGAGGATATGTTGAGATGTTGTGTTCTTGAGTTTGAGAGTACGTGGGAACGATACTTGCCTTTAATTGAATTTACGTATAATAATAGCTTTCAATTGAGTATCAAAATGGCACCTTACGAAGCTTTATACGGTCGTAAATGTCGTACACCTTTATATTGGACTGAGCTAAGTGAAAGCAAGATACACGGGGTTGATTTAGTCAAAGAGACCGAACAGAAAGTAAAAGTGATTCGAGAAAGTTTGAAAGTAGTGTCAGATCGTCAGAAGTAATATACGGACTTGAAACGTAAAGATATAGAGTTTCAGGTGGGTGACCGAGTATTTCTGAAAGTTTTACATTGGAATAAAATACTTAGATTTGGTCGCAAAGGAAAGGTGAGCCCGAGATTTATTGGGCCGTACGAGATTATTGAGCGTATCGAACCGGTTGCGTAGAGGTTGATGTTGCCACTTGAGTTAGAAAATATGCACAATGTTTTTCATGTTTTGATGCTTCGATGATATAGATCCGATCCTTCTGATCCCTGCAAAATATGGGTAGAGGCCGTGCTTCAGGTCTGCCAATTGGGGCACGGTCATGTACATCGGGGTCAGGCCGTGTTGGGCTTTTTTGTCGATGAGGCACGATCATGTAAATCAGGGTGTGACCGTGTGCAATCTAAATATTGGGGTACGGCCGTGTGGCATGAAGTCAAGGCCATGCCAACTTATTGGGTTGGCCCACTTTGGTCCGTTTTAAACCCGTTTTGCATCCTTTTTATCCTTGGGTGCTTTCCTGAGTATAAGACATGAAAAGAAAGGATTAAGACCACCTTTTTACATAAATTAAGGATAAATTCATCCAAAAGCATACTAAATGTGGGATTATAATATGTTACTTTTACGGTTTATCAAATACCCCCACACTTAAGCTTTAGCTTGTCCTCAAGAAAAATTCTCAATTTACAATTAAAACAAACTTTCCAAAATTCATAATTCCCATTGACAATGCCTCATCATAATTCATAGATAATTTAAACATGGATCTTTTAGCTCGAAGTGCCCTAAAGATTCAAACGAGATAAGTCATAATTTTGTAGCATGAAAACATAGGTGTCTCCCCTTATTTAAATAATTACATTTGATTCAAAACTAATAAGGATTGACATCCTCACTAAAGATTCAATCAAAGCATTCAAAGTGTTTAAGGATCAAGAAAAAGCGCTCAAAAGTTGAACCTGAAAAGTTAATCCCATAGGCTTGCCTGAAAATCAAATCTCCACCACTGTATATGAGATGATAAATAGATCAAAAGGTCTTTTTTAGGGTTGTAACGGGGCTTGGGTTAAAAGGTGTGGATAAAGGCTGAATTAGAGGGTTAAAATCGAGATTGAATTGATTAATTACCTAATCTAAAAATAATGAACAAAATATGAATATTTACATCGAATGAAAAGTATAATTACTCTATAATATTTTCTATAATTACTCTATAATAAAGAGTATTTTCTTCACTTTAAAATTTGATGATACTTTAATCTGAGCTTTTTCTTCAACAATTGGAGTTTAATTGCTCTAATCTCTTTTATACTACTAATATTGAATAAACTTGGATTTTTTTAAGAACAAACTAAGTAAAACTTAATAGAAGGAACTTTTATAATTGAAATAACCTAATTTGGCAATTGATCAAGTCAATTCTCGATAGAGGGATAGTCAAAAGAATGTTGATAATAAATACAAAGGGATTTTGGGTTAATATTAGTGGGTGAGTCAATAAAAAGTTGTTAGGATTCAACGGGGTTCACTAGAAGTTATTTATGTAGGTAGGCTTTTTAGATGAGTGAACAGGTTAAAACCTAGGTGCCTTTATCATCTCAGTATATCAAATCATTTTTGTGGTCTCAACATGCATAAATGAGGCAAGTTCTAAAATAACAATTCAAAGTTGACACACTCATAATCAATAAAAGTGAGCATGAAAATAATATATGCTCTATAAGGCTTAATATCCGACAGAAATTATGGGTGTTTTTGACATCAATATCCCCGAAAACGGCGCCAAAAACTTGATCACTGCAAAATAGTCTAGTTTTAAAATTTATAAAGGATAATCAAACCTATAGACTAACTATGACAACGATAGAGGCAAGTGCACCTGCCGAACAATAGTATAACTTTGGCAAGAATATCTTATCGAACCCAAGGAACCTAAAAGTACTACTACTCACTTTTTTCATATTATTTAGCCTTAAATATGGAGTGATTAATTAACTTATCTAAGACTAATGAAATACTTAAACTAAATGCAAAGACAAAAGAATAAACTGGGGAAAGACTTTGGAAAACTTAGTTGATAAAAACGATACCCTGGGGAAGAATCCACCTATGACTTCACTTATTATCTAACTTTCAATTCATATGATTTCCTTTACTTAGCTTGATCCGTAAGACTCCCTAACCTATATTAAACCTTCTCTTGAAGCGAATAACGTCTAACCTTAGGTTATTTGGTGGAACTCTCGTTCTCTTATAATAACCCCCTAATGAAGTAGTAAATCGATCAATGGACTCCCATATTAGGTTTCACCCTAATCCGGCAAAATCTCATAACCCTATCTCTAGGCGCCTGATCAACTCCGCTTAATTATGCTAGATATACTCTTGGGCAGGGTCTATTCCTCCTCCACCTAAGCACATCAGATTAAATTAAGCAACATAATTAAGAACAAACTAAGTATCTATCATATAAACTAAAAGAATTAAATAACAAAATCCATCATAGGTTTCATCTCCTTCAGGTATCTGAAGGATCTAGTTCATAATAAAATAAGAAAACATCTCAAGAGAAAAGGTAAAACAAAACATAAGAAATCCCTAAAACCCCCTGAAGGAATTGAAGGAGAGATCCTCCGTCTTGAGTAGAATTCCCACTCTTCGAGATTGATCAACTGGCTATCTTTGAGTAATTCCCTAAATGAGTAAAGCTCTGGCAGAAAACTCTACTAAAACCTGCTGCCCTGGAATTGCTGCCTTGGATTGTTTATATAGACGTTTGGGATGCTTTACTTGGCTCTTAAGTACTCGTAATTCAAGTGAAATTCATCCTAAGTGTTTGAGTATACTTAGGATTGCGTTTCTTGGGCTTCAAGCATCTAATTTCAAGTAAAATTACTCTTTCCCGCGGTAGGGGCACGGCTTTGACACGCCTATGTAAATCGTGGTCCAGCCCGTGTCTCCATTCTGGTGATTTAGGCACGGCTTTGACACTCCCATTCTCGAAAAGTCAGTATGTTCACATGGTCACGGTGCACGCCCGTGTTCTAGCCATGCTCAATATGTCAGTAGCCTTACACGGTTATAAGGCACGGCCATGTGAATTTATCATAGCCCGTGTTGGAAAAGAGAGGTTTTCCCTATTTATGCACGATTATGGGCACGCCCGTGTTTAAGGCCATGTTAATGATCCTGCATTTTTGTTACACTTTGCAAAACAAAGTTAATGTGTTTAGTGCTCGGGTTACCTCCCAGAAGCACTCGTTTATAGTCTTAAGCTAGACTCTCTTTGTTTTTAGTTCTAAAGGAAGGCTCATGGAGCATAAACTCCTCTCTCGTATCTCCAAGATCTGCACCATTATAAATCTTAAGTCGGTGACCATTTACCTTGAATGTACCTTTAGTGGGATAAGTTACCTCAATGGAGCCATATGGAAATATTGTTTTGATCATGAATGGGCCTGACCATCTAGATTTTAACTTCCCAGGGAATAATTTAAGCCTTGAATTGTATAATAGGACTAGGTCTCCTACTTTGAAATGTCTTGATCGCTTGAGGCGGGCATCATGACGTCGCTTTGTTGCTTCTTTGTACAACCTTGAGTTCTCATAGGCTTCCATTCTCCATTCATCTAACTCATTTATTTGCATCATTCTTCTCTTTCCTGCAAGGTCGAGGTCAGTATTTAAAAATTTTATTGCCCAGAAAGCTTTTTGTTCTAACTCGAATGGTAGATGACAACTTTTCCCGTATACGAGCTTGTATGGGGATGTCCCTAGAGGTGTTTTGAATGCTGTTCTATATGCCCATAAAGCATTATCTACTTTAACTGCCAAATATTTTCTATTTGATTCAACTGTTTTTTCTAGAATGCGTTTAAGCTCTTGGTTTGCTACCTTAACTTGCCCACTAGTTTGGGGATGATAAGGGTGGTCGCGATACGTGGCATACTCCAAATTTCATTAAGACTTATTCAAATTGTGTATTACAGAAATGAGTACCCCTATCACTGATGATGGCTCTAGGTGTATCGAATCAAGAAAATAGTCTCTTGAGAAATTTAACTACAACCCTAGCATCATTAGTAGGTAATGATTCATTTTCTACCCATTTTGACATGTAATCAACTGCTACTAGGATGTATTTATTTCCAAATGAACTCGGGAATGGTCCCATAAAATCAATACCCCATACGTCAAATATTTCACATGATAGCATATATGTTTGAGGCATTTCATCACGTTTAGAGATGTTACCTATTCTTTGGCATTTGTCACCCGAGGTAACATACCTATTGGCATCTTTAAATAGAGTGGGCCAGTAAAAACCTAATTCGAGTTTTTTGTGTACTGTCTTAATACCACTGTAGTGTCCTCCTAATGGTCCTGAATGACAATGTTCTAGGATTTTGCTTGCCTCTATCCTTGTAACGCATCTTTGAATTACCTGATCTGCATATATACGAAAAAGAAAAGGACCCCCCCCAAAAAAATAATTTTTCACATCAGCAAAGAATCGCTTCTTTTGGTGATGTGTCAATTCTCTTGGTAGGATGTTAGCTGCTAGATAGTTTGAAATATTTGGAAACCATGGTACTTTAGAATGTGTTATAGAAAAGAGCTATTCTTGAAACAAATTTATTTCATGTTTATCAAGCTCTTTGGTGTGTGGATTTTTTAGTCTTGAAAGATGATCTGCCGCGAGATTCTCAGCTCCCCTCTTATCCTATATTTCCAAGTCAAATTCCTGTAAGAGTAAAATCCATCGTATTAGTCTAGGTTTTGCATCAAGTTTGTTTAAAAGATAACGAAGAGCTGAATGATCAGTGTAAACAACAACTTTAGATAATATTAGATATTGTCTAAATTTGTCAAAAGCAAAAACTACAACTAGCAATTCTTGTGTTGAAGATTTCAAGGAGGTTTAAAGGTTGGAATATCTTCCCTCATGTCTGTAGTTCTTCTTTCATGAAAAAATTGGGGTCGAGAAGTGTTTACCTTGGAATTTTTGAACATTTGATTGTTTACATCGATCGTGTTGTGGGTGAAGATTTCGTGTACCTTATCTTTTATTTTAAAGTGATTCGATGTCCTTATGAGCTGTTTTGGCGGTCCCTCTGACTTTACTTCGTATGGATCCGTCTTTGCTTGTGTCTTCTGCTCTTCTAATTTGTCGACCTTAAGTGTACCTGATTCTTCTGTGTCGACTAAGATGCTTGTGGTGTTTCCTGCAATGAAGGTTGAATAATTTGATTATCGACTTGAGTAATTTCTGTACCTTTATCATTCATGGCTCTAGCTGAGTTGAGAGCTTGAAGATCTATTGATTCATCTCCCATGCGAAGCATGAGTTCTCCTATGGCAACATCAATCTTAGTTCTAGTAGTTTCTAGAAAAGGCCTTCCTAAAATCAAGGGGATTGAATTATCATCATCCATTTCTAAAACAATAAAGTCTCTTGGAAAACAAATTTATCGATTTTGACTAAAAAATATTCAATAATGCCCCTATGGATTCTAATAATTTTATCAGCTAGTTGAATACTCATCCTAGTTTGTTTGGGCTTTCCTAGACATAGTCGTTTAAACAGTGCATAAGGCATAACATTTATCCTTGCCCCTAAATCAGCTAACGCATTATCAATAGTCAAACTACCATTTAAGCATGGAATCGTAAAACTACCTGGATCTTTTAGTTTTTGTGGTAGCTTGTTATGTAGCATTGTTGAGCATGTTGCGTTTAATTCCACATAGTGCTCTTCATCTATTTTACGATTGTTCGTCAAGAGCTTGCTTGAGAATTTCCTTTCATCGGGCATTTGAAAAAGAGCTTCAAGTAGAGGTAAGTTAATATGTAATTTCTTCAAGAGTTTTAGAAACTTACAGAATTGTTCCTCTGAATCATCTTTTTTCAATGCTTCGTAATAAGGTATGCGAGGTTGGTATTCTTTGATTATCGATTTTGGCTTTTCTTGAGCTACCTTGGTCTTATCCTTCTTTTCTTGCGCTGATGTAGGTCTATTTACTTTTGTACCCTCCTGAGTTGTAATGGCTTGGATTTGCTCTTTTGGGTTTATTTCGGTGTTGCTTGGTAGACGTCCTTGTTGGCATTCAGAAATTAGCTTTGTGAATGTCCCACTGACCTAGTAAGTTCTCCAACTTGATTCTCGAGTCCTTTTATCGACTTCTGTTGTTCATCAAGGTTTGTATCAGTCTTTTGAAGATGAGATTCTGTGGCTACCATGAATTTTGTCAGCATCTCTACAAGGATTGATTTTTTTCCTGTAGGTAGGGCTGATTTTGATGATTTAGAGGAGGTTGCTGCCTTTGAATTCCTTCATTTCTTCGTCCTCCCACGAAAAATTTGGGTGGTTCCTCCAACCTGGGTTATAAGTATTATTATAAGAATTATTATTGGATCTGAAATTGTTACCTATATAGTTTGTCTCCTCATTTTCTACTCCTGGTTGGTAGGATGGGTACTCAACATTTGCCACATTCCCGCTTGCTTTGCATTGCATTACTGGATGTACCTGCGAAGAACATAAATTATCAAGCTTTTTATTCATTAACTCCACCTGTGTTGACAGCATTGTCACTTTGTCTATGTTGAAAACTCTAGCTAATTTTGTCAAATTTGCCCTCGTGATTTGCCATTGATAAGTGTTCAATGACATCTCCTCAATGAAATCATAGGCCGCTTCAGGAGTTTTGTTGTTCAGAGTTCCACCAACTGATGAATCAATCATTTGCCTTGTTGAAGAATTCACACCATTGTAGAAAGTTTGGACTTGAAGCCACAAAGGTAATCTGTGGTGTGGGTATCTTCTTAGGAGATCCTTGTATCGTCCTATGCATCATATAATGTTTTTGCGTCATTCTGCACAAAAGAAGATATGCCATTCCTAAATTTGGCCATTTTGGCTGGTGGAAAATACTTTAAAAGATATTTTTCAGTCATTTGGTCCCATGTGGTGATTGATCCTCGTGGTAACGAGTTCAACCACTACTTTGCTTTATTCCTTAATGAAAAAGGAAATAACCGAAGACGTACGACATCTTAAGAAATGCCATTTATTTTGAAAGTATCACAGAACTCTAAGAAATCATCTATATGAGTATTTGGATCTTCGCACTGCAATCAATCAAAATGAACAAACTGTTGGATCATTTCTATTGTGTTAGGTTTTAATTCAAAATTATTAGTAACTATAGTAGGCCTAACAATACTAGATTCTACTCCTGTCAAATTAGGTTTAGCATAATCATACATAGTACGTGGAGCGTTCTGATCTTACGCATCAGGCGGATTATTTTTGGCCATCCCTTCAGTAGGATTGGATCTATTTTTTTGTTCTTCTCTTTGGTAGTCAAGAGCTCGTCTAGTTTCTCTACGATTTCTACGAGCGGTAGCTTCAATATCACTGTCGTATTCTAATGCTCCTCTGTGGTTTCTTCTAGTCATAAACTAGAGGTACCTTGCAAGTTTAGTAAAGAAAGAGGATTAGTAAAATTAGAAATTTAATAAAAATAAAAATTAGAAATAATGGCTAAAGTAATAAAAATAGAGCTTTTGTAATATTTTATAATTCCCCAGCAACAATGCCAAAAACTTGATCGCTGCAAAATATGGGTAGAGGCCGTGCTTGAGTCTACCAATAGGGGCATGACCGTGTACATCGGGGTCAAGCCGTGTTGGGCTTTTTATCGACGAGGCACGGTTGTGTAAATCAGGGTGTAACCGTGTGCAATCTAAATATTAGGGCACGACCGTGTGGCATGAAGACTAGGTCGTGCCGACTTCTTGGGTTGGCCCACTTTGGTCTGTTTTAAACCCGTTTTGCGTCCTTTTTATCCTTGGGTGCTTTCTTGAGTATAAGACATGTGAAGAAAGGATTAAGAGCACCTTTTTACATAAATTAAGGATAAATTCATCCAAAAGCATACTAAATGTGGGATTAAAATATGTAACTTTTACAGTTTATCACCTTCTCATGTGATTAGTCCATCAGAAATTGATATTCATTCTGATTTGACTTATGAGGAAGAACCGATTAGTATTTTGGCTCGTGAAATGAAAGAGTTACACAATAAGAAAATCTTGTTGGTGAAAGTACTATGGCATAAGCACAGGGTTGAAGAAGCAACATGGGGAGCTTGAGGATTCAATAAAAGAACGCTACCCACATTTATTCTTTGGTAAGATTTTCGGGGACGAAAATCCCTTAAGGGGGAGACTTGTAATAGCTCGATTTTAGCCCTAATGGAAACGGTGGTTTTGGGACCACAAATTCGAGTTAGAAAATTTTTTAAATATTATTTTCTAAGTTATTTATGTGTGAATTGCTATGTGTGAAATTTTCGTGATTTAATTTTATTGTTTGAGTGTCGAATTATTAAAATGGGCTTAATCGCGTAAAGTGAAAACTTGATAGTTTAATGTGTTAAGACCAAATTGTAGATGTCTTTTAATTGGAAGCATTTAAGATGCAAAAAGTCCATTTTAATAGATAGTGGTCGGTCATGGACTATAATGACCTTATATTATAATGTTTTATTAAACTATAATAAAAGTTATAAAAGTAATAAATATTAAGTTAAGGTATATGCTAATAAAACATAAAATAATAGCATTTTGTTCATCTTGTTTCTCTTGAATGAATACATGCAATAAAATAAAGAAATAGACAAAGCTTAGGTTCGGCCACTCTTAAGCTTGAATCAAGGTATGTAACTAGCTCGGTTTTTGATAATTTTTACGTTTTTGAGATCGTTGCTTCGAATACTATCCAACCCATGGTAGAATTTTTTTTACTTTGATTCATCTTTAGATTTCGATCATTGATGATAATTTGTGTTTGTTATGTTTGATGATTATATATTAAAGATATGTTTTAGATTAATATGTTTTATATGAAAAATTTTGATGATTTTGAGTAATTAGGACAAAATTGTGAAATTTGTAAATTGAAGGGTTAAAATGTGAAAAAATGGATTGTATGGATTTGTATGGACATGAATAACATCCGGCCCTAAAGGAGTATGTTAAAATTTTGTGTATTTTGTGTTTTGTGCAATAGGGACTAAATTGTAAAAATTGTAAATGTCAGGGATAAAATAGAAATTTGCATAATTATGTGTTTTTGGATTAAGTTGAATGAAAATATATTTGAATGAGCTTAATTTGAAATTATTTAGATCAAGAACAAAAAGAATTGGGTTTGGATTGGGCAAAAGCAAAGTTGAATGAATAGCCGGGAAACTTAATCCGTCAATTTCTGAGGTAAGTTTTTAAGCAATTTGGTTGAATTGAATTTTAATCTATATTAAGGTGCATATGTTAAATAGAAGTAAGCATGTTAAATTACTTAAGGCCGAATGTGACATTGGATAAGTTATGTTCTAGCCGAATATAAGGTTGATTTATGTAGAAGTTTTGATTTATTTGAGTTGAATGATTAAACATAGATTGAGAGGTAGTTAAATGTGGAATTTGTAATGGGTGATGGTTGTATATGAATATGTGAGTATACATGTTTAATGAGTATGGCCGAATGTGATGGTAATTTATAGGAAGAATGGGCTGGTTCGAACATGTATATATTTGTATGTTTATATGTATAAAATGTGATTATATATGTCTATATGAAAGAGTAGGAGATCAGGTTAATGAGCACTATGTGTGCGAACTTATACACCGAGCACTAAGTGTGCAAAATCGGTCATTTGGCACTAAGTGTATGGAGTATGATGTAATGGCACTGAGTGTGTGATAGATTACACGAAATTGGTACTATGTGTGTACTTTATCAAAGTAACGGCACTAAGTGTGCGATACGTTACATGGTTTGCACTAAGTGTGTGGGTTTACAGATCCCCAGGGATATCAACTAGTGAATTGTTATAAACGAGATAAAATAAACAGGCAAGTGATTCATGAGTATTCGATATTGAGATACTAAATATGATAGTAATGAAAGGTGATATGATCCATACTTATGTTTATGAGTTTCGTTGATAATTATTTTAAAATTGATTTAAATATTATAATATTAAATTGTATGTTTTACAATTGCTTATAACTTACTAAGCTATGTTAGCTTACTAGGTGTGTTCATTTGACTATTTTATAGATTTTGAAGTCTAAGTTCGAGCTCGGGGATCATCATCAAAGTCTATCACACTATCAACTATCTTTGGTACCCTTTATCTAACATTGAACCAGACAATTTATTCACTTGACTTGATTCGTAGGATTCTCTAATTTATATTAAACCCTATCTCGAGGAGAATAACGTTTAACCCTAGATTGATTAATTGAAATCTCTTTTTAATTAAAAACCCTAGAACGGCATTAACTCGATCTATGGACTTCCATATTAGGTTTAACCCTAATCCAAAAAAATCTCGTCACCCTATCTCTAGGCGCGCGACTCTTAGACAGGGACTTGTGCTCCACCATCGAAGCACATCCAGCTTGAATCAATATCCCAGAAATACTAACACAGGAACTATTCACACATAATTAAGAACAAATCAAATATTTATCATAAAGTTCAGAAAACAATAACAAGATCCGTCTTAGGTTTCATCCCCTTTAGGTATCTAAAGGGTTTAGTTCATAACAATAAAAGAAATCATCTCAGAAGAAAAGATAAAACAAAATATAAGAAACCCCTAAAACTACCTGAAGGAATTGAAGGAGAGATCCTCCGTCTTGAGTATAATTTTGGCTTCTTGAGATGGATCAACTGGCTATCTTCAAGTGATTCCAACAAATGTGACCTTTCTGGCTCGGCTCCTTGGCCTAGCTCTGCCTTTGAAGGTTATGCTTTGAAGGTTATGCTTAGGGTGTTTATATAGGCTCTTGGAATGCGTTATTTGGCCCCCAAGTATCCTAATCTAAGTGGAACTCCTACTAGGGTGTTTGAATGGGCTTTGGAATGTGTTTCTTTGCCTTCAAGTATCCAAATCCGAGTAAAACTCCTCTTGGCCGCAGCGGGGACACAGCCATGGCACACGCCCGTATGAATCAATTTCAGGCCGTGGTCGAGTCTGCTAAAGAGACAAGCTCGTGTGTTTGGGCAGGCCGTGTTAGAGTAAATTAGGGAGGTAGGACCGTGTGTGTAAGGCCCCAAATTGGGCCTTAGGCGTAGGAGTGTTTAAAATTTTTGAGAACAAGAGAACGGCATTATTTCAAGTTGGACTTATTAGGAAGGTGATTTTGGAAAGTTACGGGGTTTTTAGAAAGTTCCAGGCTCAAGTTAGGCTAAAGGAAAATTTTAGTGTTTGAGCACTTTAAGGAGAGAAAGTAAGTGGCATCAATGCTTATGGAAATAAGTGAGTAATTCAGTTTTGAAACACCCCAAACCCGGCACACAAGCCCCGGCCAGATCTGACATGTTCCTTAAGAAAACTTAGCTTTATCTCGTTTCATCTTCTTATAAATTATGACGATTTTAATAAAAACAGTTTTGTATCTTTATCGAGTTGAAAACCAAGATACCGTTGAAGTTTGTATTTCATTTAAACGCTTACTGTATATCTCAAAAATTAAAAGATTTGCCTGATTCTAGAGCTCATTAGGTTGAAAACGTAAGTTGAGTAGGTGATAAAACATTTGAAGTTTCTTTAAGAAAAATATTCGATTACTTGTTTGTTGTTTATCGTATGGAAATAAAATTTAACATGCAAAAATTAAGCAGTTAAGTAATGGCCTTATTACATATTAAAAACCAAAAATAAATCCCGAAAGAAAATATAGTAAAGAAAAACGAAAAGAGTTCCATTATTCAAAAACCCGAAATTTTACTGAGCATGGCCACCACATAATCCCTGCCGACCCGGTCCATCCCACTATGTATCACCTGCAAAAATGTTAGCCCACGAAGGATGAGTCAACAGACTCAATATGTAACGACCAACACAGGTTCCCAATCGATTATAACCTTTATCATAACAATTTGAGCAAAGCCCATCCGTAATCATTATCGGCCATAAGCCCAAATCATAGCATATTAAATCACATGTATATAAAAGCAATGATGCAACCCGAACCCACCTAGATATCCAACCTCTACACACCACCCGTACCTGCCAATCACACCGTGGGGATTACTAAATCGACCATCCATCCACTACGCACCCTCGAAGGCAGTCACTGCAATCAACTGCTCATCGCCCTTAATACGTGGCATAGGCACCAGATAATGTGACAAGGTCACCGGATACATAATATTGTGACATAAGTCACCGGATAATATGGTAAAACCACCAGAACACTTCCCCTTTTCATTATAACCCTCGTGCCCATGCAACATACATAGTATCACAGGTATCATGCTATATGCTTATCCTAAGCCCATACCGAAAGCACACACATGCTTTCATAGCAATGATGGTAACCACTATAAACAAGGGTTAGATATAACGTACCTAAACGAACTGTACCAATGAATGGTACCTTAGCCATGATTAATCATAATCTTGATAATACATATTTAATATTATTAACTTATCGGGAAAAATTGTGGGGTTACACACCTGATAATACTGAGAACCACGCTTTTGATACTAACACTTTCGCTTGCAGGGATCACAGCGATTTGCTTATCCCTTTCCGATGCTGGCCCACAACTCGGTGGCCAATCACGTACCAGAAACCGAACATTTCTTGAATCTAGGGGTAGGAAGTACCCCTTTCTGTCCTTCACTGGTACTCGCATCCATTGAATATCACTTAATCAGAAACCCGATTAATCGACACGTAAAAATCTCAATGAATCACATCTATAACTCAATTGAATATCCTTACCGAATAGATCCAAATCTCGAAGACTCCTCCTTTGCCTTTGTTGAACCCTTCCTATAACACCACAGTCAGAATCGGCTAACACTACAAAATACGGCCTTAGGCCGAATGGCATTATTCCCCTTACCTTAACCAATCAAATCCGAGCTTCTCCTTCTAACATCGACTACGGTGAATCCTGAAACCCACCTTCATGGTTTCGGCCACATAGATGAAAGGGAATTAGAGTCCTTGATTTTGTTAATACAAGAAGAAAAAAAGAAAAGAAAATCCACCTAAGGAAAGATCCCTACCACGTAACTCACCCGATTCGGCTTAACAACCACCCTTGAAAATCGACACACCAAAAGAGAATACGAACGATAGATAAAGGATTCAGCTTTGGTCTCAGTAATTGGGAAAGGTTCTTTCGGCTCCTGAGAATGGAGGAATCAATACAAAGAAGAAGAGAAAGGGTTGGGATTTAGGTGGTTTCGGCTTTGGTGAGAAAGAGAATGGTTTGGCCTTAACAAAATAGAAGAGAAGGAAAAAAAACTTGAAAATGCCAAATGAATTTCGGCACCTACTCTCCCCTACATGACCAAAACTATCATCCCAAGACCCCTCCATTCGGCCAACCATCTTCTCTCATCCAAATCCCCTGTTTTCCTCCTACTTAGCTGAAAATTTGAACTGTTTGACCCAATCTACACTTCATCCATGAAGTGTCCACGACAACTCCAACTCTTCACTCCCCCTTGACACAAAAAGGTAACCCCAAAATGCTTCCCTTGCTGCTCAAACCTAGGTCCCTTCTCACCCCCTGAGGCGTCACTCTTCTGTGCTCCAAGTGGCGCCTCCCTTGCCACTTTACCAACTCAGTTCTTGTGTCATAAGCCACACACTAACCTTCTTAAGGCGTAGCGCTACTCGCTCTTCCCCCTATCAGCTTAAAGTCAAACATTTTTCTAAGGCTCCTGCCTACACCCCAAGGTTCCCAAAGCCCCCCAAAGCACATACACACAGCACACAAGCATACTACTACATATATTTTAGTTAAACGCATAACCCCTAAATCCTAGATATTATTGTTCTACCCCCTTAAAATAATTTTGGCCTCAAAATTTATGCCTAAAATAGGTGAGGGTACTGCTGTCGCATTGCTTCCTCCGGCTCCCATGAAGCTTCTTCCAATCCATGGTTTCGCCATAACACCTTGACTAGAGGAACTGATTTCCTTCGTAACACCTTCACATCCCATTCCAATATCTGAATCGGTTCTTCCTCGTAGAAAAAATCTAGTCTCATTTCCACTTCTTCCACTGGTACCACATGAGATGGGTCTGATCAGTATCACCGTAGCATCGAGACGTGAAACACTTCATGCATTTGCTTTAACTCCAAAGGTAATTCCAACTGGTACACCACTGGGCCAACCCGTTTCAAAATTTGATAAGGTCCTATAAACCTGGGACTTAGCTTTCCCTTGCAACCAAATCTCATCACCTTCTTCCATGGCAAAACTTTCAGAAACACCTGATCCCCCACTACAAACCCTATCTCTTTCCGCTTGAGATCCATATATGACTTTTGTGTATCAGATGCCTCCTTCAACCGTGCCTGAATTACCTTAACCTTTTCTTCTGATTCTTCCACAATCTCTAGACCCAAAACATGATATTCCCCCAACTCTGTCCAACACGTAGGAGTGCGACACTTTCGTCCATACAGTGCTTCATACGGTGCCATTCGAATACTTGCTTGATAGCTGTTGTTATATGCAAACTCCGCTAAAGGCAAGAACTCTTCCCAACTTCCTCTGAAGTCTATCACGCAACCCTCAACATGTCTTCCAGTACTTGAATTACTCGTTCAGACTGGCCATCTATCTGCGGATGAAATGCCGTACTAAAGTCTAACCTGGTGCCTAATGCCTGATGTAGTGCTTTTCAAAATCGAGACGTAAACCTCGGATCCCTATCCGAGATAATCAACATCGGCATCCCGTGCAGCCTCACAATTTCTGCCATATACAATTTTGCCAATCTCTGCAGAGAATAGTCAACCCGCACTAGTATAAAATGTGCAGATTTTGTTAACCGGTCCACTATCACCCAAACCGAATCCTTCTTAGTAGGCGTAAGGGGAAGTCCACTGACGAAGTCTATAGTGATTCTCTCCCACTTCCACTGCGAAATCTTTATTGGTTGAAGCAATCCCGATGGTACTTGGTGTTCATCTTTAACCTGCTGACACGTTAAACACTTCCCCACAAATTCTATAACTTCCCGTTTCAGACCAGGCCACCAAAACTGATCCCATAGATCCCTGTATAACTTACTTCCTCCAGGATACATAGCATAAGGGCTACTATGCGATTCCAAAAGAATTCTCTGCCTTAACTCCTCATCCTTTGGCATACAGACCTTGCCCCTAAAACACAGCACTCCATCGCTGTTTACACCATAGTCTTCCAATTCCCCATTTTGCACTCGTAGCAACTTAGCACTTAGTTCACTATCTACCAACTATTTTTCTCTCACCTGACTTAACCATGTCGGCTTCACCTACAACTCTGCTAGCAAACTTCCATCATCATAAAGGCTAAAGTGTGCAAACATCGCACTTAGATTCATCACTATTTTTTGACTTAGGGCATCTACCACCACATTCACCTTGCCTTGGTGATACTCTATTGAACAGTCGTTGTCTTTCAACAACTCCACCCACCTTTGCTGTCTCAAATTCAGCTCCTTTGAGTCAACAAATATTTCAGACTCTTATGGTCTATGTAGATCATCGACCTTTCTCCATACAAATAGTGCCTCCACACTTTTACAGCGAATACTACCGTAGCCAACTCTAGATCATGCGTTGGATAGTTAACCTCATGTGGCCTCAATTGTCGAGATGCATAAGTGACCACCTTCCGCCGTATTAGAACACATCCCAATCCTGTGTGAGAAGCATCACAATACACCACAAAGTCTTTCCCTACTTCCGGCTGAATCAAAACTGGAGCCTCTGTCCATACTCTCTTAAGCTTCTCAAAACTCTCCTGCAGCTTATCCACCCACACGAAAGGTACCTCCTTTCTCAACAACTTCGTCAAAGGTGCTGCTATTGACGAGAACCCTTCAATAAATCTCCTGTAGTAGCCTGCTAACCCCAATAAACTGCGAACCTCTACCACAGACTTAGGTGGTTTCCAATCTAGCACTGCCTCAATCTTCCGAGGATCCACCCTTATCCCTTTCGCAGACACCACATGACCCAAAAACAAAACTTCCTTCAACCAAAATTCGCACTTGTTAAACTTGGCATATAAGTTCTTCTCCCTTAACACCTGCAATACTACCCGGAGATGTGCATCATACTCTTCCTCGGACTTGGAATATACCAGAATGTCGTCTATAAACACAACGACGAACTGATCCAAGTAGGGTTGAAAAACTTGATTCATCATATCCATGAACGCAACTGGGGTGGTCGTCAATCCGAACGGCATTACTAAGAACTCATAATGTCCGTATCTAGTCCGAAAAGCTGTCTTATGGATATCTGCTTCTTTCACCTTAAGTTGATGATATCCCGACCTTAGATCTATTTTTGAAATTACCATAGCCCCCTTAAGCTGATTGAACAAGTCGTCTATCCTCGACAACGGGCACTAGTTTTTGATCGTCAGCTTATTCAACTGCCGATAATCTATGTACATGCGGATAGTCCCGTCCTTCTTTTTCACGAATAGGACCAGTGCTCCCCATGGAGACACCCTAGGTCGGATAAACCAACAATCGAGTAACTCTTGGATCTGGGCCTTGATCTCTACCAACTCCTTTGGTGCCATCCTATACGGAGCAATTGACATAGGAGCTATACTTGGCAGTAAATCAATTTCGAACTCCACCTCCCTATCTGGGGGTAACCCAGGTAGCTCCTCCGGAAAGACACCCATGAATTCTCTTACTATTCTAACTCCACTAACCCCTCTTCTTTTGCATCCAGAGCACTAATGAAGGCCAGAAATGCTTTACACCCTTTTCGCACCATCTTATCTGCCTTTAACGCGTAGACTACGTTAGACAAATAGTTTCTTCTTTCTCCTATCATAATTATCTCCTCGTCCTTCGGAGTCCTCAACTCCATTAGCCCGATGTTCCACTAGCCAATCCATGCCTAGAATGAGATCAAATTCCCCGAAAGGTAGTTCCATCAAGCCGGCAGGAAATACCACTCCCTGAATCTCTAGAGGCACACTCCGAAATATCCTATTCACCACTACCGTTTGACCTAACGGGCTCACTATAGTAATCTCCCTAACAGACAGTTCAAATGCTACACCTAATGTTTCAGCTATTCTACATGCAACATATGAGTCGATCGAGCCAACATCAATTAAAGCAAAGAAAGGCTTGTTAGCTATAAAGAACGTACCAGTTATGGCGTCTGGTATGTCACCATCCTCCATCCGACGAACTGCATACACGGACTGACCGTCTTGCCTCCGTGTTACCAACACCTTTGCCCGTGTCCCACAACCTTTAACGGAGACCATTAGCTCGCGCCAATCGGACCACGACCCACGGTGGTCAGCATCCATCTCTTCGGTCCGATTAAAACCACGACCTCTTGGTGGCTCATGTCTTTTCACAGGGATACCCCTAATCATGTGCTCTTTGGACCCACACTAAAAATATCCCCCAGTCTTCTTCCAACACTCCCCCGGGTGCCTCTTTCCACATTGAGCACACGAATGATACTAACCTCCCATAGTAACCTGCGGATCTCGCGGCCTATCAACTCTAAGTCTTTTTTGGAGACTCCCGGATGACCCCGATGATCCAAAACCTCTCTGTTGTCTATTCCTATATGAATTCTGTCTCACAGATTCCTTGACCCCTTCAGCTACCTTAGCCTTCTCTACCAACATGATAAACTCCCACTCCTCCTGTGGAGCAATCAGTAATCTCAGATTATCCCTCAGTCTCTCCTCGAACCTGACACACCGTTCATGCTCCGTAGCCATGATACCTCGAGCACACCGGCTCAACCTTAAGAATTCTACCTCGTACTCCTACAGACTTACTCCCCTAAACTAGCCTCAGAAATGCCTTCCTCTATGCATCAATATAACTAGACCCAATATACTTCTTCTGATAAGCCGCCTTGAAATACTCCCAAGTGAGATCATCCGCTACAGCACTATCTCGAACCGTGAGCCACCACTGGTATGACTCATCTCGGGGAAGCGACACCACCCCTTTTAGTTTCTCCTTAGCAGTCAGATCCAAATCGTCCATGATTCGCTCCGTTGCCTCCAACCAATACTCGGACGTATTGGGCGCCACACCAGATACACCTCGGAATACCTCAGCTCCATTAGCTCAGAATCGCTCAGATATAGATTTTCGAGCTCCCATACCTCCACCTGCTCTAGCCACCCTCTCAAGAACTTATAGCATCGCCTGCGATATTGCATCATCCCCATCTGATCCTGATACTCAACACTAGTAGCTGGTGGTGGTGGCATCTCATTTTCGGACCCTTGACTGGACCTAATCGGTTCCGACATACTATTCCTCTATCATTCTGCATTACGACCACGTCCCCTAGAACTCATGTCTATGATTGCAATTTAATCTGCTTTAAAAAATTTTATGCATTAGCTTATGTTCCATTGATTACCCACGAACAAGTTTTATGTAAAGAAGTTTAGTAGTAGTTCTTTCGATCATTACAAAGTTTTCATTTCAAGTCTTCTACCCTAATTCAGAGAATCACATTCATTCATCAATACTATCCACTACACACATTCACCACTTTGAACATTTTTGTCCATTCCCAACCTAGGGGTATTTTCATACTTTGTCTTATAGGGGTATTTTGGTAATTTTCCAAATCAGGGGTATCTTGTAATTTTGCAAAATAGGGGTTTTGGTATTTTGGCAAAATAGGGATATTTTGGTAAAGGAAATTGAGGGTAGTATGGTAATTTCATAAATTGGGGGTATTTTAGTAGTTTTACAAACTAAGGGTATTCTAGTAATTTTGTAAACCGGGGATATTTCAGAATTTTTTTTCAAAATCTAAAATAGTTTTTTATAAATCAAGGGGTAATTCGGTGATTCCAAAACTAGGGTTTTTATAAAACAGTGTAGCTAGTCCCTTTTGGGTTTTAATTATTGAATTTAGCATGTGAATAAGTCCTCTTGGTTAGGGTGAACCGTCATTACACACCAAGTAGGATTCGAGCGAAGAGGAGGTGAGTCACTAGGACTACTTAAATACCAAGCTCCCCCTGAATCCAATCCAAGACATGCACACAACTGTTGCCACACCCTTAACTCGGCGACTTACTCACAGGTTTGTTCGATTGGTCTTTAAATTTTATGTAATTTTGTGTTGGAGTAAGTCCTAGATTTCAATAGCTCCTAATCTACTAATCTACGATCCTGTAATACCCACATACAAATCACACAATGATTAGGGGTACTTACCTAGTAGACTTCGGGCCGGAGACACAGGTGCCATGCTAGAAAACCTGATCATCTTTTAGTATAACTCACTTTCGAAAAAATGTTTTAGGCCCAAAAGCCCTCAAAGTCGAGTTTTGAACCGGCTCTGATACCAAATTGAAACTCCCCAAACTCATCCCACAAGCCTCGACCGGATCTGACATGTTCCTTAAGAAAATTTAGCTTTATCTTGTTTCATCTTCTTATAAAATATGACGATTTTAATAAAAACAGGTTTGTATCTTTATCGAGTTGAAAACCAAGATACCGTTCAAGTTTGTATTTCATTTAAATGCTTACTGTATATCTCAAAAATTAAAAGATTTGCCTGATTCTAGAGCTCATTAGGTTGAAAATGTAAGTTGAGTAGGCGATAAAACATTTGAAGTTTCTTTAAGAAAAATATTCGATTACTTGTTTGTTGTTTATCGTATTGAAATAAAATTTAACACGCAAAAATTAAGCAGTTAAGTAATGGCCTTATTACATATTAAAAACCAAAAATAAATCTTGGAAGAAAACATAGTAAAGAAAAACAAAAAGAGTTCCATTATTCAAAAACCCAAAATTTTGCTGAGCATGGCCACCACATAGTCCCTGCCGACCCGGTCCATCGCACTATGTATCACTTGCAAAAATGTTAGCCCACGAAGGGTGAGTCAACAGACTCAATGTGTAACGACCAACACAGGTTCCCAATCGATTATAACCTTTATCATAACAATTTGGGCAAAGCCCATCCAGAATCATTATCGGCCATAAGCCCAAGCCATAGCATATTAAATCACATGTATATAAAAGCAATGATACAACCCGAACCCACCTAGATATCCAACCTCTACACACCACCCGTACCTGCCAATCACACTGTGGGGATCACTAAATCGACCATCCATCCGCTACACACCTCAAAGGCGATCTTCATACCAATCGCCATCGCCTTTAATACGTGGCATAGCCACCAGATAATGTGACAAGGTCACCGGATACATAATATTGTGACATAAGTCATCGGATAATGTGGTAAAACCACCAGAACATTTCCCCTTTTCATTATAACCCTCGTGCCAACATACATAGTATCACAGGTATCATGCTATATGCTTATCCTAAGCCCATACCGAAAACACACCCATGCTTTCATATCAATGATGGTAACCACTATAAACAAGGGTTAGATATAACGTACCTGAATGAATTGTACCAATGAATGGCACCCTTAGCCATGATTAATCATAATCTTGTTAATACATATTTAATATTATTAACCAATTGGGAAAAAGTGTGGGGTTACACACCTGATAATACTGAGAACCACGCTTTTGATACTAACACTTTCGCTTGCAGGGATC
The DNA here is from genome assembly GCA_025506655.1 of Gossypium rotundifolium. Lineage (NCBI taxonomy): Eukaryota > Viridiplantae > Streptophyta > Magnoliopsida > Malvales > Malvaceae > Gossypium > Gossypium rotundifolium. Next base: position 67,240,729 of record CP106725.1, read on the forward strand.
ATAGCGATTTGGTTATCCCTTTCCAATGCTGGCCCCCAACTCGGTGGCCAATCACGCACCGTAGAAATTAAACATTTCTTGAATCTAGAGGTAGAAACTACCCCTTTCTCTCCTTCACTGGTACTCTCATCCATCGAATATCACTTAATCAGAAATCCGGTTAATCAACACGTAAAAATCTAAACGAATCACATCTATAACTTATTTGAATATCCTTACCGAAATAGATCCAAATCCCGAAGACTCCTCTTTTGCCTTTGTCAAACCCTTCCTATAACACCACAGTCAGAATCGGCTAACACTAGAAAATATAGCCTTAGGCCGAATGGCATTTTTCCCCTTACCTTAACCGATCAAATCTCGAGAGCTTCTCCTTCTAACGTCGACTACGGTGAATCCCGAAACCCACCTTCATGGTTTCAGCCACACAGATAAAAGGGAATTAGAGTCCTCGATTTTGTTAATCCAAAAAGAAAAAGAGAAAAGAAAATCCACCTAAGGAAAGATCCCTACCACGCAACTCACCCGATTCGGCTTAACAACCACCCTTGAAAATCGACACACCAAAAGAGAATACAAACGATAGATAAAGGATTTAGCTTTGGTCTCAGCAATCGGGAAAGGTTCTTTTGGCTCTTGAGAATGGAGGAATCGATACAAAGAAGAAGAGAAAGGGTTGGGATTTGGGTGGTTTCGGCTTTGGTGAGAAAGAGAAGGGTTCAGCCTTAACAAAAAGAGAAGAGAAGGAAAAAAAAACTTAAAAATGCCAAATGAATTTTGGCACCTACTCTCCCCTACATGACCGAAACTACCATCCCAAGACCCCTCCATTCGGTCAAGTCCTCTTCTCTCATCCAAATCCCCTCTTTTCCTCCTACTTAGCCAAAAATTTGAGCTGTTTGACCCAATCTACACTTCATCCATGAAATGTCCACGGTAACTCCAACTCTTCACTCCCCCTTGATGCAAAAAGGCAACCCCAAAATGCTTCCCTTACTGCTCGAACCTAGGTCCCTTCTCACTCCATGAGGTGTAACTCTTCTGTGCTCCAAGTGGCGCCTCCCATGCCACTTTACCAACTGAGTTCTTGTGTCATAAGCCACACACTAACCTTCTTAAGGCCTAGCGCTCCTAGCTCTTCCCCCTATCAACTTAAAGCCAAACATTTTTCTAAGGCTCCTACCTACACCCCAATGTTCCCAAAGCCCCCCAAAACACATACACACATCACACAAGCACACTACTACATACATTTTAGTTAAAACGCATAACCCCTAAATCCCGGATATTACAAGTTTTGGGCTTTTGATTATTAGGGTATATTTTATATAAATTACATTTAGGTTTTCAGTCAACACGATTGGTTTTACAAAATTTTCTTAGTGACATACCAGATCTAGTTGTAGTGTTTGGGTCGGGTTTGGGGTGTTACAAATTGGTATTAGGGCCTGGTTCAAAACTCAAGTTTGGGGTTTTGGGCCCAAAAGATTTTCTAAGAATGGGTTTTTGAAACATGGATTTCTTTTAGTAAAGGTTTGTTAGCTCAGCATGGCACCGGTGTCTCCGGCCCGAGTTCGCCAGGTAAGTATTCTGAACTCCTGATTGTGATATCAATATGGGCTTAACGAGTTTTATGGGATGTAGACTATTTAGGTTAGAACTTGATGGACTCTAGGCTTAGACAAACAACTCCTAAAATCCATAAGACTTAACTTCATTAAACAAAACCTGTAAACAAGTCACAAGACTAAATTATGGTAACAAGCATATGCATGTCTAGAAGTAGATCCAGTAGAGCTTGGTATTTAAGCAGTCCGAGTGGCTCACCTCCTCTTCGCTGGAATCTTACCTGGTTCATAGTGATTGTTTACTTTAACCATGATAGGTGAGGCAATAGGCATATGCATGTTTAGTAGTGGATTCAAGGAAAGCTTGGTACTTAAGCAGTCCGAGTGACTCACCTCATTTTCACTAGAATCCTACCTGGTGTATAGTGACTATTTACCCTAGTTACGAGTACGTGTTGGCAGGCCAAAACTACAATTAAAACCCGAAAGGGACCAGCCAACTTGTTTTGTAAAATCCTAAAGTAAACCTTAGTTCTGAAATCGCCAAATTACCCTTGATTTGTAAAAATTACCCTGGTTTTGCAAAATGACCTAAAAATACCTCTTGTCTAAAAATGACCAAAATACCCTTAATTTACAAAATGACCAAATTACACCTGACTTGCAAAATTACCAAAATACCCTAAGTTGAAAATTACCAAAATACCTTTATTTTGCAAAATCACCCAAACCATATTTTGAAAAAAAATTATAAAAATACCCCTGTAGGATAAAATTACGAAAATACCTCTAGGTAACGAAAAGGCGAAAATACACTTAGGTGATGGATGTTACTTGTATGAATGTTGTGTGTGCATAACTCCTAGAATTAGGAAGACTGAAAACTATAGATAGGTTCGAATTTGAAAGAATCACTTTTAAAAAAACTATGTTTCATAATATTGACCGGGATAATTAGTGGAACAACTAATGACTCATAAAACTTTTAAAACAGATAAACGTGAACCAGAAGAATGAGTACAAGAGGTCGAGGACGTCCGCCACATGGTCGCGGTAGAGGTAGGATGATCGTGTTAGAACCCGTAGGGTCGGGTCATGGGTCCGAAAGTGAGATACCGATTCCACCAGCTATTGAGGTGGAATTTCAAACCAAACAGGTGGAGAGGACGTGGTGTCTTAGGCTATACTGAGGGTTTTGGAAAGAGTGGCTGAGGCTGGTATGGGCATAGGAGCCCAGAAATCTGTGCTAGAGAGGTTGAGGAACAACAGGGCAGAAGTATTTAGGGGAGTCTCTAGCGTATCCCCAAGTTTCGCTGAATATTGGTTGGAGGCAGTGTAACGGATAACGGATGACCTAGACTTCACGGTGGAGGAGAAGTTGAAGAGGGTCGTGTCTCTTCTTCGAGACGAGGCCTACCAATGATGGCTCACGGTGAAAGAGGGCACGGCCGCAGACCTAATTGACTGGGATTTCTTTAAGGAGTCATTCCAGGGAATGTACGTTAGGGCTAGTTATATGGATGCTCAAAGGAAAGCATTCATGAATTTGGTGTAGGGGAGTACGTCTGTGGCTGAGTATGAGGTTGAGTTTCTACACCTGAGTCATTACGCTTGGGGAATGGTAGCAACGAGTATGACCGATACGTTCGGTTCGAAGATGGGCTACGGAATGAGCTGAAGATTTTGATTGCACCACAGCGAGAGAGAATTTTTGCAGTTTTGGTGGATAAGGTCAAAATAGCTAAAAAAGTGAAATGAGTGGAGAGATAAGAGAAGGATAAGGAATGGGGCAGGAGTAAGAAAAGTTTTGGACCTTCTAGAGTAACTAAAAATTTTTAAAAGAGGCCTAGGACTGATGGGCCAGCTCATGCTCAATCGGGCCAGAGTCAAGCATGTTCTACATGTGGGAGAACCCATTATGGGGTGTGCAGAATAAAAACGGGTGGATGCTTTAGGTGTGGATCCACAGAACATTTGATGAGGGACTGTCTTGATGGATCGGGGCGGTGGCAAGTGACATTCGATCAAACTAGGAGGTGATCGATGCGGACCAAGGGTCGTGGTGCGACTAGAGGAAATGGATCTGGTAGGGGTCATGGAGCACCCGGTAGGGGTGCGGTAATGTGGATGCAAAGCGGTAGGGTTTAGTCTATCTGACTCATCGACGGAGGATAGTGGCGCACCGGATGTTATAACTCAGACGTTTCTTTTCTTGATAATCCTTTATTTGCTTTGATTGACATTGGGTCAACCCACTCCTATGTTGCATGTTCAGTATCTGAGACACTAAGTATAGACTCTAAAATAACCACTAGGAAGATGACTGTGGTTAGTCCTTTAGGACAATCTAAGGTGGTGGACAAACTGTTTAGAGATGTACCTTTAGAGACTCAAGGGGTAGTATTCCCACAAATTTAATGGAAATACCGTTTGGGGAGTTTGACCTTATTTTAGGAATGGATTGGTTGACTAAGCATTGTGCCAAGTTGGATTGTGGGAATAAGCGTATGGTGTTGAGTACCCCAGAAAGCGGGGAGGTGGTTGTGTTAGGAGAAAGAAGGAATTACTTGTCCAACGTGGTATCATCTTTAAAAGCTATTAAGATGATTCAGAAGGGATGTAGTGCATTTTCTAGTTTTTATTAGTGCGTTGGATGCTAAGGAGATGACTGTTGAGGAGGTTCGAACAGTCAAGGAGTTCGCGGATGTCTTTTGGAGGAATTACTAGGATTACCCCTGGATCTTGAGGTGGAATTCGGAATAGACCTACTTTCAAGTACAACTCTCGTATCCATTACTCCTTATAGGATGGCGCCGAAGGAGTTGGTGGAGCTCAAGGCTCAGATTCAAGAACTATTGGATCGTGGGTTCATTTGACCGAATGTGTCTCCATGGGGAGTGTCGGTCCTATTTGTGAAGAAGAAGGACGAATCCATGCATATGTACATGGACTATAGTCAATTGAATAAGTTGACGATCAAAAATAAGTATCCATTACCAAGAATCGACGATCTCTTTGATCAGCTCAAAGGAGCTTCGGTCTTTTCTAAGATTGACCTACGGTCCAGATATAATCAACTAAGGGTTAAAGAAGGAGACATTCATAAGACAGCATTTGGGACTCGGTGTGGGCATTATGAGTTCTTGGTGATGCCGTTCGGGTTGACGAATGCGCCAGTAGCTTTTATGGATATGATGAACCGGGTGTTTCAGCCATATCTTGATCGGTTCATCGTGGTGTTTATTGATGACATCCTGGTTTATTCTAAGTCTGAGGAAAAACATGATGAACATCTTCGTGTGGTGTTGAAAACTCTAAGGGAGAAGCATTTGTTTGCAAAGTTTAGTAAGTTTGAGTTCTGGCTGAAGGAAGTGACTTTCTTAGGACATGTGGTTTCAGCCGAGGGAACCCGGGTGGACCCTCAAAAGATAGAGGCTGTATTGGATTGGAAACCACCAAAGTCTATGGCAGAGGTTTGGAGTTTCTTAGGTTTGGTAGGGTATTACCGAAGATTCGTTGAAGGGTTTTCTCTAATAGCAGCACCTCTAACTAAGTTGTTGAGGAAGGGAGTATCATTTTTGTGGATCGACAAACAGCAAGAGAGCTTTGAGAAGTTGAATAGAATCCTGACGGAAGCGCCAGTGTTAATTTAGCAGGAGGCAGGAAAAGAATTTACTGTCTACTGTGATGCGTCACACACAGGGTTAGGGTGTGTGTTGATGCAAGAAGGAAAAGTGGTGGTGTATGCGTCTCAACAATTGAGACCGCATGAGTTGAACTACCCTATGCAAGACTTGGAGTTGGCGGCGGTAGTGTTTGCCTTAAAGATTTGGAGGCACTACTTGTATGGGGAGAAGTCGGTAATTTATACTGACCATAAAAGTTTGAGGTACCTCCTTACCCAGAAGGAGCTAAATTTAAGACAACGTAGATGGATCGAGCTCTTGAAAGATTATGATTGTTCGATCGAATACCACCCTGGTAAGGCAAATGTGGTGGCAGATGCATTAAGCCGTAAGATAGTATCAGAACTAAGAGCCATGTTCACTCATCTGAGTTTATTCGACGATGGGAGTTTGCTGGCTGAATTACAAGTAAAGCTGACATGGGTAAGTCAGGTTAAGGATAAACAGTTAGGAGATAAAGACCTGAGTGCTCGACTGTTGCGAGTGAAGGATGGTGGAATGGAGGACTATAGTCTGAACAATGATGGAGTTCTGTGTTATCATGGGAAGATTTGCATGCCTAAAAATGATGAGTTAAGACAGAGGATTCTTCGGGAATCGCAAGTATCACTTATGTTATGAATCCTGGAGGAGTCAAGATGTACCATGATTTGTGAGAGCAATTTTGGTGGCCAAGTTTGAAGAAAGAGGTAACGAAAATCGTAGGAAAATGTTTGACGTGTCAGCAGGTCAAAGCTAAACAACAAGTGCCTTTAGGATTGTTGCAGTCGGTGAAAATTCCCCAATGGAAATGAGAGAGAATCACAATGGATTTTGTTAGTAGGTTACCCCTTACATCCACTAAGAAGGATTTAGTTTGGGTGATTGTAGACTGACTGACGAAGTCTGCTCACTTCATACCGGTTCGAGTGGACTTTTCTCTACAAAAGTTGGCTAAATTGTATGTGACTAAGGTTGTAAGATTGCATGGCATGCTGGTATTGATCATATCGGATAGGGACCCTAGGTTCACGTCACGATTTTGGAAGGCTCTTCATCAAGAAATGGGAACAAGGTTAGACTTTAGTACCGCTTTTCACCCACAAACTGATGGTCAGTATAAGAGGGTAATTCAAACCTTGGAGGATATGCTAAGGGGTTGCATCATCGACTTTAGGGGCAGTTGGGAAGAGTATTTGCCCTTGGCAGAATTTGCATACAATAATAGTTATCAAGCTAGCATTCATATGGTGCCTTATGAAGCGTTATATGGAAGGAGATGTCGTACTCCAACTTGTTGGACGAGTTGGGTGAACGTAAGGTGTTAGGTCCACAATTAGTTTTGGAAATCGAGGAGAAAGTGAAGTTAATACGGGCTCGGCTAAAGGAAGCGTCTGATCGATAGAAGTCTTACGCGGATCTAAAGCAGAAAGAGGTGGAATTTGTGGTAGGTGTTCAAGTCTTCTTGAAGGTATCCCCGTGAAAGAAGATAATGAGATTTGGTCGAAAGGGGAAGTTAAGTCCAAGGTTTATTGGGCCTTACCGAGTACTAGAACGTGTGGGCCCAGTGTCTTATCATTTGGAGTTGCCTTTGGAGTTAAAGCAGGTACATAATGTGTTCCATCTCTTGATGCTGAGACGTTATCGATCTGATCCATCACACGCAGTGCCGGTAGAAGAGATAGAAGTAAGGCTGGATTTGTCTTTTGAGGAGAAGCCAGTGCGAATTCTGGATCGAGATGTGAAAGTGTTGAGAAGGAAGTCTGTTCCATTGGTCAACGTTTTGTGGCGAAATCACGGCGCAGAGGAGGCGACGTGGGAGCTAGAGGATGTTGTACGACAGCAGTATCCCCATATCTTTTGATCAGGTAAAATTTTGAGGCCGAAATTTATTTGAAGGAGGTAGAACTGTAACATCCTAAATGTGGGCCTGTGCATTTATATGTTGGTTTAATATGTTAGTTCAAGAATTTAAGGCTCGGGCTGAGGCCTTAATTAAATATATGGGTTAGGGTTTAAATTAATGATCCGGGTAGTTTAAGTGATAGGTTGGGCTTTAAAATTTGGGTTAGGTGGTTGATAAATGGTGTTAGTTCATAATTTAACTTAGATAATTAGTTTAGTAGCAAGCTGGGCTTGTGGCCCGAAGACAAAAGGTGCTTTAAGTGGGCATTAAGGTGGCGTCATAAGGAGGAAGGTGTTGGGCTAGTGTGGCTGCTTGAGGCCCAAATGGATGAATCCAATTTCGGCATTAAGAAGGAAAGGGGTTGGATGGCAATTAGGCTACCTTTTAGGAGTTATTTCTTTTATTTTAAGTGACAAAAAGATGATAATTAAGAGGGAAGAGTTGGTGCTTGGTGAGACTCTTTTAAAGAGTAGATAAAGATTAAGCTGGTAAGGGTGGATAAAGGTTATTAGAGGGAGGAGGAGTTGGCCGAGTGAGAGGTGTGTGTTGTCAAAATTAATAGACAAAGTGATCATCTTTTCTTCACTTTTCTCTTTTCCTCACCTAGCCGAAATTCTGCTAACAAATTCTCTCCATCTTTTCTTTTCTCTGCCGAAATCTCCACTTCATTCTCCATCTGAGTTTTCTTTCTTTTTCTTTTTCTAGTTGGCCGAATACTCTGACAATATTTTTCTCATTCTTTTCAAAACACTTTAGCCAAATTCTCTTTTGTTCATACCCTCATCTCCCATAGCCGAAACTACAAGGGTGGTTTCGTTTTCCCGAAGGTGCACCATAGCTGAATACTCCTCTCTAATTTGGTAAGTTTTAGGATTTTGTTTCTTTTCAATTTCTTCATTTTTTTTATCAAGTTTCTAATCCGAATCGGTTTTCTAAGGCCTTGTCGATTTCACTTTCTAATCTTAGAAGCCAAATCCTTTCTTGTCGAGATCTGTAGTGTCGATTTGTGAAAAGCTAAAGGTAGGTGGTCAAGGGTAGGTTCAACCGAATGGCCACTTTCTTATCCTTTGTCTTTGGCCGAATATCTTAAGGTGTTAGATGGTTGCGATCATCGGTTTGGTTAATTATTTTAGTGATGGCCGAATGTAAGAAGGGAGGTGACGTGTTCTCAACGACATTCGGGAATCGATTAACTAGGTAAGAATTCGATTTAAGTGTTATAGATGTTAAGTAATTAGATCTCATTGTTTAAATGATTTAGTGATTAAGGATGGACTCGAATAACAGTCAGGCGGAAAAGGTTGGATCTACAAAACCAACACCCAAATACAAGAAGCAATCTATTTCGGTAGTGCGAGATTGGCCATCGGGGTGTGGGCCAATATCGAAGTTAGATCGTGGGCCAATAGTGGTAGTCTCGAGTGTTAGTAGCATAGACGTAGAGAAAGCATCAGTACAAGAATCAGGGGTGTAATACTTCCCCACCATCTAGATCTAATTATTAATATATATGTTCATAAGTTTTAAATGTTACATTAAAAGTCGAAATCTCAGAAATAAATAGCGGACCACCAGGTTAGTAAATAATCTGGTTATATGTTACAAGTAGATTGTTGTACGTGTTTGCATGGGTTGGGTGATGAAGGAGGAAGTTATATGTATGTGTATATGTGAAGCGATTCTTACCGTAATTTGATGTAGCGGCTAATGCCGTGATTTGTTATAAGGGCTTCATCCATAATATGATGATGAGCAGCATGACTACCATCTTGGCGTGTAGCAGTGTGGGTTGATTGTAGAAATCCCTAATGGTGTGATCGGTTGGTACGGGGGCATGTAACGGATGGAAACCTTGGCAAAATGGGTTGGGTTTTGCATATTATTTGTTATCTATGTAAATGAAATTATTATTATGTTTTATGAGGCCCAAAACTAGTGGTGCATGAGGGTTGCACACTAAGTCTCGCAACTCACCCAATTAAATTAACCATTCAGGTGACAATTAGTGCATCGGACCGGGCCGGAGTGGAGCGCAAGGTGGCCATGCAGAAGAATATGTAAATCCGACTAAAAGCCCCTACTTGATAGTTTTTTTTTTTAAGTATTTTATGTTATGGATTCACACTTCATTGTAATAAGGCCATGGGCCACTAGTTTACATTTTGGTTTTATTATGGGTTTTACTATTTATTTTTAAACTAAGACATGTAATTCAGTTTTGGGCTTTTGATTATTAGGGCATATTTTATATAAATTACATTTATGCTTTACATCAACACGATTGGTTTTACAGAAATTTTCTTAGTGACATACCACATCCGATTGTAGTGTTTGGGCCGGGTTTGGGGTGTTACAAAACTAAAAGAAATGTAAAGGAGGGAGTAAGCTTTATGCTTAGTAAGCTCACATGAAAATAATAAGCAATGCGATAACATGCTATTTTCATATTCTTTTTATTGATTCAAATTCTAGTTAAGTTGTTTCCTCGTGTCACAGTCATTAAATTATTTATATCTAGACCTAAAGAACTCCAAATTAAGATTCGTTAATTTTCTCTGAAACTAGACTCATTTATCTTCTTATCATAAAACTTTTAGAATTTTTGGTTTATCCACTAAGTACAATTTATTCATTTAATTTACCAATATTTTGCTGTTCAACTATTCTGGCCACTTTTCACTACGAATCAATTTTATCCTTGTACAGAATTCAAATGATGTTATAATTTATTTCATTTGAAACTAGACTCATTAAGGATTTCAATAATATAACTTATACCCCATAATTATTTTTGTACAATTTTTAATGATTTTTCCAAAGTAGAACAGGAATCACATAATCATTACGAACCTGTCTCACAAAAATTTAAATATATCCAAATATACAAATCCTTTGTTTTCTCCATTTCTTTTATATGAAAATAGACTCAATAATATTTAAATCAATATCTCATCCAAATTATAATTCAATTTCTATTATTTTTGATGATTTTCCAAATTCACATCACTGCTACTGTCCAAAACATTTTTATTGTAAATTTTTGCTCCTTCTCACTTTAGTTGTATTCATTACTTACCTATAACAATCTTTCCAATTTTCAATTACATACCGAGCATATTTCTTATATGTTACACATGCATATACCTACACTTATCACTATAAAGACACATAATTTCACTTAATCGATTTTCCCGTTGAACGCTTCAGAATAATAACGGATATGCGGTGGTTTTGCACACAACTCACCATTGAAACTGAAGCTCTCTTGTACACATAGTGGCCTTCACTTAGTACCACTCATGTGACCTAGCTCGATTGTACACATAGTAGCCTTCACTTACCACCACTCATACGACCTAGCCATCTCGTAGCTCTCTTGTACACATAGTGGCTCACACTACATACCACGCATGTGACCTAGTTACGTATAGCTTTCTTGTACACATGGCGTACTCTCGGTACCACACATGTGACCTAGCTACGTATATATATGTATCTTGTAGCTTTCTTGTGCACATAGTGGCCTGCACTTAGTACAACTCATGTGACCTAGCTACATACCATTTATATCATTCGATTCTGAAGGTTCAAACGGGAAGTATCTTGCTTCCTAATACTTTATTCCGTTCCATCAATAGTCAATTATGATTAAAAAATCAGCTACAATACATAAAATATGATGAAATATAAAAACATGAATAAAAATAATGAATTATTTACATACAACTTACTTGTCAAAATCTCGTCAGGTACAATCGTGTAGCAACTCATACAACCTGTGTAATATGAATTTCACATTCAATTCATGTAACATTAATTTGCCATTCAATTTCACTTGACACAACAAACATCACACTTTCCATACCATACATACCATCCATCAACTTCTCCTAAACATATTAAATCATACAATTTATTCCATATCAATAGAGATTTACAATTCAAGCATGGTGTTGCATTATTATTAACACACGAACTTACCTTGGATCCAGAAACAGCAATTTACCATTTTAGTCCATAACCTTGTATTTTCCCGATTTAAGCCCGAATCTCGATTTCCTTGATCTATATCACATTTAGCCTAATAATTAGTCACATTATTCATATGGGTCAAAAAATCATTTTTACAAATTTGCACTTTGACCCTAAACTTTCACATATTTGCACTTTTGCCCCAATGCTCGTAAAATGATTTTTATTTAATTTCCTTGCATTTCCATCCTAGACGAATCATTTTTGTAACTATGGTAGCCCAAAATATCCACTAAATGACCCTTTTATGACAAATTTATAACTTTTATGATTTAGTCCCTTTTAAGCATTTTTACCAAAAATCACTTAGCAAAAGTCGTTTATTACACAACCGATCCTTCATATTATACCATTAAACATCAAAATACATGCATACCATTCATGGGTAAATTTTTAAACATAAACCCTAGCTCAAAATAATGGCAAAATGAGTAGAGCATGTTATCGAGATTTTAAAAATGCAAAGGACATAAAAAACGGGGCTTGAATGCACTTACTATTGAGCTTGGAATCTTGAAAACCTTAACCATGTCTTCTCCCATGCAATATTCGGCCATATGTAGAAGATGGACAAGAAATTTGGCCTTTATTTTGTCTTTTAGTCCATTTAATGACCAAATGATCAAAATGCCCTTTTAACCTTTCTTTGAAATTTTATCCATCCAAGCCCATCTTTGTCCAAAATTTTAGAACATGGTCAAATTTCTATTTAAGACCCTCCAATTAAAAATCCAATTCAATTTTATACTAAAAACTTCTAGAACTCATATTTTGTAATTTATTCAATTTAGTCCTTAAAGTCTAATCGAGCACCTTCAACATATAATTTCTTCATGAAATTTTCACACAAGCATGTAAACATATCATAGACCTTATAATAATCATAAAATAGTTATCTCTAGTTCAAATTCATGGTCTCGAAAATGCTATTCCGACTAGGCCCTAATTCGGGATGTTACATGTTGTTTTAAAAATAGTTAGCATTTTGGATAACCGTGATTTACTTCTAACAGATATAATTCAAAGTAAAGAAAGACCCCTACTAAAAATCTAGAAACTTAAAGAGGCCTTATTATAACCCAAATCAAAATATTTAAGAGTAAATAATCAAAACAGCAAGCATAAGCAGTGTGTGGTCTTCTCCGAGTCCCTCGTAGCTCCGATCTGTCTAAGACTGAGGATTACCTGCACAGTTAAAAATAGGGTGCGTTTATGAAAACTCAGTGTATAATCCCCTTATTAGAGTAACCATCAGTATACAAAAATAGAAGCTAAAATAATCTGGGCCAAAGCCCTTTAAGAGTAATAGTACAGTCAGTTCAAAGCATACGTGAGACAAAGCCCACAACAATATCATTTGGGTCACATCCCATAATAGAATCAATTGGGCCTCGCCCTAACCAATATCAGAACAAGTGGCCTAAGCTCAGTACAGTGACAGATCTCATAAACAGATATGCAATAGTATGAGGATGCATCCCACCCTAATCCAGCCAACACAACACCCGTACCATCCCTACACTTATATGGGGATAAAATCGACCCACCCAGCCAACACACCAATGTTAGAATCAGTTGTGGCCTTAACTGAAATCGCAGTAAACCTGCTAGTATATATACAACTCTAAGCCTTCAATAGCAGTATTATAATTGGCACAAAATCATCAGTAACTGTATTATGTTTGGCACATAGACATTAGCGACGATAATATAATTGGCACGCAGTCTTGGGTAAATATGATCAACACAGAGTCATCGATATTTATGTTAGGCACATAGCCACGGGTAAATACAATTGGCACAAAGCAATAATCAAGATGGCACAGAGCCATATTTAGGTTGGCACACAGCCATAATTAGATTACATGGCTTTAAATCGTTCGTTGGTCCACAGTCGTCATGCTACCCGTGTGACCCGATCAGAACTTCCTCCGTATCAATGTACCAACCCCATGCAATATGTCGTGCATGTCATGCTCAATCATTACACGTGTATGCAAAATGACCATGCTTAGTAACAATCATTTAAACATGTAATAAAAGTATATCAGTGATACAACCACAGTCAAATTAGTCAACTTATAGTCTAAGTTAGTCATTTACCCACAAGGGCAAAGTAGTCATCTTACCCTATAAGGGTATTTCGGTAATTCTACCCTATAGGGGTATTTTAGTAATTTTACAAACTAGGAGTATTTTGGTAATTTTAAATATCAGGGGTATTTCGATAATTTTCCAATCCGAGGGTATTTGGTAAGTTCACAAACCAGGGGTATTTTAATAATTTTACAATTTGAGGGTATTTTGGGAATTTATCAAATCAAGGGTATTTCGATAATTTTTCAATCCAAGGGTATTTCGATAATTTCACAAATTATGGACATTTTGTAATTTTGCAATCTAACGGTATTTCGATAATTTCACAAATTAGGGGTATTTCGTTCACAAATCAGGGGTATTTCGATAATTTCACAAATCAGGTGTCTTTCAATAATTTTACAATCCAAGGTATTTCGATAATTTCATAATTTAGGGGTATTTTGGTAATTTCACAAATCAGGGGTATTTTGATAATTTTGCAAACCAAGGGTATTTCGATAATTTTGAAAATCGAGGGTATTTTAGTAATTTTGTAAATTGGGGGGTATTTCGATAATTTTGCAAACTAGGGATATTTCGATAATTTTGTAAACCAAGGGTATTTCGATAATTTTTTAAGTTGAAGGTATTTAGTAATTTTGTAAATCAATGGTATTTCAGTAATTTTGTAAACCAAGGAGCAGAGATAACGATGCGAATAGGCCTAGGGCCTATTTTTGGCCGAAATCGGCCCACACGCTCGTGTGGCCCATTTAGCCCAAATCTAGCCACAGATATGAGATTCACATAGTTTAGTCCAATATTTACTACACAATCATACAACTTACTTGATTGGGCCCACGGGCCCCACATGGCCCCTTTCGGCCCATCGTGGCCCAAATAGCCTAAACCGACAAGAACACTCATGATGGCCTCGATTATCACACCGAAGCTCCTACACGTGCGCTCGCACGCTCGTGTGGCTACCATCGCCGTGTAACCGACATTTCGGCATTTGCCGCTCTATAGCTAGAGAAGTGCGAAATACACACCTGATAGGAATCTAGAGTTAATCCGCGCTCCGAACACTCCTATGCCCAAACACCAACCAAGGTATGCTTACTCTCCTCATAGATCGCTCTATTTAAAGACAACTTCTCACATACTCTCATGCTAGCTTCCCAATGTGGGATTTCACCTTTAGCAGAGTTTAATTCCTTCACAATAACCTCCCATCCCAACTTATAAAATATTATCAACCTTTTCGTGCAAAGGGATTCGAACCAAAGTCCTCTTGATAGCCATGTCACACCGCCACCACTAGGACACAAGCTCATTTGTGACTTAAAACATGCGTAAATATTTATAAAGCCTATGTGCCAGTGTCCAGATTCTTTTAAGAGCAGAATTTAAAAATTCTGCAAGGGCGAAGACTTGAACCCAATCTCCCTTACACCCTTAATGACGCCACAACCACTAGGCCACATGCTTTATTGTGTCATTCTTTTCCACATTTTATTCTTAAAGCCTACTTACTTACTCAAGGGTTTTACTCACCTAAAACCAAAATTTTTCCTAAAGCCTAGGTTTGAACCCAAGACTTCATGTAAGCCCCCTAACCTTCCAAAATTACTCACCTAATAGGTCCAACTTGCATTAGTGTCGTTCTCTTGTTCTTAGAAATTTTAAATGCTCCCATGCCCAAGGCCCAATAGGACCAATTCTTCTAGGCCCAAAAATTTGGGGCTTTACAATTCTACCTCCCTTAAAGAAATTTTGTCCCTGAAATTTCCAGCTACACGACTACCCCACTACATTACCGTTTTGCACTCTAATCCCAATGTCTTTAACACACATCCAAAATGTCCACGTATCGTAGCAGATAAGTCACAATTTCTATGTCCAAAACATCACATCCAACATTTCCAAACACACACAGACTAAATACCAAAATATAGTCCAATATCTAAAGAAACCACCAAATTTCTAACTCACTGTATTTGAATTTCTAAACTGATAAAAATATTCAGAAAACTTACGGATTCGGCACCGGAGACTTGGTGTACCACACTTTCAAAAAACGGTCAATACAACATTTCAGAACGCCAAATCTTTTCAAGCCTTTTTGAACAACACTTTCAGAAATTCAATTTTGAAAACCCAATCTATAGTCAAGTTTTGTAACTTGGCTCTGATACCATTAAATGTAACACCCCAAACCTGCCCTAGAAGCTAGGCCCGAATCTGGTATGTCACATTGAAGTGTTTTTCAAAAACCATGTTTTCATTGAAAACCCTTCTTGTTTAAAGGCTTAAGTAAAAACTCAATTACGTTAGTTTATTTTTAAAATGTGGTACATTGAAAAATTATTAGTTTTAATCCCAAATCATCTTTTCAGTTGCGAAAGTTGATTTTGAAAGTACTTTATTTACGAAAAAGATTAATTTGCGAAACCATTTCAAAAATGTTGCGAAAACGTAGTGTTGTGTAACACCCCTCACCCGTATCCAACTCCGGACAGGGTTCTAGGTGTTACCGCACTTAAACATTCACAATCATACAAAATTGGGTTACTAAATTTCGCCCAAAATTAAAACTTTTCAAACACATGCATTTGATCTTGTCATCTATTTAATCACTTATACCACGTAACGAGACATTAACACATGCCATGGACTAATAGGCTTACAAGCCAAAATCATTACAACCCACATCTCATGGCTATAATCAACAAATCAATATAAGCCAATACATTTGGCTAATCGCAACAACATCCATCATAGAAAAAGTAAGTCAACATTTAACATACACATGCCAATACTCCAAGGATAATGGCTCGATAGTGTGATGCTGCCTCCGACAATCTCCAAACCTAAGCTGACTTTACAAAACTAAAAGAAATGGAAAGGAGGGAGTAAGCTTTATGCTTAGTAAGCTCACATGAAAATAATAAGCAATGCGATAACATGCTATTTTCATGTTCTTTCTATTTATTCAAATTCTAGTTAAGTTATTTCCTCGAGTCACTGTCATTTAATTATTTATATCTAGAGCTACAAAACTCCAAATTAAGATCCGTTAATTTTCCATGAAAATAGACTCATTTATCTTCATATAATAAACTATTTAGAATTTTGGTTTAGCCAATAAGTACAGTTTATTCATTTAATTTACCCATGTTTTGCTGTTTGACTATTCTGATAACTTTTCACTACGAATCAATTTTATCCTTGTACGTAATTCAGATAATGTTATAATTTATTTCATTTGAAACTAAACTCATTAAGGATTTCAAGCATATAACTTATATACCATAATTATTTTTTTACAATTTTTAATTATTCTTTCAAGGCAGAATAGGGGATCACGTAATCATTCTAAACCAGTCTCACAAAAATATAAATATCTCCAAATATAAAAATACTTTGTTTGCTCTATTTCTTTTATATGAAAATAGACTCAATAGGATTTAAATAAATATCTCATCCAAATTATAATTCAATTTATACTATTTTTGTTGATTTTTCAAATTCCCATCACTGTTGCTATCCAAAACAGTTTTATTGTAAATTTTTGCTCTCTCTCACTTTAGTTGTATTCATTACTTACCTATAACAATCTTTCCAATTTCTGATTACATATCGAGTATATTGCTTATACATTTCACATGCATGTACCTACACTTATCACTATAAAGTCACACATAATTTCACTTAATCGATTTTCCCGTTGAACGCTTCAGAATCATAACGGATACGCGTGGTTTCGCACGTAGCCCACCATTGAAGTTGAAGCTCTCTTGTACATGTAGTGACCTTCACTTAGTACTACTCATGTGACCTAGGTCAATTGTACACATAGTAGCCTTCACTTAGCACCACTCATATGACCTAGCCATCTCGTAGCTCTCTTGTACACGTAGTGGCTCACACTACATACAACACATGTGACCTAGCTACGTATAGCTTTCTTGTACACATGGCGTATTCTCGGTACCACACATATGACCTACCTACATATATATATGTACTTTGTAGCTCTCTTGTGCACATAGTGGCCTGTACATAGTTCCACTCATGTGACCTAGCTACATACCATTTATATCTTTAGATTCCAAAGGTTCAAAAAGGTAGTATCTCACTTTCTAATACTTTATTCCATTCCTTCAATTGTCAATTATGATTCAAAAATCAGCTACAATACATAAAATATGCTGAAATATAAAAACATCAATAAAAATAATGAATTATTTACATACAACTTACTTGTCGAAATCTCGTCATGTACAACCGTGTAGCAACTCATACAACCCATGTAATATTAATTTAAGATTCAATTCATGTAACATTAATTTGCCATTCAATTTCACATGACAGAACAAACATCACATTTTCCATACCAAACATACCATCCATCAACTTCTCCTAAACATATTAAATCATACAATTTATGCCATATCAATATAGAATTGCAATTCAAGCATGGTGTTGCATTATTATTAATGCACGAACTTACTTTGGATCTAGAAACGACAATTTACCATTTTGGTCCATAACCTTGTATTTTCCCAATTTAAGCCCGAATCTCAATTTCCTTGATCTATATCGCATTTAGCCTACCAATTAGTCACATTATTCATATGGGTCCAAAAGTCATTTTTTACAAATTTACATTTTACCCCTAAACTTTCACATATTTTCATTTTTTCCCCAATGTTCGTAAAATGATTTTTATTCACTTTCTGGCATTTTCAGCCTAGCTGAATCATTTTCATAACTATGGAAGCCCCAAATTTCCACTAAATCACCCTTTTATGACTAATTTATAACTTTTATGATTTAGTCATTTTTAAGCATTTTTACCGAAAATCACTTAGCAAAAGTCATTTATTAGACACCGAGCCTTCATATTATACCAATAAACATCAAAGTACATGCATACCATTCATGGGTAAATTTTTAAACATAAAATCTAGCTCAAAATAATGGTAGAAATGAGTAGAGCATGTTACCGATTTCAAAAATGTAAAGAACCTAAAAAATAGGGTTTGAATGCACTTAATATTGAGCTTAGAAGCTTAAAAACCCTAACCATGTCTTCTCTCATGCAATATTTAGCCATAGGTAGAAGATGGACAAGAAATTTGGCTTTTATTTTGTCTTTTAGTCCATTTAATGACCAAATGACCAAAATGTCCTTTTAAAGTTTCTTTGAAATTTATCCATCCAAGCCCATTTTGGTCCAAAATTTTAGAACTTGGTCAAATTGCTATTTAAGACCCTATAATTAAAAATCCAATTCAATTTCATACTAAAAACTTCTAGAACTCATATTTTGTAATTTATTCAACTTAGTCCATAAAGTCTAATCGAGCACCTTAGACATATAATTTCATCATGAAATTTTCACACAAGTATGTAAACATATCATAGAATTTATAATAATCATAAAATAGTTATTTCTGCTTCAGATTTGTGGTCTCAAAACCACTATTCTGACTAGGCCCTAATTCGGAATGTTACATGTTGTTTTAAAAATAGTTAGCATTTTGGATAGCCGTGATTTACTCCTAACAGATACAATTCAAAGTAAAGAAAGATCCCTACTAAAAATCCAGAAACTTAAAGAGGCCTTATTACAACCCAAATCAAAATATTTAAAAGTAAATAATCAAAACAACAAGCATAAGCAGTGTGTGGTCTTCTCCGAGTCCCTCGTAGCTCTGATCCATCTAAGGTTGAGGATTACTTGCACAGCTAAAAATGGGGTGAGCTTACGAAAACTCAGTGTATAATACCCTTACTAGAGTAACCATCAGTATACAGAAATAGAAATTAAAATAGTCTGGGCCAAGGCCCTTTAAGAGTAACAGTACAGTCAGTTCAAAGCATACGTGAGTCAAAGCCCACCACAATATCATTTGGGTCATAACCCATAATAGAATCAATTGGGCCTAGCCCAAACCAATATTAGAACAAGTGGCTTAAGCTCAGTACAGTGACAGATCTCATAGATAGATATGCAATAGTATGAGGATGCATACCACCCCGATCCAGCAACACACCACTTGTACCATCCCTACACTTACGTGGGGATAAAATTGACCCACCCAGCCAGCACACCAATGTTAGAATCGGGTGCGGCCCTAACCGAAATCATAGCAAAGCTGCTAGTATATATAAGACTCTAAGCCTTCAGTAGCAGTATTATAATTGGCACAAAGCCATTAGTAAATGTATTATGTTTGGCACATAGCCATTAGCTACGGTCAATATAATTGACATACAGCCTTGGGTAAACAAGATCGACACAGAGTGATCGATATATATGTTAGGCACATAGCCACGGTTAAATATGATTGGCACAAAGCCATAATCAAGATGGCACAGAGCCATACTTAGGTCGGCACAGAGCCATAATCAGATTACGCGACTTTAAGCCGTCTGTTGGTTCACAGTTGTCTTGCGACCCGTGTGACCTTAACAGATCAATACTGGATCCACAGTCGTCATGCGACCCGTGTGACCCTATCAGAACTTCCTTCGTATCAATGTCCCAACCCCATGCAATATGTCGTGTATGTCATGCTCAATCATTACACGTGTATGCAAAATGGCCATGCTCAGTAACAATCATTTAAACATGTAATAAAAGCATACCAGTCATAAAACCACAGTCAAATTAGTCAACTCATAGTCTAAGTTAGTCATTTGCCCACAAGGGCAAAATAGTCATCTTACCCTATAAGGGTATTTCGATCATCCTACCCCTCAGGGGTATTTCAATAATTCTACCCTATAGGGGTATTTTAGTAATTTTGCAAATAGGGGGTATTTTGGTAATTTCACAATTACGGGTATTTCAGTAATATTGGAATCTAAGGTTTTTTGGTAATTTCACAAATTAGGGGTATTTCGGTAATTTTACAATTTGAGGGTATTTTGGTAATTTCATAAATTAAGGGTATTTTGATAATTTTACAATATGAGGGTATTTTGGTAATTTCACAAATTAGGGGTATTACGATAATTTTGTAATCTGAGGATATTTTGATAATTTTACAATCCGAGGGTATTTCAGTAATTTCACAAATCAGGGGTATTTTGATAAATTCACAAATTAAGTGTATTTCGAGAATTTTACAATCTGAGGGTATTTTGGTAATTTCACAAATTAGGAGTATTTTGGTAATTTTACAAATTAGGTGTATTTCGATAATTTTGCAAATTGGGGTTATTTCGATAATTTTACAAATTGGGGTATTTCGAAAATTTCGCAAGTCGAGGGTATTTTAGTAATTTTGTAAACCAAGATTATTTCAGTAATTTTGGAAACCAAGGTATTCTGAACAAAGATAACGATGCGAATGGTCCCACACGCTCGGGCCCATTTAGCCCAAATATGGCCACATATATAAGATTCACATAGTCCAGTCCAATATTTACTACACAATCATACAACTTACCCGATTGGGCCCATTGGCCCCACATGGCCCCTTTCGGTCCATCGTAGCCCAAACATCCTAAACCCACAAGAACACTCATGATGGCCTCAACTATCGTGTCGAAGCTCCCACACGTGCGCTCGAACACTCGTGTGGCTACCATCGCCGTGTGACCGGTATTTTGATATTGGCCGTTCTACAGCTAGAGTAGTGCAAAATACACATCTGATAGGAATCTAGAGTTAATCTGCGCTTCGAACACTCCTATGCCCAAACGCCAACCAAGGTATGCTTACTCTCCTCATAAATCGCTCTATTTAAAGCCAGTTTCTCGCCTACTCTCATGCTAGCTTCCCAATGCGGGATTTCACCTTCAGCAGAGTATAATTCCATCACAACCACCTGTCGTCCCAACTTAGTAAAAATAATCAACCTTTGCGTGCAAAGGGATTCGAACCAAAGTCCTCTCGATAGCCATGTCACACCACTACCACTAGGACACAAGCTCATTTGTGACTTAAAAATATTTATAAAGCCTATGTGCTAGTGTCTAGATTCTTTTAAGAGCAAAATTTAAAAATTCTACAAGGGCCAAGACTTGAACCCAAGCTCCCTTACAACCTTAATGGCGCCACAACCACTAGGCCACATGCTTCCTTGTGTCATTTTTTTTTTTTCCACATTTTATTCTTAAAGCCTACTTACTTGCTCCCAGGGTTTTATTCACCTAAAACCAAAATTTTTTCTAAAGCCTACATTTGAGCCCAAGACTTCATGTAAGTCCCTTAACCTTCCAAATCACTCACCTAATAGGTCCAACTTACATTAGTGCCATTCTCTTATTCTAAAAAATTTTAAACGCTCTCATGCCCATGGCCCAAAAGCCCAATTCTACTAGGCCCAAAAATTTGGGGCGTTACACTACTTCAGAAAGATGTTAAGTTTGAGTGGTCAGGCAAGTGTCAGAAAAGTTTTGATCAGCTAAAAGCTTTATTGACTAAAGCTCCAGTGTTAGTTCAGCCAGAATCGGGTAAAGAATTTGTAATCTATAGTGATGCATCATTGAATGGACTAGGCTATGTTTTGATGAAGGAAGGCAAAGTCATAGCTTATTATTCGAGACAATTAAAGTCGCATGAAAAGAATTAACCGATGCACAATTTAGAGTTAGCAGCTATTGTGTTTACGTTAAGATTTGGCGCCACTATTTGTTCGGTGAGAAATGACATGTTTATTTTGATCACAAAATCTTGAAATATTTGATGACTCATAAAGATCTGAATCCAAGATAGCGAAGATGGTTAGAATATTTAAAATATTATGAGTTAGTGATTGACTACCATTCGGGATAGGCCAATGTTGTTGCTGATGCTTTAAGTCAAAAATCTTTGTTTGCTTTATGGGCGATGAATACTGAGTTGACTCTATCTGATGACGGCTCGATTGTATCTGGTTGGAAGCAAGATCGTTATTTATACAGCAGATTTGCAAAGCTCAAAAGTTGATAATGATTTGTTAACAAAATGAGCTCAATGTGAGTCGAACCCTGATTCAAAGTTTCAAGTTGATGTTAATGATTGTTTGAGATTCAAAGATCGAATTTGTGTTTTGAGAAATCTAGAGTTGATTCGGATAATCTTGAACACTCATAGTAATCGTTTATCTGTTCAGCCAGGAAGTACGATATAACGATCTAAAATAGATTGGAGGTCTGGTATGAAGCGTGACATCTCTGAATTAGTTTCAAAATGTTTAATCTGTCAGCAAGTCAAAGTTGAGCATTAGATAAATGATTATGATTCCCGAGTGGAAATGGGACAGAATCACGATGGATTTTGTATCAGGTCTACCCCTGTCTCCGAGTAAAAAGGACGAAATATGGGTGGTTGTTGATAGACTAACTAAATTAGCTCATTTCATTCTGATACGTACGGATTATTCACTTGATAAGCTTGCTGAGTTATACATTTCTCAGGTTGTGAGATTGCACGGAGTACCTATTTCTATTATTTTGGATAGAGATCCAAGGTTCACATCGCGATTTTGGAAGAAACTGCAAGATGCATTAGGTACGAAACTACACGTCAGTACTTCCTTTCATCCACAGACGGATGGTCAATCCGAACGGATTATTCAAATACTCGAAGATATGTTGAGATGTTACATTCTTGAGTTTGAAGGTCAGTGGGAACGATACTTTCCATTGATTGAATTTACGTATAATAATAGCTTTCAATCGAGTATAAAAATGGCACCTTACGAAACTTTGTACGGTCGCAAATGCTGAACACCTTTGTACTGGACTAAACTCAGTGAGAATAAGATTCACGAGGTCGATTTGATTAAAGAGACCGAATAGAAAGTGAAAATGATTCATGATAGTCTAAAAGCAGCGTCAGATCGTTAAAAATCATACGCAGACTTGAAACAAAAAGATATTAAGTTTCAGATTGGGGATAGAGTATTTCTGAAAGTGTCTCCGTGAAAAAAATACTTAGATTTGGCAGAAAAGGCAAGTTAAGCCCGAGATATATTGGGCCGTATGAAATTATCGAGCGTATTGGGCTGGTTGCTTATAAATTATCGTTGCCACCTAAGTTAGATAAGATTCATAATGTATTTCACGTATCGATGCTTCGACGATACAGGTGAGATCCCTCACATGTGATTTCCCCCTCTGAGATTGAGATTCAATCCGATATGACGTACAATGAAGAATCGATTAGAATTTTAGCTCGCGAGGTTCAAGAATTGAGAAATAAGAAAATTTCATTAGAAAAGTCTTATGGCATCGACACGGGGTCGAAGAAGCTACGTGGGAGCCCGAGGATGCTATGAGAGAGCAATATCCAAACCTATTCACTGGTAAGATTTTCGGGGACGAAAATCCCTAAGGGGAGAGAGTTGTAGCAGCCCGATTTTAGTTAAATTAGAATAGTGGTTTTGAAACCACAAATTTGAGGTCATAAATTTATTTTAATATTATTTTTGGTATTTACAGCATGATATTTGATATGTGTGAAGATTTCTTGATTTATGTTACAGCCCAGTTTAGACCCTAGTAACAGTGGTTTCGAGATCACAAATCTGAGGTTAAAAAAATATTTTAATATTATTTTTGGTGTTTATAATATGTGATTGAGTATTTGTGAAAATTTTGTGTGGAAATTTTATCGTTTGTGTGCTTAATTAGCAAAAATGACTTAATCGCATAAAATGCAAAAGTGGTGTGCTAATTGTTAAAGTGTTAATTTGGCATGGATTATTAAAGAGAGAGTCCATAAGTGAATATTATACCATTGTTTATGCTAGTGGACATTTATGTCCATATTTTACATGATTTATAAATGGTTTTATAAAGGTTAAAGTTGTAAAATGGTTAATAAGTTATAATTAATTAAAAGACAAAGTAAAAACATGCATTTGTTCATCTTTTCCACCAAAACTAAGAAAAGAAAGAAGGGTTTGAAGCTCTTTTATATTCAGCACTCATTCATCTTGATTTAAGACCAAGAAAGGAGAGATTTGGATCTAGATCCAGGCAAAGACAAAGTATTCGATTAGTCTACTAGTTTCGATATTTTGACATCCGAGGTAAGTTCAATATAATACTAGTTGTTCAATTATATCTATGTGATGTGAATTTAATGAATATATATATAATTATGAGATTAGAAATGCTATGTGCGAATTGAATTTGATGGCACTAAGTGTGCGAAACTAGAAACGAGATAGAGATGATTAGCACTGTGTGTGCGAAAAGATAGAAGCTTCGACTTATTGATTTGACACTATGTGTGCGATATCGATATAGTTCGTTTTAACATATTGGTACAAAGTGTGCGATGAATATTATGTTTCGATTATGAAACCGGCACTAAGTGTACAAAATAATCAAAATAATAGTAAAAGTTGGACGAGGTGTATATCGAGCAATTAAGTAGCATGAATGGTGAGTAACTATGTGTTGATCAAGGTACGTTTGAACCTATGTGGTTGATGATAGTTTTAAAATTTGTATGAATTGATACTTGAGCGTATGGTTGAGATTGATGATGTGCCTATTTAAGCAATTATCTATCTGATAGCTTAATTATGTATTAATGTGGTATTATTGAGTAGTATGTATTATGTTATGAACTTACTAAGCTCTTAAGCTTACTGTGTGATGTGTTTCTCTATTTTATAGTGTTAGTAAAGATAGCTCGGATCCAGTAATCGTGAGCATCTCTATCACACTACTACTTTTGGTACTTTTGAAAAATGTATATATTTGGTATATGACATGTATAGGCTAGTAGATTTGGTATGTTTTTTATATGTATGAGATTGCCATGTGATATGGCTTGAAAATGAAACGAAGTTGAAATGCATATATGAGTTAAGTAAATCATGGATGTGGTATGTGTTATGCTTAATTGGTTGATAAGTATGATGGATAAAAGGTGAACTTGAGGTATGGTTTTAGTGAAGTTTGGTTAACTTATTTGAATGTGTGGATGATAAGTTAAATTGATTTGTTATGATAGATTTGTATAGGTAGATGAATGATGTTGTTAAAACATTAAATTGAGTATGTTTTGGTATGTTTGAATGCCATATAGAGTAAGAAATTGAATTGGTTTGTGCATGTAGGTGTGAACCTAAGTGTGGGTGGCAAATTTGGCCTTGAAAATGGCCTACAATTGCCCACACGATTTTGTTTGAGTTTGCTAAGTGAAACAAGATAGGATTTACCACGGATGGTGCAAGCCAGGATCGACCACGGGTGAGGCACACGGGTGTGTCTTAGGTTGTGTGGACAAGTCAGTAGGTATGCCCTGTTTTTCCACAGCTTGGACACATGGGCATGTCCGAGGCCGTATGAGGCAAACGGTTTACCGACACAGGAGTGTGACCTCTATAACTTAGAAAAATGTTTAAATTTCAAAAATTTTCGTAAGTGTTTGGTTTAGTCTCAGCCCTATTCTAAAGCATGTTTAAGGTCTTGATGACCTCACTAAGGGACTTTATGGTTATGTTTGAATATGAATGAATGATAATTGGCTTGGTGTCATGAAGTGGATACGAAATATGCCAATTGTTTGGTAATGCCTCTTAACCCTATTCCTATGATGGTTTTGGGTTAAGGGTGTTACATTTTATTGGTATCAGAGCTACGGTTTAGTCGATTCTCAGACTAATGTAGCACGTGTGAGTCTAGCTATATATGCCATATATATAATTGTGATAGTGTGATGAATCCTGATAGCGAAAAATGTGTTTTTATATAGTAATGGTGTAACACCCCTAACCCGTACTCGTCGCCTGATTAGGTTTACGAGGCATTACTCATCAAACCACCAGTCAACACACTCATAAAAATATTATTACATTAATTAATACATAATTAATCCATGCTATCACGATCAAACATGTACTTTCATTTTAAAATTTAAAATGTTAACAAACTTATTACAAATAATATCATTAGTATCATATAAAAATAAGTTTCAATCAAATAGTAAAAATACTATTCATTTGGTCATTTTGAATACAATAGCCGAATATGTACATCTACTCTTGTTCAATTTATACCAATCAAATGCTTTAATATTTGAGACAAATAAACCTACATGCTAAAGCTTTGCTAATTACCATTATCATCCATCTACATTATTAGTTAATTCCTTACAGATGACATGATCAAATTACGCAAAACCAAGCTCATATATGACCTAAAACATAAAAGATTAAACCCCTCATATAAACTTACTCATATCATTTTCGAATGTACTTAACTCAGGAATATATCTATAATGTTATTAATACCAATCATATAACTATATTTATTTAATCACATGCGCCCCATCACTAAATGTTCACAACAATAATTTAACCATTCAAACCTCATGTCCGAATACATATGAACATCCAATAAAAAAATATAAACTCCAAACTAAGTCAATGCCATGGCCGAATATTACAAGTAAGTATACTATAATTTGATCATTAATATTTCACACATAACATAATATGAAATAAACTTTCATGATAGGCTTATAATATATCCGAACATGCAAAATTAATAACATCATAATGAAGCATGACTAAACCATATTCAAGTATAGAGCCATTTTTGCATGCCCTTTATACATCATATTCAAAATAAACTTGATAAACCGTAAAAAGTAACATATTTTAATCCCACATTTAGCATACTTTTGGATGGTTTATTCCCTGAATTGTGTAAAAAGGTGCTCTTAATCCTTTCTTTTCATGTTTTATACTCAAGAAAACACCTAGGGATGGAAAGAATGAGAAACAAGCCTAAAATGGATCAAATTGGGACAAAGTGGAAATCGACACGGCCTGGGCCCAAGACCACACGGCCGTGCCTCCCTAATTTATGCTAACACGGCCTAGACCCCGAAAAACACAGGCGTGTCTCTTCAGCAGACTCGACCACGGGCTGAAATCGATTCACACGGGCGTGTACCATGGCTGTGTCCCTCCCGCGGCCAAGAAGAGTTTTACTCGGATTTGGATACTTGAAGGTAAATAAACACATTCCAAAGTCTATTCAAACACCCTAGTAGGAGTTCCACTCAGATTAGGATACTTAGGGGCCAAATAAAGCATTCTAATAGCCTAGATAAACACCCTAAGCATAACCTTCAAAGGGAGATCTAGGCCAAGGAGCTGAGCTAGAAAGGTTTGATTTGTGGGAATCACTCGAAGATAGCCAGTTGATCCATCTCAAGAAGCCAAAATTATACTAATGATAGAGGATCTCTCCTTCAATTCTATCAGGGAGTTTTAGGGATTTCTTATGTTTTGTTTTATCTTTTCTTCTGAGATGATTTCTTTTATTGTTATGAACTAAACCCTTCAGATACCTGAAGGGGATGAAACCTAAGATGGATCTTGTTATTGTTTTCTGAACTTTATGATAAATATTTGATTTGTTCTTAATTATGTGTGCTTAATTCTTGTGTTAATATTTCTAGGATATTGATTCAAGTTGGATGTGCTTATGTGGTGGAGCAAAATTCCCTGTCTACGAGTAGATCTAGCATAATTAAGTGGAGTTGATTGTGCAACTAGAGATAGGGTGACGAGATTTTTTCGGATTAGGGTGAAACCTAATATGGGAGTCCATAGATCGAGTTAATGCGATTCTAGGGGTTTTGATTAGAAAGAGATTTCAATTAATCAACCTAGGGTTAGACGTTATTCGCCTCGAGAGAGGGTTTAATATAAATTAGGGAATCCTAAAGATCAAGTCAAGAGAATAAATCGTCTGATTCGGTGTTAGATAACAAGTGAAGACTAGGTGGATTCTTCCTAAGTGCATCGTCTTAATCAACTGAGTTTTCCCAACAATATTTCCCCAATTCTTTCTTTTTGGATTTGCGTCTTTAGCTTAGTAGTTAGTTAGTTTTAGATTAAACAACCAATCACTTAATATTTAGGCTAAATAATAGAAAGAGGTTAGTATTAGTACTTTTAGTTCCTTTGGGTTTGACAACCCAGTCCTGCCTAAGCTATACTACTGTTTGATAGGTACACTTGCCTAAAGTCGTTGTCAGAGTTAATTTCCAGGTTCGATCATTCTCTTTATAAATTTTAAAACTCGACAAAACAACGATCATGTTTTTGGCATTGTTGCTGGGGACCTAAAATATTAAGAAAGCCCTATTTTAATTACTTTATCCATTATTTTTATTTTTTTCCTGCAATTTATTTTTATTTAAGTTTTAACCTTGCTAATTTTCTTTTTTTTCTTTTCCAACACAAGTACCTCTAGTTTATGACTAGAAGGAACCCAAAAGGACCACTAGTATACGATAGTGATATTAAAGCTACCGCTCGTAGGAATCGCAGAGAAATTAGGCGAGCCCTAAATTATAGAGAAGAAGAACAACAAGGCCGATCTAATCCTACTGAAGGGATGGACGAGAATAACACACCACCACAAGATGTGGCAGAAAATAATGCTCTGTATACTATGTATGATTATACTAAACCTCATTTAATGGGAGCAGAATCAAGTATTGTTAGGCCTGCTATAGCTGTTAATAATTTTTAATTAAAGCCTAGCATTATACAAATGATTCAACAATTTGTTCAATTTGATGGTTTGTAGGACGAAGACCCGAATACCCATATAGCTAATTTTTTAGAGTTCTGTGATACCTTCAAAATAAATGGCATTTCTGACGATGCCATACGTCTTCGATTATTTCCCTTTTCAATAAGGAATAAAGCCAAAAAGTGGTTAAACTCATTACCACGAGGGTTAATCACCACATGGGATCAAATGACCGAAAAAATTTTATTAAAATATTTCCCACCGGCCAAAACGACCAAATTACGAAATGATATCTCTTCTTTTGTGAAGATGGATTTAGAGACATTATACGACGCATGGGAGAGATACAAGGATCTCTTGAGAAGGTGTCCGCACCATGTCTTACCCTTATGGCTCCAAGTCCAAACTTTCTATAACGGTGTAAACCCCTCAACGAGGTAACTAATTGATTCACCACGGTTGAACCCTGAACAACGCATGGGAGAGATACAAGGATCTCTTGAGAAGGTTTCCGCACCATGGTTTACCCTTATGGCTCCAAGTCCAAACTTTCTATAACGGTATAAACCCCTCAACGAGGCAACTAATTGATTCAGCCGCCAGTTGAACCCTGAACAATAGAACTCTTGAAGCAGCCTACGAGTTTATTGAAGAGATGTCTCTGAATAACTATCAGTGGCAGGTTACAAGGATAAAACCAACAAAATCAGTCAGAGTTTTCAACCTTGACGCAGTAACCATGCTATCAACACAGGTAGAGATGATGAATAAAAAGCTTGATAGTTTACGTTCTTCGCAGTACATCCATGTCTGGTCTGACGCAAGTGCAACTTTGGCGAATCCTGAGTACCCACCCTACCAATCGGGCACAAAAAGTGAACAGATGAACTATATAGGTAATAATTTCATAACTAATAATAATCCTTATAGTAATACTTGTAATCCAGGTTGGAGGAACCACCCAAATTTTTCATGGGGAGGTTAAGGAAATCAAGGAAATCAAAGACAACAAACTCCTCAAAATTTCCAAAATCAGCCATATCCATAAGAAAAGAAACTGAACCTTGAAGAGATGCTGACAAAATTCATGGCAGCCACAGAAAACCGTTTCCAAGACACTAAGACCACACTTTAAAACCAACAAGCATTGATTGAAGGGATCAAGAACCAAGTTGGGGAACTTACTAAGTCAGTTGGGGAAATTACTAAGTTAGTTGGACAACTTGCAAAGTTAATTTTAGAACGACCGCAAGGGCGTCTACCAAGCAACATTGAGATTAACCCAAATGAGCAAATCAAAGCCATCATAGCCCACGAGAGTATATGGTTAGGTGAACCCAATTCAATATAAGAAAACGAGGTAGAAGAAGGTAAAATTGAGATAACACAAGGAAAGCCAAAACCTATAATCAAAGAGTACCAAACTCGTATTTTATCCCGAAGCATTGAAGAAAGATGATACAGAGGAACAGTTTGGTAAGTTTCTTAGACTGTTAAAGAAATTACATATTAACTTATCGCTTCTTGAAGCTCTTTCACAGATGCTAGATTTAGGAAATTTTAAAACAACTTTTGACAAACAAGCGTAAGTTAGACAAGGAGCCACATGTGGAATTAAACACAATGTGCTCAGCAATTCTACAAAATAGACTAACAGTTGATAATGCTTTGGCTAATCTAGGGGCAAGTATAAATATCATGCCTTATAAAATGTTTAAGTAGCTAGGTCTAAGGAAACCAAACAAACTAGGATGAGTATTCAATTAGCCGATCAAACTGTTAGAATTCCTAGGGGTATTATTGAAGATGTTCTCATAAAAATTGATAAATTTGTTTTCTCAGTAGATTTTATTGTCTTAGACATGGATGAGGATAATTCGATTCCTTTAATTTTAGGAAGACCCTTTTAGCAACTGCTAGGGCTAAAATTGATGTTGGCACAGCAGAACTCATTCTTCGTGTAGGTGACGAAACTATCAGTTTACAAGCTCTTGACTCAACGAATACATCAATTGATGATGGTGAGAAAGTAAATTTAGTTGATGACCAATTTGTTCACCTTTCAGCACAGGATCCACCACAAAGCTTAGACCTGAGCCAGATCATAGACCTCGTGCAAATAAAGAAGAACTATGTAAGGAACGAAGCCTTAAGGTCAACGAATTAGAAGAGTGGATGACACACTGTAAAGAGGAATTGGAACCGCACAAAGAAAAATCGAAGGAACCCCTAAAAGAACTCATAGGAACACCAAACCACTTCAAAATAGGAGATCAGATACTATTAAAGATGGAAGATTCACGAATTACCACGTCAAACCTAAATATAAATGAAGAAATCCCTCTTGAGGTATGCAATATCTTTCCATACGGAACAATCGAGGTAACCAATCACATATTTGGTACTTTTAAGGTAAATGCTTCTCGACTTAAACTTTATCTTAAAAATAGAATTTACAGCATGAGGGAAGATATTCAAACTTTTAAACCGCCCTGATTTTTTGCAAATACGAGGAAAGTCTAGCTTAAGACTTTACACGAGTGCTTCTCGGGAGGCAAACCTAGCACTAAGCCTGTAACACCACAAACCCGGTCAACACACCATGACCGAATCTGGCATGCTACGGAGTGAAAACCTATTTAAACCAAAAGTTTGTCGGATAATTTTCTTAAAAAAACTCTTTCATAGTATGAAATATTTAGAAATCCTTGTTTAAGATGATTTTGAAATCGTGTGATGGCCGCTTTAAAACTCATGCTTGAAAATCTACTTATTGTTGCAAGTTTTTAGAAA
Organism: Gossypium rotundifolium; assembly: GCA_025506655.1. Classification (NCBI taxonomy): domain Eukaryota; kingdom Viridiplantae; phylum Streptophyta; class Magnoliopsida; order Malvales; family Malvaceae; genus Gossypium; species Gossypium rotundifolium. The sequence goes on from CP106725.1 coordinate 67,272,291, forward strand.
ACATACGATACTTGTTGAAAACCGAAAGTACGATGAGTATAATCGAGTTAAAACCGCTTTGCTTTTGAAGTTGTTTGAAATTTAAGCTTGAAAACATTCAAGTTACCTTTGTTATCATCTTACAAGTGGTGTTACACGATGGCAACGCTTAAAAAAACTCAAGGAGTTATACTTTTGAAAACATTACTTTTACTAGTTAATTTAACAAGTTCATATATTCAACATATGTATAATATAATCAAAATAAAAGAAATAATAAAAACCGAATAATATTTAGCGGCCTTATTAAAACCCGAAACCAAATTTAAAGAAAATTAATAAAAAGAGATAACGATTTAAAGTCAAAACCAAACTAAGATGCATGGCCACCTCGAGTCCACCCGGCTCCTCATTCGTGATCTATAAGTCACTGAAAAGATAAGGAGAAGGTGAGTCACCAAGACTCGATGCATAATCCCCTCCGATTATAGCAACATACTTACACAAGTCATAAACAAGCAAACATGTCATGCACCCAAACCTAGCCATCCACAACTCCTTTTCTACCCCGGGTGGTACCAAACCACCGGTGGTGCCAAACCACCGAGACCCAAAGTCACCGATATCAATAATAATGTGGTGCCAAACCACTTTGGTGACCCAAAGTCACAAATAATTCATATGTGGGGCCAACCCACATTGTGATACCAAATCACTAGCGACAATCCCGTTTTATCAAATGTGGGGCCAACCCACTGTGGTGCAAAGCCACTGGGACGAGTCGCTATGAGGTGCCAAACCTCTGGTGACCCAAAGTCACGAAATCATCTGTGGTACCAAACCACTAGAGGTGCCAAACCTCTGGTGTCCCAAAGACACAGATATCAAATATTCCCCCTCCTCTCATATCACCTATAATTATGCAACACATATATAAATCATGCCAACATGCTTTAATATTACACATATATCAACTATATCGTAGGTCATAGCATCAAATATCATATGGCATAATCTCATTAGAACGAACTTACCCAAAATCCATGCTCATACCCGTTAAGGTATCATATCGTGATCTACACAACTTTCGATTTTTAACATGTTTAGGTTATTAGCATATCTACTATGATTAAGAAGTGTGTAAGTTACACACCTGATCAATAACACGATTGCTGAATCCTGAAGTTCCCGATCTAACACACTAGATCTCCTTTATCCTATATTCGTCCAAACCAATATCATTAACAAAAGTTATTCGGTTCCACTTACAAATCCCGAAAAATGAGATAATTCACAATAAGACCCTTACCAAGATTGATTACACCCGAGCCCTTAGGCTTAAGTCCCACGCCCACAAATCCCGGAGATCTACTCCTCCTACAATCGGCCAACTAAACAAGGTCACTAATAGCCTTTGGCTTTTCAAAAGAATGATAGAAAGATTAGATCGACATGAACCCTTACCATAGACTTAATGAAACCGATTGGCAAAGAATAAATAACCCCGATCCACTACATCAAATCCTGAAGAACCTAGGAGAAATCGGTTTCCATAGATGATTAGGAATCATGTCAACAAATGCCGAAATTTGGCTTTTGTCCCCATGTGAGTCGACAGAGAAAAGAGAAAGGAAATAACAGAGATTCGACCAAGAACACTTACCCTTTTCAGATCCGATTAAAGATGAAACCAAGAGGGATCCATGCTTGATTGATATTCGGCCAAAGATAGAACAAGATGGGGAGAGTTGAGAGAGATTTCGACAATAGGGTTGAAAAAAAATGATGAAGAGAAGAGAATAGATTCGGCTTTTGAGCAAAAATGAGAGAAGATAAGTGAAACAAGTTTCAACTTCAAAGAAAATGAGAGGAAAACAAAGAGAATTCGGCCTAAGAGGTTTCGGTTCAAAGAAGAAAAGAAATAACTTAAATGGGGTTCAGCTAGAGGCTCCTAAAGAGTTTCGACAATGGCCTAAGAAGCTTTCGGCTTTTGCTTCAAATGGTGCATTGAGGAGAATTCGTAAGTTAAAAAAAAGAAAGAGGGTTTTGGTTTGCTTCTCAACCGAATGAATCAAGGCTTTTGCTTGCCGAAAATGTCACCGAGCCTGACTATGGAGAAACGACACCTCTCCTAAGTCTCCCAACCGATTACTCTTCTCACACCAGAGTTTAGATTTCGGCAAACTCTCTGAATCACTCTTGGCCAACCATTCAAATGAGTTTAAATTGATCAAACTCCTAAATCCCCTCTTCTCCACTCATTTCAATCTTATCTGATAGAGTTTGAGCTAAGCACAACTCTTCCCTCCTTGACGTCAAAATGGTAAGGAGAAAATGGGATTTCTGCTGCTCGAACCTGAGCTCCCCCTTCCCTACATGTGGCATCACTTTCAAGGCCCTAAGTGGCAGCTCCTTGCCACTCTTCCAAGCAAATCCTTGTGCTTAAATTCCCCACGAAATATACTTAACCCCTAGCACCTTTAGCTCCCTTAAACTAAAGCTTAAAAACAAACTTTTGGCCTACCCTTGACTTATAACTAGACTCTAGAACCCCTCAATTAATAACACAATTAATCAATACATATGCAAAGAAGTTCAAACCCAATAGCTGCTATTTATGGATGTTACAGTTCTACCCTCCTTAAAAATAATTTCGGCCTTGAAATTACCTGGTCAAAAGAGTTGGGGGTATTGCTGCCTCATCACATCCTTTGGCACCCATGTAGCTTCTTCCACGCCATGGTTTTGCCATAATACTTTCACTAATGGAACTGATTTCCTGTGCAAAACCTTCACATCCCGAGCTAGAATCTGTACTGGTTCCTCTTCCATGGTCAAATCTGGGCTCACCTCAATTTCCTCCACTGACACAACATGCGATGGATCTGAAAAGTAGCGCCTAAGCATGGAGACGTGGAATATATCATGTATCTGACTCAGTTCCGCTGGCAATTCGAGCTAATAAGCTACTGGTCCTACTCGTCTTAACACCTTATATGGGCCAATAAATCTTGGGCTTAGCTTGCCTTTCCTTCCAAACCTCAGCACCTTCTTCCATGGCGAGACCTTCAGAAAAACCTTGTCACCCACTGCAAACTCAATATCTCTCCGCTTAAGATCGGTATATGACTTCTACCTATCCGAAGTTTCCTTTAGACGAGCCTGAATCAACTTGACTTTATCCTCGATCTCGGCAACCAACTCCGGTCCCAACATCTGACGCTCCCCAACTCATCCAGCATATAGGTGTACGACACTTCCTACCATACAACACCTCATACGGTGCCATCTTAATGCTTGCCTGGTAACTATTGTTGTATGCAAATTCAGCTAACGGTAGAAACTCTTCCCAGCTGCCTCTAAAGTCCAAGACACAGCCTCTCAACATATCCTCCAAGATTTGTATAACTCTTTTCGACTGTCCATCCGACTGCGGATGAAATGTCGTACTAAAATCCAACCGCGTACCCAACGCCTGATGCAATACTTTCTAGAATCTCGACGAGAATCTGGGATTCCTATCCCAGATGATTGATACTGGCACACTGTGTAACCTCACTATCTCTACCACATGCAGTTTAGCTAACTTCTGGAGTGAATAATCGACCCTTACAGATATAAAATGGGCTGATTTAGTCAAATGGTCCACAATCACCTAGACTGAGTCCTTCTTGCTAGGCGTAAGGGGTAGCCCACTGACAAAGTCCATAGTGATCTTTTCCCACTTCCATTGAGGAATCTTCACCGGCTGAAGTAAACCTGACGACAGCTGATGTTCAGCTTTGACCTGCTGACACGTCAGACACTTACCCACAAACTCAGTCACTTCTCACTTCAGCCCTGGCCACCAGAACTACTCTCGCAAATCACGGTACATCTTGCTACCTCTAGGATGCATAGCGTATGGGCTGCTATGTGCGTCCTGAAGAATCCTCTGCCTTAACTCGATGTCCTTCGGCATACAAGCTCTCCCTTGAAAACACAACACTCCATCTTTGGTCAAGCTGTAACCTTCCAAACCACCACTCTACACTTGCAATCTCCGAGCATTCAAACCCTCATCCACTAATTGTTTCTCTTTAATCTACTCTACCCAAGTCGACAAACTCAGAATTCCACCGAGAAGACACCGTCGTCATACAAGCTAAGATGGGCAAACATCGCTCTTAGGCCCGACACTATCTTATGGCTCAACGCATCTGCAACCACATTAGCCTTGCCCGGATGATACTCAATTGAATAATCGTAGTCCTTCAACAACTCAATCCATCTGTGCTGTCTCAAATTTAAGTCCTTCTGAGTCAAGAGATACTTCAGACTCTTGTGGTCCGTGTAGACTATCGACTTCTCCCCACACAAATAGTGTCTCAAAATATTCAGGGCGAAAACCACTGCAGCCAACTCCAAGTCATGTGTCGGATAGTTAACTTCATGTGGTCTTAGTTGTCGAGACGCATACGCCACTACCTTCCCTTCTTGCATCAGCACACATCTCAAGCCAGTATGCGATGCATCACAGTAGACCGTGAATTCTTTTTCTGCCTCAGGCTGAACCAAAATCAAAGCTTCCGTTAGAATCTTTCTCAACTTGCCAAAACTTTCCTGTTGTTTCTCAGACCACACAAATGGAATTCCTTTCCTCAATAACTTGGTCAACAGTGCGGCAATCAGAGAAAATCCTTCTACAAATCTTCAGTAATACCCTGCCAGACCTAGAAAACTTTGAACCTCCACTGCTGACTTAGGTGGTTTCCAGTCCAATACTGCCTCGATCTTGCGAGGGTCCACTCTAATCCCTTCAGCTGACACCATGTGACCTAAGAAAGTCACCTCCACGAGCGAACTCACACTTATCAACTTAGCAAATAAGCGCTTCTCCTCGGATTTGCAAAACTACCCAAGTCGCATCATGATCCTCCTCAGATCTCGAGTACACCAATATGTCGTCTATAAATACCATGAAAAATTGGTCCAAGTACGGTTGGAACACCTGATTCATCATGTCCATGAATGCCACTAGTATGTTAGTCAACCCAAACGGCATTACCATAAACTCGTAGTGCCCATACTGAGTGCGAAACGCCGTCTTGTGGATATCAGCCTCCTTCATTTTAAGCTAATTATACCCCAACCTTAGATCGATCTTCGAGAAAACTGATGCCCACTTAAGCTGATCAAACAAGTCATCGATTCTTGGCAATGGATACTTGTTCTTAATTGTTAGCTTGTTCAACTGGTGGTAGTCTATGCACATCCGCATTGTACCATCCTTCTTCTTAACAAAGAGCACCGGCGCTCCCCAAGAGAAACACCTGGCCAGGTAAAACCCCAGTCCAACAATTCCTGGATCTGAGCCTTCAACTCTACCAACTCCTTTGGCGCCATTCTATACGGGGCAATAGACACTGGCGCAGTTCCGAGTAACAAATCTATACTGAATTCAACTTCCCGATTTGGAGGCAGACCCGGAAGTTCTTTAGGGAATATGCCAGCAAATTCTTTCACTGTTCGGACATTCTCCACTGCTGACTCCTTGGCCTCCAAGGCACACACCTGAACCAGAAACGCCTCACGACCCTTCTCGACCATTTTCTCCGCTCTTGATCAGAGACCACATTGTATAAGTAATCTCTCCTATCACCTATCATCACCACCTCCTCACCTTCTATTGTCTTCAACACCATGCGCTTAGCCGCGCAATCCAAACTGGCCTGGTCCTTCACCAACCAGTCCATTCCGAGAATTAGATCGAACTCCCTAAACGGTAGTTCCATCAAATCAGCCAAAAACACGACCCCTTGAAGTTCTAAGAGTACATCCCTATATAGTTTATTTACTCCTACTGAGTGACCTAGAGGGCTAATTACTGTCATCTCCCTAGAAGTAGTCTCAAAGTCTAGGTTCATAGTCTCTACTATACTACTTGCAACATACGAATGCATCGAACCCATATCTATCAAAGGAGTATATGATAATCCAAAGATTAGGAATGTACCGGTTATGACGTCCGGTACGTCGCCCTCCTCTCAACGCCTCACTGCATATACCAATCCAGGTTGTCTTGTTTCAGTGTTGCCTGCACCTCTGCCCGGTGCCCCACGGCCCCAACCAGAACCATTTCCTCCTTTACCAGCACCACGACCCCACTACGGTTGCGGCCCTTCATTCTTAAACTGAGCACGCCCCGCCCCTCAGATTGAATCCTGGCTAACTTCCGGGGACAATCTCTCACCCGATGATCCAGCGATCCACACTCAAAACATCCTTTACCACCGGTCTAACATCCTCCCCAATGAGATTTTCCACACCGATTACACTGTGCTGGTCCTTGATTCGCAGCAGGTCTCCTAGACTGATTTGGCCCACCTTGCCTAGCCCTTTTCTGAGAGTTTTCGATTGATCTAGATGGTCCAAACCCTCTCTTCTGTCTATTCCTATCCGTATTCTATCTCATCGATTCCTTAACCCCTTTGGCTACTTAGCGTTCTCTAGCAATACAGTAAACTCCCGCTCTGGCTGTGGAGCAATCAGTAATCTCAGCTCATCCCTCAGTTGTCCTTGAACCAGACACATCGCTCATGCTCCGTAGCCACAATACCACGAGCATACCGGCTCAACCTCAAGAATTTCGCCTCATACTCCGCTACGGATCGCCTCATACTCCGCTACAGACTTACTCCCCTGAACCAGCCTCAGAAATGACTTCCTCTGCGCATCAATATAACTGGTCCCCATATATTTCTTCTGATAAGCTACCCTGAAATAATCCCAAGTGAGATCATCTGCTGCAGCACCGTCCCGAACCGTGAGCAACCACTGGTATGACTCATCTCAAAGAAGCGACACTACCCCTTTCAGTTTCTCCTCAGCCATCAGATCCAAATCATCCATGATTCATTCCGTCGCCTCCAACCAATACTCAGCCGTATTGGGTGCCACACCAGAAACACCTCGGAACACCTCAGCCCAATTGGCTCGGAGTCACTCAGATACGAATTTTGAGCTCCCGTACCTCTACCTGCTCCAACCACTTTTTGAAGCACCCGCAGCATTGCCTGCGACAATGCATCATCCCCGTCTGATCCTGGTACTCAACACCAGCAGCTGGTGGTGGTGGTGTCTCATTCTCTAACTCTTGACCAGACCTAACTGGTTCCGATACGGTCATTCTGCCTCTGCCATGACCTCACACATTACGACCATGTCCCCTAGAACTCTTGACTATGCTCGCTCTTTAATCTGCTTTAAAAATTTTATGCATTAGTTTTTGTTCCAGTGATTACCCACGAGCAAGTTTTATGTAAGGAAGTTTAGTAGTAGTTCTTTCGATCATCACAAGGTTTTCATTTTAAGTCTTCTACCCTTATTCAGAGAATCACGTTCATTCCTCAATAACATCCTCCACCCACACTCACCACTTGTAGGGGTATTCTCGTCATTTTACTACGCGGGGGTATTTCTATAATTTAGCCTATCAAGGTATTTTAGTAATAAATCAGGGTTAATTTGGAAATCTTTACAAATCATAGGTATTTCAAAATTCCAAAAATTGGGGGTATTTTGGTAATTTCATAAACTAGGGGTATTTTTATAATTTTACAAAATAGGGTTCCAGGTGATTTTATGAAGTAAGGGTGTTTTGAGAATTTTCAATTCGGGGGTACTTAGGTAATTTTTCATATCGAGGGTATTTTGATAATTTTACAAGTTAGGGGTAATTTGGTCAATTTACGAATTAGGGGTATTTTGGTCATTTTTCAAATCAAGGGTACTTTGGTAATTTTGAAACCATGGTTTAATTTTAGGGTTGTACAAAACAAGGTGGCTGGTCCCTTTCGAGTTTTAGTTATCAAATTTAGCTTGTGAATAAGTCGCATCAGTTAGGGTGAACCGTCACTACGCACCAGGTAGGATTCGAGTGAGGAGGAGGTGAGTCACTAGGACTGCTTAAATACCAAGCTCCCCCTGAATCTAATCCTAGACATGCACACAATAGTTACCACACCCTTAACTTAGCGACATACCCACAGGTTTGTTTAGTGGATCTTTAAGTCTTATGTAATTTGTATTTGAGTAAGCTATTCCTAGTGTTCAATATCTCCTAATCTACTAATCTACGATCCCGAAACACCCATTTCCCCCACATATAATTCACACAATGGTCAGGGATACTTACCTGGGCGGATTGGTGCTGGAGACTCGGTGCCATGCTGTTCAAACCATATACATTTCCAAAAAAAACTTTTCAAACCCTACTTTTAAATATTTTGGGCCTCGATCCCACAGTCGAGCTTTTGAACTTGGCTTTGATACCAATTATGTAACACCCCAAACCCGGTCAACACACCATGACCGAATCTGGCATGCTACGGAGTGAAAACCTTTTTAAACCAAAAGTTTGTCGGATAATTTTCTTAACAAAACTTTTTCATAGTATGAAAGATTTAGAAATCCTTGTTTAAGATGATTTTGAAATCGTGTGATGGTTGCTTTAAAACTCATGCTTAAAAATCTACTTATTGTTGCAAGTTTTTAGAAAACATACAATACTTGTTGAAAACCGAGTACGATGAGTATAATCGAGTTAAAACCATTTGCTTTTGAAGTTGTTTGGAAATTTAAGCTTGAAAACATTCAAGTTACCTTTGTTATCATCTTATAAGTGGTGTTACCCGATGGCAACGCTTAAAAAAACCCAAGGAGTTATAGTTTTGAAAACTTTGCTTTTTACCGGTTAATTTAACAAGTTCATATATCCAACATATGTATAATATAATCAAAATAAAAGCAAATAATAAAAACCTAGAATAATACTTAGCGGCCTTATTACAAACTCGAAACCAAATTTAAAGAAAATTAATAAAAAAAGAGATAGCAGTTTAAAGTCAAAACCAAACTAAGATGCATGGACACCTCGAGTCCACATGGCTCCTCATCTGCGATCTACGAGTCACCTGAAAAGATAAGGGAGAAGGTGAGTCACCAAGACTCAGTGCATAATCCCCCTCCCGATTATAGCAACATACTTACACAAGTCATAATCAAGCAAACATGTCATGCACCCAAACCTAGCTCCTTTTTCTACCTCATGTGGTACCAAACCACTGGTGGTGCCAAACCACTGGTGACCCAAAGTCACTGATATCAATAATAATGTGGTGCCAAACCACTGGTGACCCAATGTCACAAATAATTCATATGTGGGGCCAACCCACATTGTGATACCAAATCACTAGCGACAATCCCGTTTTATCAAATGTGGGGCCAACCCACTGTGGTGCAAAGCCACTGGGACGAGTCGCTATGAGGTGCCAAACCTCTGGTGACCCAAAGTCAGGAAATCATCTGTGGTACCAAACCATTGGAGGTGCCAAACCTCTGGTGTCCCAAAGACACAGATATCAAATCTTCCCCCTCCTCTCATATCACCCATAATTATGCAACACATATATAAATCATGCCAACATGCTTTAATATTACACATATATCAATTATATCGTAGATCATAGCATCAAATATCATATGGCATAATCTCATCAGAACAAACTTACTCGAAATCCATGCTCATACCTGTTAAGGTATCATATCGTGATCTACACAAGTTTCGGTTTTAACATGTTTAGGTTATTAGCATATCTATCGTGATTAAGAAGTGTGTAAGTTACACACCGATCACTAACGTTATTCTTTGAATCACAAGTTCCCAATCTAACACACTAGATCTCCTTTATCTTATATTCGGCCAAACAAATATCATTAACAAAAGTCATTCGGTTCCACTTGCAAATCCCGAAGAGTGAGATAACGCACAATAAGACCCTTACCCCTTAGGATTAAGTCGCACGCCCACAAATCCCGAAGATCTACTCCTTCCTACAATCAGCCAACTAAACAAGGTCACCAATAGCCTTTGGCTTTTCAAAAGAATGATAGAAAGATTAGATCGACATGAACACTTACCACAGACTTAATGAAACCGATTGGCAAAGAATAAATAACCCCGATCCACTACTTCAAATCCCAAAGAACCTAGGATAAATCGATTTCCATAGATGATTAGGAGTCATGTCAATAAATGCTGAAATTTAGCTTTTGTCCCCATGTGAGTCGATAGAGAAAAGAGAAAGGAAATAACAGAGATTCGACCAAGAACACTTACCCTCTTCAGATCCAATTAGAGATGAAACCAAGGGGGATCTATGCTTGATTGATATTCAGCCAAAGGTAGAACAAGATGGGAAGGGTTGAGAGAGATTTTGGCAATAGGGTTGAAAAAAAAAGATGAAGAGAAGAGAATAGATTCGGCTTTTGAGCAAAAATTGGAGAAGAGAAGTGAAACATGTTTTGGCTTCAAACAAAATGAGAGGAAAACAAAGGGAATTCAGCCTAAGAGGTTTCGGTTCAAAGAAGAAAGGAGAGAACTCAAATGGGGTTCGGCTAGAGGCTCCTAAAGAGTTTCGACAATGGCCTAAAAGCTTTCGACTTTTGCTTCAAATGGTGTATTGAGGGAGAATTCGGCAAGTTAAAAAAAAAAAAGAAAGAGGGTTTCGGTTTGCTTTTCAACCAAATGCATCAAGGCCTTTGCTAGCCGAAAATGTCACCTAGCCTGACTATGGAGAAACGACACCTCTCCTAAGTCTCCCAACCAATTACTCTTCTCACACCAGAGTTCAGATTTTGTCAAACTCCGTGAATCACTCCTGGCCAACCATTCAAATGAGTTTGAATTGATCAAACTCCTAAATCCCCTCTTCTCCACTCATTTCAATCTTATCTGACAGAGTTTGAGCTGAGCACAACTCCTCCCTCCTTGGCGTCAAAATGGTAAGCAGAAAATGGGATTTCTGCTGCTCGAACCTGAACTCCCCCTTCCTTACATGTGGCGTCACTTTCAAGGCCCTAAGTGGCACCTCATTGCCACTTTTCCAAGCCAATTCTTGTGCTTAAATTCCCCACGAAATATACATAACCCCTAGCTCCTTCAGCTCCCTTAAACTAAAGCTTAAAAACAAAATTTTCCTGTAGCTCGGGCCTAGCCTTGACTTATAACTAGAATCTAGAACCCCTCAATTAATAACACAACTAATCAATACATATGCAAAGAAGTTCAAACCCAATAGCCCCTATTTAAGGATGTTACAAAGCCTATTTATTTACACATTTGTTTTCATTTTAGTTTTGTTTTCATCTCTTCGTCTTAAACACCTAGTTTTAAACTAACCAAAAGTGCTAATTTCGGACCACACAACCTTGCAAACGAGCATGGTCTGGCCGTGTGGAACTACAGAATCTTTGTACTAATAATGGCAGAAGAGGTACAAGTCAGAGAGAATCAAATCTTTGAGTCACGGACTCCAACCACCATGCCACGGGCACCGACAAAATGCCGCGGCCGTGGACGACACTGACTTATCACCAACGGGTGTAGCAATCTATAAAACGGGTGTGGGTGAACCAACACGCCTAGACACGGCCGTGTGAGGTAGCCTTATGAATCGACAAGCCTACGGTCCATGGGCTTAGGGAGCATTAAACCCCAAAACTCTATTTAAACCCAACCTCCATTTCCCCTTATTCTCACCAACTCCCCATCTTTTCTTTTCTGCCTTCTTTTCTCAAATTTCTCTCTTCTCCATGACAAGTCTCTAAACTCTTGAGCCTACACATATCCATGTCAAAGAAGCGAAAAAAGCCAATCATAATCTCCCAGAGGGAGATCGATCTACATAAGTTCATGCCAGCCGCTTTATCCACTCTACAAGCTAAGGGTCTTTGAGACCATTTAACTTTTATTCTACTTTTCTTTTTTGCTTCAATTTCATTCTCTTTGACCCTCTTATGCTTGATTTAGTTTATTTTATTCTAGTTTCTTTGTTTTAGGTTCTTTAGGCTGCTAAGGAATCACATCGAAACCACAGCCACCGGCTCAACATAGCCTTAGGAATCACACCCACCTCGCGAACCATTCAATAATAAGGACTCCTCAATCCATTCATCTTTTATGTTAATTTTATCTTACTTTCTATTTTCTTTCCCTTTAGTTTTCTTGTCCTTAAATACATAATTAGTTTTTTTTGAATGTGTCTTAATAATTCTTGGCTAATCCGTCGCGAGTTTCCCAATTTTTTCATCTAGCACAGTGATTGTTGGCATCCACCACAGCACCACCGCCTCCTCCTCCAAATCAGGTCAGGAATTATAATCCCAAAAAAAATTCAGGAAGTGTCACTTTCTCCCTTCTCTTTTGATTTCAGTATCACATGATTATTTGTCTATCTTTGTATATTGATGGCAATGTACATCTTAAGTGTGGGGGGTAAAAGTGCCTAACTTTTTGCATTATTCTTAAATCCCTAAATTATATCTAGTTCTTAAGTAATGTCTTCATATTACTAATTAGGATGAAATTTCTAATGATTTATGATTCTTATTGATATGTTTTTGAGTAAGTCATAGTTAATTGTGCATTGATGATTTATACTTTAAGATACTAAAGAATCAAGCATGATAAGTCTATTTTTTAGAAATAAAAATTTTTAGGTTGTCTACCTGAATTTGAATATTACTTAAAGTTTGAAATTTATGAGGTTGACATCAAAAACACCCATAATTTTTGTGAGATTTTGAGCCTTACAGAGCATATATTCTTTTCATGCTCACTTTTTTATTATAAGTGTGTCAACATTGAACTGTTATTCTAGAACTTGCCTCAATTATATATGTTAAGACCGCATTTTTGATTTGATATACTGAGATGATAAAGGCACCTAGGTTTTAACTCATTCACTCCACTAAAAAGCCTACCTTCATAATTAACCCCTAGTGAACCTTTTTGACCCTAACAACCCTTTTTATGGATTTACCCACTAATATTAACCCAAAACCCTGCTCGTATTTGTTATCACCATTCCTTTGACTACTCTTCTATCGAGAATTGATTTGATCAGTTGCCTAATTACTTTATTTCAGTTGATAAAGTTCTTTCTTATATTATGTAAATATTTGACTTATTCTTAAAAAAATCGAAGTATATTCATTATCAGTTCTGTAATTAAGTGAGCTTACATGTTTAAATTCAACATCTTGAAGAAGAAGATCGTATTATTAGTATTTTAAATTTTCATGTGATATAATTATTCAGGTTATTAGTTCATTTTTCTAAAGTTAGGTAATTTGTCAATTCAATCTAGATTCTAGCCCTTCTAATTTAGCCTTTATCCACACCATTAACTCAAGCCTCGTTACAACTCTGTTAAAGGCCTTTTGATTTGTGTATCATCTCATATTACAGTGGTGGAGATTTGACTTTCAGGCAAGCCTATGGGATTAACTTTTCAGGTTCGACTTATGAGTGCTTTTTCCTAAACCTTAAACACTTCGAGTGCTTTGAGTGAATCTTTAGTGAAGATGTCAATCCTTGTCGGTTTTGAATCAGAGGTAATTATTTAGATAAAGGGAGACACCTATGTTTTCATGCTACAAATATATGACTTAGAATTGTTTGAATCTTTAGGAGTCTTTGAGTTAAATTATCCATGTATAAATTATCTATGAATTATGATGAGGCATTGTTAATGAGAATTATGAATTGTGGAAAGTTCATTTTAATTGTAAGTTGAGAATTTTGCTTGGGGACAAGAAAAAGCTTAAGTGTGGGGGTATTTGATAAACCGTAAAAGTAACATATTTTAATCCCACATTTAGCATACTTTTGGTTGATTTATTCCCTGAATTGTGTAAAAAGGTGCTCTTAATCCTTTCTTTTCATGTTTTATACTCAGGAAAGCACCTAGGGATGGAAAGAACGAGAAACGGGCCTAAAACGGATCAAACTAGGCCAAAGTGGAAATTGACACGGCCTGGGCCCAAGACCACACTGTAACACCCCAAACTCGTCCCATGTGTTATTACCGGATTTGACATGTCACACGAAGAAAACGAGTAAAGAACTTGTGATTCTTTATTAAAGATGTTGTTGTTTGGTTATAGTTTAAGAAAACAAGTTTGATAAAATACTACTAATTTTGAGAATTTGATTTGTAAATTGAATATCGAACTAACGAATTAAAACCGTGACTTTTGAAAATATAGTTGATAATTTGAGAGAAAATTTCCAAGTTAAAATATTTGTAAAAGTTTATTAGTAAACCCATTTGTTAATCAATTTTTTTTTTTGAAAATCGTTGGTTATGCTTTTAGAAAATCTCCATTTAAAAATAATTCAAACAACATAATAAATACGTCAAACATAAAGCAAAATAAAATAATCCAGAGGCCTTATTACAACATAAAAATCCAAATAGTAATAATAACAAAATAGAGCAGAAAAGTAATTTACTAAAGTTCGAAACATTTATTTCTGAAGTATGGCCTCCACTGAGTCATCCATGGACCCAAGTCCTCATCACTGAGATTTATCTACAAGGATTAAGAAAGAAAGGAGGGTGAGTTACAAGAACTCAGTGCATAATCCCCTTACCGCTATCCACTGGGCCTGAACCAGTTTTGCAACAACTTGGGCCGGAGCCCATGTAGCATAATACTGGGATGAAACCCATATACATGACAGAATGTATATTTATGTGCAATGTATGCAACCCAACCCATCCTAGTAATCCATCCGCTACACACCACCATACCATCCCATCACACCTGTGGGGATCAAGTCAACCCACCCCACCAAACACACCAATCGCAGGCAACTTGCCATTTATAATATATTTTGATTGTGGCCAAGCCACTAGAATCATATTGAATCATAATAACATTTTTACGGCAGTGCCACTGGACTACACTTCTCCTCAACATTTTTCCCATCCCATGCAAAATTATGTAAATGCAACATAATAAAGCATAAGATTTACAATTATAAATAACAATCATTAATCCAAAAATTTGTTACGATAAATCGCCCATGTAACAGACCGAATTTTACCCTAGTCGGAATGGTGGTTTTGGGACCACGAATTGAGTCCGAGAAAATTTTAATATTTTATTTTGTGTTTATTATGTGTGAATTAAAAAGGTGTGAAAGTTTCGTAGAAAAATTTTATTGTTTAAGTGCTCAATTTGATAAAAAGGACTTGATCGCATAAAGAGTAAAAGTGGCATGCTAAAGTGAAATGTACCTTTTTGATTGTGGCTTTTAAAGTGGATGTCCTAAAAGGACAATTAGCCCATTTCTTTAGTAGTGGACGGCAATGATAAAAAATAGGTAGTGGGAAAGGTTTAATTTTTTTTTTATTTGATAAGAAAAGGCATTATGAAATAATATAATAATAAAGTGATATCATTAAAATAAAAGAAAGCAAACATTATCATCTTCATTTTGATATCACCAAAAATAAAAGGAGAAAAGAAGGATTCAAGCTCTCCACATTTCGGCATTCTTGCATGTTCTAATAAGGTTAGTGATTAGCTTAATTTTTGTAAATTTTAACATTTTTGAAGTGGTTGACATGTATATTTGCTAGCCCATGTTCGAATTTTGATTTTGGTGGTATGTTTCAAGTGTTGCCATGGACGAAAATTGGGTGTTTGTATGATTAATGATAGTATACGTTATATATAAGTTAGATTAATAAGATTTCCTTTAGAACTTTTTGATAGATTTTGGTATAAGGGAGATTTTGTAAAAATAAAAATTTTGGAGGGACTAAATATCAACAAAAAGGGAAGAATTGATTTGATGGGAGGGCTATAAATATTCGGCCCTTAATTGATATGGTAAAATTCTAGATATTTTGTGTTTTGAACTATAAGGACTTATTTGTAAACATTGTAAAAGTCAGGGGTAAATTTGTAACTTATTAAATTATGTGTTTAAGGATCAAATTGAGATGAAATGTACTTGAATGAGCTAAATTTTAATGTGTTTTAGATCAAGACCAAAGAAAAATGGATTTAGATCGAGAAAGTCAAGGTTCTCGAATAGCCGATTTGCACGGTCTATCGACAACCGAGGTAAGTCCTGTCGATACATATCAAAGAATTAATTATGAAAATATTAAATGTTAAAGTTTGATAAATTTGAGTATATACTTATGTCTTAGCGAATGTATATAAGTGAATTAGATTGATTGCATATTTTGATAATGTGATATGAATAAGCTTAGTTGAATAGTATATGTAATGTAATTATGAAATATGTGTGGATTGATTGACCATATTTGTATGTTTCGGGCTAAATGCCTAGCAGGCCTCGTCTTTGGGTGATATATTTTGGGCTAAATGCCTAGTAGGCTTTATGCTTGGTGATTTATTTCGGGCTTTAATGCCTAATGTGCTTTATCTTTGATTTATTTGAGCTTTAATGCCTAGCGTGCTTCGTCTTAGTGTTTAAATCTAGGACCTTCGGTCTAGCAGGTTTTATACCAGTGATTGTTATTACGAGCTTATGCTTATGAATGAAATGATCTAGTTAAAGGCTCATGTAAGAAAGTAAGGTATGTTATGTTTAATGTTACTTGAGTCGAGTTAATACCATGAGAACAGTGTTATGTACATTTGAGATTACAATTGATGTGCATGAGTATTAAATGATCGAATTTGAGCTTGATTGTACTATTATGGAGATTCAGATTTCAAATAGAAATGCTAAAAGTGAAAGAAATGTTAGTACGATAACATGGTTGATATGGATGTTGTACTTATACGATTTGGAACATGTGATTCTTGTAATATACTTACTTTATCCTTCGAAGAGATACAGGTTTATGGAAATGAAGTATAATTACTTCGGTTTATGAACTATTAGTATTTGGCCCTGTAGAAATCAACATATTTATAAGTATATGTGCAATGTCATAAGTTGAATGATTTAAATGTTTAAGTGTTTATATGTTACATTATCAAGAGCTTAGGACTTACTAAGTTAGTAAACTTATTTGTGTGAAATGTTCTTCTCTGTTTTATAGATTAGGTTCAGGCTGAAAGCTCAATGGGATCATCAAGAAAGTTGACAACACTATCAATCTAATTTGGTACTCTTTCATTTTGGTCTTCGAATAGAGGCATGTATAGGAAAGACTTTGATTTTATTTTGATGAAAACTTTTTGTTCATGTATATAATAGCCATGCGAATATCGCTATTCCTTTTGTTAAACTTTACTTATGAGTTAAGTATAATGGCATGTCCAATTGTTAATGTTTAAGTCTAATAGTTATGTTCTAGTAATGATCTTTGGGTATGTTAATGCTATTATTTTGCATGGTTGTGAAGGTTTTAGCTAGTATATGTATCCGGCCATTGTATATGTATATAATAGGTATGATTTGGTTGTGGTTCATGGCATTTTGAGTCTAAATAATGCTTTGATAGTGCATATTCGATCAAATTATATGTATATATATATTCAAGTTGTATAATATTTCATTTTTTTTATATGTACAATTGTTTGATGCATATGCATTTATATAATATATATATACATATGCATGTTTTTACAATGGTGAATTACTAGCATATTTAATTATATGGATTCGTGTATAATGATAAGTAATAAGGCATTACATGACATATTTGTTTATGATTTGTATGCGAAAATGATATATGTTAAATAGGAAATTGCAGCCATTACATGTATATAGAATGCATCAAAATTTCGTTTGATCAAAGTGTAAATAACCATTTAGTTTTATTTGGTGTTTAAGTGATCAGAGAGTGAATAGTATTTTGATACACGATTTAGTAACGTGGTAAAGTTATGCATAACGTATATATATTAGGCCATATTGAACATAGGATATGTTCGGCCATCACGTATTAATAATAAGGTTGCATGTACATTGGGTCAATGAGTAGGTATGTTTTGGCTGACTATATATATATATGTTGTGCGAGTACTTACATATACATGCATATATGGATAAGTTCTATGTGATTATATGATTGTATGAAAGCTGTATTTTCTTTAAAAATGCCTTGTAACCCTAATTCGGCAACGGATATGGGTTAGAGGTGTTACATTTGATTGGTATCAGAGCTACGATTTAGTCGATTCTAGGACTACTGTACTACTTAAAAGTCTAGCTATACATGCCTTTGAATTGTATATATGATAGTGTGGTGACTTGACAATTTCAATTGTATTTTATATAGTAAATGGATTCCGATCCCGATAGAGTAGTAGGTGATGATGTGGAGAGTGTTGCTTTGGTCTTGCACATGGATCAGCGCCATTAGACTCTCAACCGATTCGGGTAACCACGAGGAGAGGCTAAACAATCCTTCTACCAAATGATGAATGAATGGTTTACCTAGTTTGTTCAGAATAATCCGGCTGTACAACAACCTCCACCCCCGAATAATCCAACTCTGGTACCTTCAGCAGCCCCGATGATAGATCCAATGAGATCTAGTAGACCTCTTGTTGATAAAATCAGGAAATTTGGGGTTGAGGAATTCAAGGCTAATGATGATGATGATGCAGAGAGAGCTGAAATGTGGCTTGATAACACTATTCGGGTACTTGATGAGCTATCCTGCACTCTAGACGAATGTTTGAAATGTGCTATATCTTTACTTCGAGACACTGCCTATCACTGGTGGAATACACTAGTATCAGTGGTTCCAAAAGAGAAAGTGACATGGGATTTCTTCCAGAATGAATTCCGCAAGAAATATATTAGCCAGAGGTTCATCGACCAGAAACGTAAAGATTTTCTTGAAC
This sequence comes from Gossypium rotundifolium, assembly GCA_025506655.1. Classification (NCBI taxonomy): domain Eukaryota; kingdom Viridiplantae; phylum Streptophyta; class Magnoliopsida; order Malvales; family Malvaceae; genus Gossypium; species Gossypium rotundifolium. Next base: position 67,290,942 of record CP106725.1, read on the forward strand.
TAAAACAGGGCGAATAGCGGTGGATCTAATATGAGCGAAAATTTGTCGATTGAGCCGATATGCTCGGAGTGTGTATCAACCAAGCCATTATGTGCAAAAGGTTTGAAGATGGTTTGAATGAAGATTTAAAGTTGCTTGTTGGCATTCTCGAAATCAAAGAGTTTGTGACACTAGTCGAACGAGCTTGCAAAGTCAAGAGCTTGGGAAGGAGAAAAGAAAGGTCGAGATGAAGCTAGAGACACTCGTAAAAGATCATCGGTAAGAATTTCCATTCCACATCCAAGAAGTTTAGAGATGACTTCACCGACATAAAGCTACTTGATTCACCTAGACATGATCGACCTCCGGTGAGCTCCCGAGCTACCTCGATGGCGGTGTTGATAATGTTCCACGAATCGAGTTGAATGCAAACATTGTGGAAAATGGCATTCGGGAGTTGTAGAGTTCGTGATCGGTCCTGCTTTAAATGTCGATCTTCAGACCATTTTATTCGAGAGTGCCCGATGTTAGTGAAAGCGTAATCTGCGCAGTAACTCCGATCGAGCAAAGGCATCAAGACGGGGCGCACCACCGAGCATTCCGCAATGTAGGTGGTAGTCGAGAGGATGAAGAACACGGCGATTCGATCGAGGCTAGAACTCTAGCTAGAGCTTATGTTACTCGAGCGAGAGGATGCTTGCTTCTCCGATGTCATTACCGGTACTTTCACCCTTTATGATACTACTGTAATAGCATTGATTGATCCTGGATCGACCCATTCATATGTATGTGAAACTCTGGTATTCAGTAAGACTCTGCCAGTTCAGTCTACTGAGTTTGTGATTCACGTATCCAACCCTTTGGGTAGATGTGTGTTTGTTAACAAAGTGTGTAAAGGTCGCCCATTGATGAAACGGGATTTTTGCTTCCCAGTCGATTTAATGCTGTTGCCTTTCGATGAGTTTGATATAATTTTGGGAATGGACTGGTTAACTTCGCATGACGCAGTGGTGAATTGCAAAAGAAAGCTTATTGATTTGAGACATCAGAACGGTGAGATCATTAGAATTGAATCTAATGATTTAAGTGAGTTTCCTACAGTTATATCCTCGATGTTAGCCGGGAAGTATGTGAGAAAAGGGTGCGAAGCTTATTTGGCTTATGTAATCGGATAATAAATTGTCCGAGAAATGATTGAATCTGTCTGATTGTATGTGAATACCGGATGTGTTCCTCAAGAACTACCGGTTTACCTCCAAAGACGAGAGATTGAGTTTGGCATTGAATTAGCACCGAACGACTCGATCTCAATAGCTCCATATCGGATGGCACCTCTTGAGTTAAAAGAGTTGAAAGCACGCTACAAGAGTTAACAGATAGGGCTTTGCGCGACCAAGTTTCTCTCCTTGGGTGCACCATTCTTTTGTGAGAAAGAAAGATGGAACGATGCAAATGTGTATTGATTAACGGCAACTGAATAAGGTAACTATAAAGAATAAGTACCCGTTACCTCGGATTGATGTTTTGTTTGATCAGTTGAAGGGAGCTTCAGTATTTTCGAAGATAGATTTGAGATCGGGTTATTATCAGTTTCGAGTCAGAGATACAAATGTGCCAAAGATTGCATTCCGGACGAGGTACAGACATTTTGAGTTTTTGGTAATGCCTTTTGGGCTTACTAATGCACCTGCTATTTTTATGGATTTGATGAATCATGTTTTTAGACAGTTTTTGAATCGATTTATGGTAGTGTTTATTGATGATATATTGATCTACTCCAAAGATGAAATCGAGCATGCTGAACATTTGAGATTAGTGCTACAAACTTTGCGAAATTAGCAGTTGTATGCGAAGTTTAGTAAGTGTGAGTTCTGGATGAAAGAGGTCAGCTTTTTAGGACATGTCGTTTCAGCATCAGGCATTCGAGTTGATCCGAACAAAATCTTGGCTATACTTGATTGAAAGCCACCGAAAAATGTTTCGAGATTCGAAGCTTTCTATGACTTGCGGGTTACTATCGACGATTTGTGAAAGGTTTTTCTATGATAGCTACCCCGTTGACAAAATTATTGCAGAAAGATGTCAGGTTCGAGTAGTCAGAAAAGTGTCAGAAAAGTTTTGATCAGCTGAAAGCCCTTTTGACAGAAGCTCCAGTGTTAGTCCAGCCTGAATCGGGTAAAGAATTTGTTGTTTATTTTGATCCTTCTTTAAATGGTTTGGGCTGCGTTTTGATGCAGGAAGGCAAAGTTGTAGCCTACGCTTCAAGACAATTGAAGCTGCATGAAAGAAATTACCCGACGCATGACTTAGAACTTACAGCTATTGTGTTCGCATTAAAAATTTGGCGTCATTATTTATTTGGCGAGAAATGTCACGTTTATTTGGATCATAAAAGCCTAAAGTATTTGATGACTCAGAAAGAGTTAAATTTGAGACAACATAGATGGTTAGAACTATTGAAAGACTATGAGTTAGTGATTGACTACCATCCGGGAAAAGCTAACATTATTGCAGATGCGTTAAGTCAAAAATAATTGTTTGCTCTTCGTGCAATGAACGCACAGATAGCTATGTCTGGTGATGGTTTGATCATAGCCGAGTTACAAGCAAGACCGATGTTTATCCAGCAAATTTGTGATGCACAGAAAGTTGACAAGGATTTGATTGCTAGTCGAATCCAGTGTGAAAAATGTGCAGAATCAGATTTTCAGATTGATGCAAATGACTCTTTGAATTTTAAAAGCTGAATGTGTGTTCCGAAGAACTTAGATTTGATACAGATGATTCTGGGTGAGGCTCATAGTGGTCGATTATCAATACATCCGGGTAGCACAAAGATGTATAATGATTTAAAATAGTTCTATTGGTGGCCGGGCATGAAACGGGATATATCTGAATTTGTTTCGAAATGCTTAATTTGTCAGCAAGTAAAAGCTGAACATCAAGTGCCATCTGGACTACTTCAGCCAATCATGATACCTAAATGGAAATGGGATAGAATTACCATGGATTTTGTACCGGTCTTCCTATGACACCGAGTAAGAAAGATGTCATCTGGTTATAGTTGATAGACCGACTAAATCACCATTTTGTGCTTGGTTCAGCATGCACTTTTCATTCGATAAACTTGTTGAATTGTATGTATCTCAGATTGTGAGATTGCATGGTGTACCGAGTTCCATTGTTTCGATGAGACCCGAGATTTACATGTGGTTTTGGAAGAAGTTGCAAGATGCCTTAGGTACTAAACTGCATTTTAGTACAGCCTTTCATCCGCAAATGTATTTGTCGGTCTGAGCGAACTATTCAGATACTTGAGGACATGTTGAGATGTTGCGTTCTCAAGTTTGAAGGTACATGGGAACGATACCTACCTTTGATTGAATTTGCTTATAATAATAGCTTCCAATCTAGTATCAAAATGGCGCCATATGAAGCCTTGTACGGGTGAAAATGTCGAACTCCATTATACTGGACTGAGCTCAGCGAGAATAAGATACACGGGGTTGATTTGATTAAAGAAACATAACAGAAGGTAGCTATTATAAGAGACAATTTGAAAGTTGCTTCGGATCGTCAAAAGTCCTATGCTGATTTGAAACGTAAAAACATTGAATTTCAGGTCGGAGATCGTGTATTCTTAAAAGTTTCTACGTGGAAGAAAGTACTCCGATTTGGTCGGAAAGGCAAGTTGAGCCCGAGATTTATCGAACCGTATGAAATCGTTGAACGTATTGGACTTGTTGCTTATAGATTGGAGTTGCCTTCTGAGTTAGAAAAGATACATAACGTATTTCACGTTTCGATGCTTTGTAGATATAGATCAGATCCGTCGCATGTGATCACTTCGTCTGAGATTGAAATCTGACCAGATATGACGTACAAGGAAGAACCGATCTGTATTTTAGCTCGGGAAATGAAAGAGTTAAAAAACAAAAGAATTCCTTTAGTGAATGTATTATGGAGTTGGCACAGAGTTGAAGAGGCTACGTGGGAGCCTGAGGATTCAATGAGGTAACAATATCTGACTTTGTTTAAAGGTAAGATTTTAGAGGACGAAAAATCCTAAAGGGGGGAGAGTTGTAACAGATCGAATTTGACCCTAGTCGGAACGGTGGTTTCGGGACCACGAATCCGAGTCCGAGAAAATTTTTAATATTTTATTTTGTGTTTATTATGTGTGAATTAAAAAGGTGTGAAAGTTTCGTAGAAAAATTTTATTGTTTAAGTGCTCAATTTGATAAAAAGGACTTGATCGCATAAAGAGTAAAAGTGGCATGCTAAAGTGAAATGTACCTTTTTGATTGTGGCTTTTAAAGTGGATGTCCTAAAAGGACAATTAGCCCATTTCTTTAGTAGTGGATGGCAATGACATAAAATAGTTAGTGGGAAAGGTTTAATTTTTTTTTTATTTGAGAAGAAAAGGCATTATGAAATAATATAATAATAAAGTGATATCATTAAAATAAAAGAAAGCAAACATTATCATCTTCATTTTGATATCACCGAAAATAAAAGGAGAAAAGAAAGATTCAAGCTCTCCACATTTTGGCATTCTTGCATGTTCTAATAAGGTTAGTGATTAAGCTTAATTTTTGTAAATTTTAACATTTTTGAAGTGGTTGACATGTATATTTGCTAGCCCATGTTCGAATTTTGATTTTGGTGGTATGTTTCAAGTGTTGCCATGGACGAAAATTGGGTGTTTGTATGATTAATGATAGTATATGTTATATATAAGTTAGATTAATAAGATTTCCTTTAGAACTTTTGATAGATTTTGGTATAAGGGTGATTTTGTAAAAGAAAAATTTTGGAGGACTAAATATCAACAAAAGGGAAGAATTGAGTTGATGGGAGGGCTATAAATATTTGCCCTTAATTGATATGGTCAAATTCTAGATATTTTGTGTCTTGAACTATAAGGACTTATTTGTAAACATTGTAAAAGTCGGGGTAAATTTGTAACTTATTAAATTATGTGTTTAAGGATCAAATTGAGATGAAATGTATTTGAATGAGCTAAATTTTAATGTGTTTTAGATCAAGAGCAAAGAAAACGCATTTAGATCGGGGAAGATGAAGGTTCTCGAATAGCCGATTTGCACGGTCTATCGACAACCGAGGTAAGTCCTGTCGATACATATCAAAGAATTAATTATGAAAATATTAAATGATAAAGTTTGATAAATTTGAGTACATACTTATGTCTTAGCGAATGTATATAAGTGAATTAGATTGATTGCATATTTTGATAATGTGATATGAATAAGCTTAGTTGAATAGTATATGTAATGTAATTATGAAATATGTGTGGATTGATTGACCATATTTATATGTTTCGGCTAAATGCCTAGCGTGCCTCGTGTTTGATATGTTTCGGCTAAATGCCTAGCGTGCCTCGTGTTGGTGATTTATTTCGAGCTTTAATGCCTAGCGTGCTTTATGCTGGTGATTTATTTCGGGCTTTAATGCTCAGCGGTGCTCTATTTGCTTCAATGATTTATTTTATTTCGCTTTAATGCCTAGCGTGCTTCATGCCGATGTTTAAATCTAGGACCTTTGGTCTAGCGGTGTTTTATACCGTTGATTGTTAATACGAGCTTATGCTATGAATGAAATGATCTAGTTAAAGGCTCAGGTAAGAAAGTAAGGTATGTTATGTTTAATGTTACTTGAGTCGAGTTAATACTATGAGAACAGTGTTATGTACATTTGAGATTACAATTGATGTGCATGAGTATTAAATGATCGAATTTGAGCTTGATTGTACTATTATGGAGATTCGGATTTCAAATAGAAATGCTAAAAGTGAAAGAAATGTTAGTACGATAACATGGTTGATATGAATGTTGTACTTATACGATTTGGAACATGTGATTCTTGTAATATACTTACTTTGTGCTTCGAAGAGATACAGGTTTATGGAAATGAAGTATAATTACTTCGGTTTATGAACTATTAGTATTTGGCCCTGTAGAAATCAACATATTTATAAGTATATGTGCAATGTCATAAGTTGAATGATTTAAATGTTTAAGTGTTTGTATGTTACATTATCAAGAGCTTAGGACTTACTAAGTTAGTAAACTTATTTGTGTGAAATGTTCTTCTCTGTTTTATAGATTAGGTTCAGGCTGAAAGCTCAACGGGATCGTCAAGAAAGTTGACCACACTATCAATCTAATTTGGTACTCTTTCATTTTGGTCTTCGAATAGAGGCATGTATAGGAAAGACTTTGATTTTATTTTGATGAAAACTTTTTGTTCATGTATATAATAGCCATGCGAATATGGCTATTCCTTTTGTTAAACTTTACTTATGAGTTAAGTATAATGGCATGTCCAATTGTTAATGTTTAAGTCTAATAGTTATGTTCGGTAATGATACTGGGTATGTTAATGCTATTATTTTGCATGGTTATGAAGGTTTTAGCTAGTATATGTATTCGGCCATTGTATATGTATATAATAGGTAGGATTTGGTTGTGGTTCATGGCATTTTGAGTCTAAATAATGCTTTGATAGTGCATATTCGATCAAATTATATGTATATATATATATTCAAGTTGTATAATATTTTATTTTTTTATAAGTACAACCGTTTGATGTATATGCATTTATATAATTTATATATATATATATACATATGCATGTTTTTACAATGGTGAATTACTAGCATATTTAATTATATGGATTCAGCGTATAATGATAAGTAATAAGTCATTACATGACATATTTGTTTATGATTTGTATGCTAAAATGATATATGTTAAATAGGAAATTGCACCATTACATGTATATAGAATGTATCAAATTTCGTTTGATCAAAGTGTAAATAACCATTTAGTTTTATTTGGTGTTTAAGTGATCGAGGTGAATAGTATTTTGATACGATTTAGTAACGTGGTAAAGTTATGCATAATGTATATATATATATTAGGCCATATTGAACATAGGATATGTTCGGCCATCACGTATTAATAATAAGGTTGCATGTACATTGGGTCAATGAGTAGGTATGTTTTGGCTGACTATATATATATGTTGTGCGAGTACTTACATATACATGCATATATGGATAAGTTCTATGTGATTATATGATTGTATGAAAGCTGTATTTTCTTTAAAAATGCCTCGTAACCCTAATTCGGCGACGGATATGGGTTAGAGGTGTTACAACCCAATTATAGAACTGTGTAATTCAGCCCACTAAAGCATTCCAGCAATTCGGCCCATAGGGGCATTTTCGTAATTCGGCCCATAGGGGCATTTCGGTAATTTTGCAACCCAGAGGTGTTTTAGTAATTTTACCCATTGAGGGTATTTTCGTAAGTTTGCAACCCCGGACTTAACTACTAATTGGGGGCACAAAATTTGAAACTGTCCATCTGCGTCATATTGACTAAATTGAATATAACTCGAGTTAAGAAACTCAAAATTTAGATCCGTAAATTTTCCTTGAAACTAGACCCATATATATTCTTATTACAATTTTTCCAGAATTTTTGGCGTAGCCATTTAGTACAGTTTATTCATTAAAGCTTCCCCTATTTCACTGACCAACTGTTCTGACCTCTCTTATCTTAAATTCAAATATCTCCTTGTACAGTTTTCATATGTTGCTCTCACTTGTTTATATTGAAATTAGACTCACTAAGGACTATATACATATAAATTATAACTCATAATTCACTTTGTACAATTTTGAATGATTTTTCCAAGATAGAACAGGGAACCACGAAGTCATTCAGAACCAGTCTCACTAAAATTAAAATATCACAGAATATAAAATTTCTCTGCCTACTCTGATTCATTCATATAAAAATAGACACAATCAGCTTTAATTCTATATCTTATTCACTTTCTAATTCCCTTTCTCATATTTTTCATGATTTTTCTAAATCACATCACTACTGCTAACCAAAAACTATTTCATTGCAAAATATGGTTACCACTATGAACATACGCATGCCCGAGTGATCACATATGCTGATTTCCGATTTTTTGATCTTTTGACCGAATCACAAAACATTTCATGAATATATTTAGAGAAGTGTGGGATTATACACCATTTCCAAAATGTATTCGGAAGGGGTATCGGATTACACACCTTATTCGGATTTCCTAAAGAACCACTTTTCGTTGCCCCCACAATCGTGATCCTTCCCTACTAGGTTCTAAAATCCAGCCTTGCACTTTGGCTATTGCAACGAGTTCCTAAAAAGAAAGAAGTGATGTACCAAAGGGTTAGCCTTCATCCAATATTAGGCCCTTCCACAAGAGCAAGAAATTTATATCATCACCACAAAATAGAATCACACGAGCGGCGCGAAACATCGAAATAAAGAGTAACATCTTACCACCAATATTCGGCCTAATCACCCACTTACCAATCAACTTTAGAAACCAAGGCTAAGAGAACGATAAGTAGCATCAAATAATGGCTTGAAAGTTTTGGCAAAACAAAGGAAGAATGAATAGGATGGATTGAGGGTTACTGCACAACAAGGGGACAAAATGAACAATGACTAGGTATTTCGGCCAAAACAAGAGAAAAGTAGTTGGCAAAGAAAATGCCAAAATAAACAAAGCTTTGCAAAATAGCCAAGAGAATTTCGGCTATCCCTTTCCCCCTACAAACCGTATATTTCCTTTTGCCTAAAGGAAAATATTGACCAAAATCCTTTCCAAAACATCTTCCTCACTTTGGGCCAACATGTTCCCTACTCTTTCCTTTTCTTTTTTTCTTCTTTCCTTCCACTCATCCTTACCTTATCTCCTTAGCCACCTTTCCAAAATTGAAAAGTCTTCCTTACCTTAAATACCACCATGGCCGACACTGAAACACCCCAAACTCGGCCCACGAGCCTTGACCGGATCCGGTATGTTCCCTGGTGTAAACCGTTTCAAATTCTTTTGTTACTTAGGAAAAACTTGTGTGATTTGGAAGAAAGAACATTTTGGGTTGGGCTTGAGTTGAAAACAAGTTTAATTCATTGTTAAAAATCCTTTACTTTAGGTGACAAAACATTTGGGCTTTGTTTTAAAATAAATTTACTTAATCTTTTAATAAATAAAAGTTTGTAAGCTCAATAAATAAAAAGCAGAATAAAATAATTCTACTAAGGCCTTATTACATCAAATAATTCTCAAATTTAAATTCAAAATACTTAAAAAAAATAGTCCAAATAAAAGAAATCTGAACTTCACATGGCCTCCACTAATCATCTGCACGGCTTGGTCCATCACTGGTCGTCACCGAAAATATTCCCACAACGGGGTGAGTCAATAGACTCAATGTGTAACCAACACTAAAATTTAATAGATTTAGGCATACAATATCATTCATGTTCATAAAGCATTTAAACAATATGATGCAACCCGAACCCAAACCTATATGCCATCCGCTACACACCACCACATTATCCTACACACAGGGGGACTACTAAGTCAACCCTCCTTCCGCTACACTCCATATCGCGGTCTTAGGTCACCGCATTCGTGGTCTTAGGCCACCACTTTCAGATTTCGTGGTCTTAGGTCACCACATTCAGATTACTGTGGTCTTAGGTCACCACATTCAAATATCACGGTCTTAGGTCACCGTGTTTGTGGTCTTAGGTCACCACATTCACTTCCCCTTTTCATATAACCCATATGCCCCCATATTTCATACACAATATGCAAAATCATGCCTTAATTCACATTCTTATCACTTTTCACATGTTAAAAATAACATATATTCATAATCCTAGTAGGAGTAGGAAACGTACCTGAGTACTTTGTACCATAACATGGTACCTTAGCCATATTCACATTCTTATACACATACTTATATTTAAACATTGCCATAAATCTTATTAAGAGATAGTGTGGGGTACACACCGATTAAACTTAACAACTTCACCAAATCCAAAATTGATCTCTCGCTTTAGGTTTTTAATGCCTACATTCGACCAACATGGTAATATTTAGCAAAGGCCTATTCGGCCATAAAACCAAATCCTAGTAGGATTTGTATTCTTAAAACTTACCTTGTTGCCATTTAGATGATTAATCAAATCCCGGAAACTTGTATTCTTCCCCCTTTGAAATCGGCTAATCACTAGCTCCCTTGAATCATTTAGTTTTCGGTTAAAACAAATAGATCTAAGTACTTTAGATAGGGCATTGGCCGAATATGTGAATACACTTACCTTGGAGTTCTCAAATCCCGAAACTTTACTTATGCTCCTTCCTTGTATTCGGCCAACTCTAGATCCCTTTAACATATTAGTTTTCAGCTTTTAAGATAATAAAAGATAGATCCAAACACTAATATAAACCTTGGCCGAATGCTATAGAGACTTACCTTCCAAATCTTAAATCATGAAATTGATCCTTTGTCTTAGGTGCCTGTCGAAAACCTTATAATCATATGTTAGATTTGATCTAATATTAAAGTATGGAAGAGACCTTTGGCTGAATGTACATATATGTACTTACCTTGTTTTTAAATTCCGAATGATCCTTAGTAATAATCGACTATGGCTCTCATATGTAACACAAAGTTTCAACTTTTGTAACTGTGAAGAAATCGGCTAGGGCTTTACTTATTTTTGCTTTTGAGGCTATGAATAATTTGGCTTGAGAAGAAGAAAATATTGGAGAGGAGAGGAGAAAGAAATTTGGCAAAAGAAAAAAGAGGGAGAACGAATGAAGAATAGCCTTGCTCTTCCTTTCTTAGCCGAAATTGCTAGGCTAGAGTACCCTACTTGGCCACCACTCTTCCTATGTGATAATTATCACCTTATCAAAAGAATTAATCCAACAATTATCTCCTATTTAGCCAAAATTCTAAAGGAAATAAAACTCCTCTTTTGCAAGCCTTGTGCCGTCCACCTCTAGAAGCAAAAATACAACTTCTTTTATTTGCTTCCCATGTGGCTCGAACTCAGGCCCAATACCCTTGCATGTGGCGCCATTTCTAGAGGCCCTAAGTGGCATCTTCAGGCCACTTTTTCAAGCCTGTTTGTGTGTCAAATTTCACATACTTTTTCTCTTAAGGCCACCTTGCCTTAATTTCCTCTTTTAAACTTTAAAACTCGACATTTCTAAGTCATTTCTAAGTTTCCAAAAATTTTCGTTTGGCTCTTTAAACTTGACATTTCCTTACATTGTCCAAGTTTCCAGAAATGTTCACTTTCCTATTTTGCTTAGGTTTCCTAAATGGTCACTTTCCTATTTTACTTAGGTTTCCAAAATGGTCACTTTCCTATTTTACTTAGGTTTCCAAAATGTTAACTTTCCTCTTTTTAACGTAACATTTCTATGCATTCCCAGGTTTCCAAAAATATTCAAAATTTATTCATAACACATAAGACATGTCATTTCATACAATTAAACCAAAAATGCATAGGCCCTTTTCAGGATGTTACAGTTCTACCCCCTTAAAAATAATTTCGTCCTCGAAATTACTTAAATAATCGTACATCCTAACTCACCACACTACACTACTATTGCGCACTCTGATCTTAAAACTAACACATCTCCTATGCACAATTCCAAAGTTCACATCCAAGGTTTCATACCATTCACTAGCAATATAAGAGCGAACTAACTCTATAATAAATAGGGCAATAAAGGCATTCCAGAAATAAAAAACTTACCCGTTGTCATATCTGGCACATCACTCTCCTCGCGACGGCCAACTGCATAAACCAACCTTGGTTGCCTTACATCAAAACCTTCAGCACCTCCGCTTGGTGCTCCACGACCACGGCCGGAACCATTTCCTCCATGGTTCGGACCACGACCTCTCTGAGGCTGCTGTCCACCTCTACCAACCTAATTAACATTTTGAGCTGCTGATCGACTTTCATCTGGTTTCTTAGGACAATCTTTGAGCATATGGTCCTTGGACCCACACCTAAAACAACCTCCCGTCTTTTTCTAGCACTCCCCTAAGTGCTTCTTTCCACAATGATCACAAGAACGATACTGCCATCCTGTACCAACTTGCTGACCCCGCGACCCATCAGCTCTGGGCCTTTTCTGCACATTTCCCGATGATCCTGATGACTCATAATCCCTCTTGGGTCTATTCCTATCAGAGTTCTGCTTAACCGAGTCCTTGATTCCTCAGCTACCTTAGCCTTTTCAACCAACATGGAAAACTCCCGCTCCTGTTGTGGAGCTATCAATAATTTGAGGTCATCCCTTAGACCGTCTTCAAAATGGACACAACGTTCATGCTCAGTAGCTACTACTCCGCGAGCATATCGGCTCAACATCAGAAATTTAGCTTCATACGCTGTTACTGACTTGTTCCCTTGAACCAGCCCCAGAAAAGCTTTCCTCTGCTCATCAATATAACGTGTGCCGACATACTTTTTCTTATATGCCTCCTTAGCATACTCCCAGGTCAGATCCTCAGCAGTGGCACCATCCCTCACTGTTAACCACCATTGATACGCTTCATCGCGTAACAGTGCCACCATTCCTTTCAACTTCTCTTCAGGGGTTAGGTCGAGCTCATCCATAATGCGCTCGGTTGCTTCCAACCAGTATTCAGCTGTACTGGGTGCCACACCGGATACTCCACGGAACACCTCAGCTCCGTTGGCTCGGAGTCGCCGAGTCTGATTTTGAGCTCCGTATTTCCACCCGCTAGCCACCATTTCCAAAACTCGTAGTACGACTGCGATCAAACATCATCCACCGTCTCGAGCTCTTTTGCTTGACAAAGCGGTGGGGGTGGTGGTGGCAGTGGTAACTCATTGTCAGACCCTTGACTCGACCTAACGGATTCTGACACAGTCATTCTTCCTCTACCACGTCCATGACGACCGCGTCCTCTATAACTCATATCTAACGTCGCAATCTGATTAAGAAATTTTATGAATTAGTCCTTGTTTCACTTGATTACCCGCGACGAAGTTTTATGAAAAGAATTTTAAGAGTGGTTCTTTCGTATTCATACATGCACACAGGCTTCACATTCATACTTCCATCAATCAATTATGAACTTCCGTTCATTCAGAGAAATGTTGTAGTTTTCATTGTTGTTGTTTTTCACTACCCAGGGGGTATTTTTGTAGTTTGCCCTGCAGGGGTATTTTTGTAATTTGCCCTACAGGGGTATTTTCGTAATTTGTTGAAATAAGGTTCCTTGGTGTTTTGTCAATGAGGGTATCTTGGAAATTTTGCATTCCTGGGGGTATTTTGGAATATTTTAAAATTCGAGGGTATTTTGGAAATTAACCCGGGTGAATTTGTAAATCTTAATAAATCACGAATATTTTGGAATTTACAAAACTTGAGGGTTGTTTTTGAGAATTTGTTTTCCAAATCAGTGTTGTTGCAAAAAAAAAATTTTTGAAGATCGGGGGTCGTTCTGGTAATTTTGTAACTTAGGGGTATTTCAGTAATTTGTAGGGTAGGGGTAATTTTGTAATTTTCCAAAATTAAGGTATTTTGATATTTTACAAATTAGGGTTTTTGACCATTTTATTAAGTATTGAAATTTTGATAAGAGTTGTGGGTATTTTGAAAATTTCATAAACCAAGGGCATTTTTATAATTTTACCACTAGGGGCATTTTAGTAATTTTCAAGTAGGAAATATTTTGAAAGCATTTTCGCAAAAATCTTTTGCTACTCCTAAAAGGGTAATATAGGGATTTTAAAGCTAGGGTTTCCATAAAAATACGGCTAGTCCCTTTCGAGTTTTAGTTAGGGGTTTAGCCCGTGTATAAGTCCTCTTGGTTAGGGTGAATCGAGGCTACGCACCAGGTAGGATTCGAGTGGGTAGGAGGTGAGTCACTAGGACTTCTTAAATACCAAGCTCCCATCGAAACCAATCCTAGACATGCGTACCATGGTTGCTACACCCTAACTCGGTGACTCAACCACAGGTTTGTTTAATTAGATATTTAAGTCTCATGTATTTGTTGGGGTACACTAGTCCTAGGGTTCAAATGCTTATCGACTAATCTACATTGCCATAAAAGCCCATACATTTCACATATTCAAATCACTTGAAGTCGAAGTACTTACCGGTGGATCATGGTTTGAGACTTAGTGGGCCATGCCAGAAAAACCTGAAAATTTTTCAGAAAATTCCTTTTTGGGCTTACTTTGGAAAACGTTTTGGGCCTTAAACCAAAGGCCGAGAGTTTAAAACTTGGCTCTGATACCAAATTGAAACACCCCAAACCCTACCCACGAGCCTTGACCGGATCTGGTATGTTCCCCGGTGTAAACCGTTTCAAATTCTTTTGTTACTTAGGAAAAACTTGTGTGATTTGGAAGAAAGAACGTTTTGGGTTGGGCTTGGGTTGAAAATAAGTTTAATTCATTGTTAAAAATCCTTTATTTTAGGTGACAAAACATTTGGGCTTTGTTTTTAAAATAAATTTACTTAATCTTTTAATAAATATAAGTTTGTAAGCTAAATAAATAAAAACAGAATAAAATAATTCTACTAAGGCCTTATTACATCAAATAATTCTCAAATTTAAATTCAAAATACTTATAAAAAATAGTCCAAATAAAAGAAATCTGAACTTCACATGGCCTCCACTAATCATCTGTCGGCCCGGTCCATCACTGGTCGTCACCTGAAAAATGTTCCCACAACGGGGTGAGTCAATAGACTCAATGTGTAACCAACACTAAAATTTAACAGATTTAGGCATACAATATCATTCATGTTCATAAAGCATTTAAACAATATGATGCAACCCGAACCCAAACCTATATGCCATCCGCTACACACCACCCGTACCATCTTGCACACCGTGGGGACTACTAAGTCAACCTTCCTTCCGCTACACTCCATATCACGGTCTTAGGTCACCGCATTCATGGTCTTAGGTCACCACTTTCAGATTTCATGGTCTTAAGTCACCACATTCAGATTACTGTGGTCTTAGGTCACCACATTCAAATATCACGGTCTTAGGTCACCGTGTTTGTGGTCTTAGGTCACCACATTCACTTCCCCTTTTCATATGACCCATATGCCCCCATATTTCATACACAATATGCAAAATCATGCCTTAATTCACATTCTTATCACTTTTCACATGTTAAAAATAACATATATTCATAATCCTAGTAGGAGTAGGAAACGTACCTGAGTACTTTGTACCATAACATGGTACCTTAGCCATATTCACATTCTTATACACATACTTATATTTAAACATTGCCATAAATCTTATTAAGAGATAGTGAGGGGTACACACCTGATTCACTTAACAACTTCACTGAAATCCCAAAATATGATCTACTACTTTAGGTTTTTAATGCCTACATTCAGCCAATATGCTAATATTTAGCAAAGGCCTATTCGGCCATAAAACCAAATCCTAGTAGGATTTGTATTCTTAAAACTTACCTTGTTGCCATTTAGATGATTAATCAAATCCTGGAAACTTGTATTCTTCCCCCTTTGAAATCGACTAATCACTAGCTCCCTTGAATCAGTTGGTTTTCAGTTAAAACAAATAGATCTAAATACTTTAGATAGGACCTTGGCCGAATATGTGAATACACTTACCTTGGAGTTCTCAAATCCCGAAACTTTTCTTATGCTCCTTCCTTGTATTCGGCAACCTCTAGATCCCTTTAACATATTAGTTTTCAGCTTTTAAGATAATAAAAGATAGATCCAAACACTAAGATAAGCCTTAGCCGAATGCTATAGAGACTTACCTTCCAAATCTTAAATCCCGAAATTGATCCTTTGTCTTAGGTGCCTGTCGAAAACCTTATAATCATATGTTAGATTTGATCTAATATTAAAGTATGGAAGAGACCTTTGGCCGAATGTACATATATGTACTTACCTTGTTTTTTAATCCCGAATGATCCTTAGTAATAATCAGCTATGGCTCTCATATGTAACACAAAGTTTCGACTTTTATAACTGTGAAGAAATCGGCTAGGGCTTTGCTTATTTTCGGCTTTTGAGGCTATGAATAATTTGGCTTAAGAAGAAGAAAATCTTGGAGAGGAGAGGAGAAAGAAATTTAGCAAAATAAAAAAGAGAGAGAACGGATGAAGAATAGCCTTGCTCTTCCTTTCTTAGCAGAAATTGCTAGGCTAGAGTCCCTACTTGGCCACCACTCTTCCTATGTGATAATTATCACTTTATCAAAAGAATTAATCCAATAATTATCTCCTATTTAGCGAAATTCTAAAGGAAATAAAACTCCTCTTTGCAAGCCTTGTGTCAGTCCACCTCAGGCTTCTAGAAGCAAAAATAAAACTTCTTTTATTTGCTTCCCATGTGGCTCAAACTCAGCCCAACACCCTTGCATGTGGCACCATTTCCAGAGGCCCTAGGTGGCATCTCCAGCCACTTTTGCAAGCCCTGCTTGTGTGTCAAATTTCACATACTTTTTCTCTTAAGGCCACCTTGCCTTAATTTCCTCTTTTAAACTTTAAAACTCGACATTTCTAAGTCATTTCTAAGTTTCCAAAAATTTTCGTTTGGCTCTTTAAACTTGACATTTCCTTACATTGTCCAAGTTTCCAGAAATGTTCACTTTCCTATTTCACTTAGGTTTCCTAAATGGTCACTTTCCTATTTTACTTAGGTTTCCAAAATGGTCACTTTCCTATTTTACTTAGGTTTCCAAATTGTTAACTTTCCTCTTTTTAACGTAACATTTCTATACATTCCCAAGTTTCCAAAAATATTCAAAATTTATTCATAACACATAAGACATGTCATTTCGTACAATTAAACCAAAAATGCATAAGCCCTTTTCAGGATGTTATAGACATTATGGATGAATAGCACAAAAAAAAAATCAAAATTTGCACCAAGTGAGTTTCGAACCTCTTCCCCTAAAGCCCTTCATGTAACACCACATCCTCTAGTAAAGCCTATAATAAAACCAAAATGTAAACTAGTGGCCCATGGCCTTATTACAACGAAGTTTGAATCCATAACATAAAATAATTTTAAAAAAAAAACTATCAAGTAAGGGCTTTTCGCCGGATACACATATTCTTCTGCATGTCCACCTTGCACTCCACTCTGGCCCGGTCCGATGCACTAATTGTCACCTGAAAGGTTAATTTAATTGGGTGAGCCGCGAGACTTAGTGTGGAACCCTCATGCACCACTAGTTTTGGACCTCATAAAACATAATAATAATTTCATTTACATAGATAACAAATAATATGCAAAACCGAACCCATTTGCCTAGGTTTCCATCCGCTACACGCCCGCACCAACCGATCACACCATTGGGGATTTCTACAATCAACCCACATCGCTACACGTCAAGATGGCAGTCATGCTACTCATCATCATATTATGGCCGAAGCACTTATAACTAATCATGGCATTAGCCACTACATCAAATCACGGTAAAATTGCTTCACATATACATATACATATAATTTCCTTCTTCATCACCGAACCCATGCAAACACGTAAAACAATCTACTTGTAACATATAACCAGATGATTTACTAACCTGGTGGTCCGCTATTTATTTCCAAGATTTCGGCTTTTAATGTAACATTTAAAACTTATGAACATATATATTAATAATTAGATCTAGATGGTGGGGAAGTATTACACACCTGATTCTTGTACTAATGCTTTCTCTACGTCTACGCTACTAACACTCGAGACTACCACTATCGGCCCACGATCTGACTTCGATGTCGGCCCACACCCCGATGGCCAATCTCGCACTACCGAAATAGATCGCTTCTTGTATTTGGGTGTTGGCTTTGTAGATCCAACCTTTTCTGCCTGACTGTTATTCAATTCCATCCTTAATCACTAAATCATTTAAACGATGAGATCTAATTACTTAACATCTATAACACTTAAATCGAATTCTTACCTAGATAATCGGATCCCGAATGTTGTTGAGAACACGTCACCTCCCTTCCTACATTCGGCCATCACCAAAATAATTAACCAAACCAATGATCGCAACCATCTAACACCTTAAGACATTCAACCAATGACAAAGGATAAGAAAGTGGCCATTTGGCCTAACCTACCCTTGACCACCTACCTTCGGCTTTTCACAAATCGACACTACAGATCTCGGCAATAAAGGATTCGGCTTCTAAGATTAGAGAGTGAAATCGAAAAGGCCTTAGAAAATCGATTCGGATTAGAAATTTGATAAAAAATGAAGAAATTGAAAATAACAAAATCCTGAAACTTACCAAATTAGAGAGGAATATTCGGCTATGGTGCACCTTCGGGAAAACGAAACCACCCTTGTAGTTTCGGCTATGGGAAATGAGGGTATGAACAAAAGAGAATTCGGCTAAAGTGTTTTGAAAAGAATGATAAAAATGTTGTCAGAGTATTCGGCCAACTAGAAAAAGAAAAAGAAAGAAAACTCAGAGGGAGAATGAAGTGGAGATTTCGGCAGAGAAAAGAAAAGATGGAGAGAATTTGTTAGCAGAATTTCGGCTAGGTGAGGAAAAGAGAAAAGTGAAGAAAAGATGATCACTTTGTCTATTAATTTCGGCAACACACACCTCTCAGAGTTGGATTTTCGGCCACTCCTCCTCCCTCTGATAACCTTTATCCACCCTTACCAGCTTAATCTTTATCTACTATTTAAAAGAGTCTCAACAAGCACCAACTCTTCCCTCTTAATTATCATATTTTTGTCACTTAAAATAAAAGAAATAACTCCTAAAAGGTAGCCTAATTGCCATCCAACCCCCTTCCCTTCTTAGTGCCGAAATTGGACCCATCCATTTGGGCCCCAAGCGGCCACACTAGCCCAACACCTTCCTCCTTGGGACACCACATTAATGCCCACTTAAAGCACCTTTTGTCTTCGGGCCACAAGCCCAGCTTGCTACCAAACTAATTATCCAACTTAAATTATGAACTAACACAATTTATCAACCACCTAACCCAAATTTTAAAGCCTAACCTATCACTTAAACTACCCGGATCATTAATTTAAACCCTAATCTATATATTCAATCAAGGCCTCAGCCCGAGCCTTAAATTCTTGAACTAACATATTAAACCAACATATAAATGCACAGGCCCACATTTAGGATGTTACAAGTTTTGTCAAGTCAGCTCAGGGTTGGAGATCATCGAGGCAGCATCACACTATCGAGCCATTATCCTTGGAGTATTGGCATGTGTTTGTTAAATATTTTCAAGTGAGTGGCATGTATAGGGACTTACTTTTTCTATGATGGATGTTGTTGTGATTAGCCAAATGTATTGACTTATATTGATTTGTTGATTATATCCATGAGATGTGGCTTATAATGATTTTGGCTTGTAAGCCTATTTGTCCATGGAATGTGTTAATGTCTTATTATGTGGTATAAGTGATTAAATAGATGACATGGTCAAATGCATGTGTTTGAAAAGTTTTAATTGTAGGTGAAATTTGGTAACACGATTTTGTATGATTGTGAATGTTTAAGTCCGGTAATGCCTCGAACCCTATCCTGAAGTTGGATATGGGTGAGAGCTATTTCACAACACTACGTTTTCGTAATATTTTCGAAATGGTTTCGCGACTTAATCTTTTTCGTAAATTAATTTCTTTCAAAATTAGCATTCACAACTGAAAAGATGTTTTGGGATTAAAACTAATAATTTTTCAATGTACCACATTTTAAAAATATACTAACGTAACTCGGTTTTTACTTAAGCCTTTAAACAAGAAGGGTTTTCAATGAAAACATGGTTTTTGAAAAACACTTCAATGTGACACGCCAGATTCGGGCCTAACTTCTAGGCCGGGTGTAGGGTGTTACATTTAATGGTATCAGAGCCAAGTTACAAAACTCGATTGTGGATTGGGTTTTCAAAATTGAATTTCTAAAAGTGTTGTTCAAAAAGGCTTGAAAAGGTTTGAAGTTCTGAAATGTAGTATTGACCGTTTTTTGAAAGTGTGGTACACCAAGTCTCCGGCACTAAATCCGTAAGTTTTCTGAATTTTTTTCTGTTTAGAAATTTAAATACAGTGAGTTATAAATTCGGTGGTTTCTTTAGATATTGGACTGTATTTTGGTATTTAGTCTGTGTGTGTTTGGAAATGTTGGATGTGATGTAACACCCTAAACCCGGCCCAAACACCACAACCGGATCTGGCATGTCACTTGAAAGGAATTTTATAAAATATCGCGAACTTCAGAAAATTATATGTTATTTTTGAAACTCCAAGTTTAGTGGTTCAATTGAAAACTCGTTATTCATTTAAGGAAAAACCTAATTAGCCAAATCCTTGGGTTTAGGTGACATTTGAAAACACATGTTACTATGTCTGATCAAGCCAAAGGGTTATCGTAAGAAGAATTTGCTTGTAAACTTGTTATTTAAGTTGCATGAAAAACTTTATTTGCATTTTGTAAAAACATAATATCAATTATCTTGTATTTAAAGTGTCCAAAATTTAAAACCGAAATTTTAGTCCAAATTAATAGTGGCCTTATTACAACATAGAATCCCAAAACAATTTAAAGATAAATAAAGTTCTGTTTAAAAAGAAAGAAAACTGTGCATGGCCACCACGTAGTCCTCTCCGGCCTGGTCCATTGCACTATGTACTACCTGCAAATATTAAGCAAAAGGGGTGAGTCAAAAGACTCAGTGTGCAATTTCCAAACACCAGCATTGGGCCCAAGCCCATTCATTAACCATCTAGGCATTAGCCCCTTTTTCATAATCACATTGGGCGAAGCCCATTCGAAATCGAATTTGGCCTTAGCCCTACAGTACAGAATAGAAGATATCATATGGAAAATGATGCAAAAACCCAACCCAACCTAAAATTCCATCCGCTACACACCACCCGTTCCTGCAAATCACACTAATGGGGCTTTCTATAATCGACCCTCACTGCTACACACCATCAATGGCAATCATGCTACAGTCATTGCTCATCGCTGAAATATGTGGCATAGCCATCGAAATAATGTGATAACGTCACCAAAATATGCGGCAGAGCCACCAAAATACATGCCATTTTCATTATTATCATATCCCCCTTGTCTATGCAACATACGATCATAGTAATGTAAATGCAACATTTAATGGCGTACTCAAGATATTCAGGGTATATGCATATTTATGTAACGATAACATGTATCAAGTATTTTCAAAGAATGAATGCACCTGGTGTTACGATTTTACCCTTTATGGGTACATAATGATTGTTACTATGTTTTCGGCTTCCAACAACATACATATATATAATAATAACGTAAAAAGAATGTGTGGGAATTACACACCTATAAACACGAAGAACTACACTATCAATCTCATTATCACCTTCAGTTGCAGGGATCACAGCGATCTACTTATCCCGCTCTAAAGTCGCCCACAACCCAGTGGAAAGTCTCGAATGGCGGACACCGTACATTTTTTAAACTTAGGGGTAGGGACTACGAGTCCAACCTCCTCCTTTGCTTGGCTGGTACTCGAATCCATAAAAGAAATATTGGTCAGAAGATCAGGCTAAGGTATTGAAGTAGAGAAAATAAGGATATACACTCAATATGTAATTATTTCTTCCCTAGATCAACAGAACCCGGAGGCTATAAGGCTTGGATTAAGGAGTCGATTTAGTATCTAAATAAATACCATGTAAGAATCGATTTAAAAGAAATAGATTAGAAGAGGTAGCCTTTCGGTCAAACGGATGACATAACCCTCTTACCTAAATCGATCGAAACTAATTATTCCTTAAGACCCTTCAATCACTGACCAGAAGTAAAAAGAATACAAGGACAAGGCCCCTCTTACCTTTAGCCAAAATACCCATAGAATAGGATTAATGTCTTCGGTTCAGCAACCAAAAAGAGAGAAGAGAGAATTGAAAGGGAAAGAGAATACTTACCACAACTAAGGAGAATCCGATTGAGAAGGTTGGGGAACAGAGTGACGGTAATCTTCTAAGATAAGAATGAATGAATGAGATGAACACACGAGGAGATTCGGCCAAAAGAAAAATAATAATTAACACAAGGAGAAAGAAGAGAGAGTGGATTTTAGCTTGAGAAAATGAGAAAATAAAAGATAAACTATCAGGATCAAAAAATGAAGATTCGGCTAAGAAGAACAAATGAGATGAAAATAATGAGATGGTGTAGGTGGTAAGAGGTTTCAGTTTAAGGTGATTAAGAGATGTGCAACGAATATGAACAAGAGAAAAAATAAAAGGGAACAAGAGAGAGAGAGTTGGGGTTCAGCTCTTGAAGAAATAATTGAGTGAAAGAGGTATAATGGAAAAAAAAAATGTGGTAGGAGGGTTCAGCTTTAGGTGATGAAGCAATGCACACACATTACCAAAAATGCTAAAGAGGGGAGGAGATGGTTTTGGTTTTGGCTAAATGAAGAATGAACAATGACCTTAGGGGTTTCGGCTATTCAAAGAAAAGAATCATAAGTTGCCAACATGCAAAACACCCAATTACCGAAAAGAAAAGAACTCTCAATACCTAGGTGCTAATCACTTCAAAATTTAGTACCTACAATCTTCAAAACCGAATGCCACCCTTTCTCCTTTGACCAACCCCCCAACACCAACCAAAAATTCGGCCACCCCCTACTCCTTTCCTACATTCACTCCACACCCCACCTTTGAATTAGTTTGAAACGTTCAAATCCCACCTTTCTCTCATGGCCTACCATTCAAAATTTTTTGACCAATTCAACACCCACTCTTCAAGGTTCCTAGCCGAATCCATCACCTTTTGACACCAAAAAGAGTTCCCAAAATGTGAACTACACGACTTGAACCTGCTCCTTTACTGCTCCCTATGGTGTCACTCACCTGCCTCTTAAGTGGCGCCCTATTGCCACTTTACTACTACATTTTTTTTGTGTCATCAAACCCAAACTAAACTACTTAAACCCTACCTCAGCTAGCTCTCCCCTAAAATGCCCAAAATTGAAATTTTGGCCAAGGCTTCAGCTTAACCCCGAGCCTTTCCTGGACCTCCAAACACACCAAATTAACACACCGAGCATAGCATACACACAGGAACATAATAAATGCAAAGCCCCTATTTATAATACCTTGGTTTACAAAATTATTGAAATACCCTTGGTTTACAAAATTACTAAAATACCCTCAACTTGCAAAATTACCGAAATACCCCCGATTTGCAAAATTATCAAAATAACCTGGTTTGTGAAATTACCAAAATACCCCTAGTTTGCAAAATTACTAAAATAACCCCGATTTTAAAAATTATCGAAATACCCCCAGTTTGTAAAATTATCAAAATACCCATAATTTATGAAATTACTGAAATACCCCTAAATTATAAAATTATCGAAATACCTCGAATTGTAAAATTATCAAAATACACCTGATTTGTGAAATTATCAAAATACCCCTAATTTGTGAAATTACTAAAATACCTTCAGATTGTAAAATTACCGAAATACCTTTAATTTGTGAAATTACTGAAATACCCCTAATTTGTGAAATTATCGAAATACCCTCAGATTGCAAAATTACCGAAATACCCCTGATTTGTAAAATTACCAAAATACCCCTATTTTGTAAAATTAATAAAATACCCTGGTAGAGTAGAATTATCGAAATACCCTTATAGGGTAAGATGACTATTTTGCCATTGTGGGTAAAGAACTAACTTAGACTATGAGTTGACTAATTTGACTATGGTTGTAAGGCTGATATGCTTTTGTTACATGTTTAAATGATTGTTAATGAGTATGGCCATTTTGCATACACGTGTAATGATTTAGCATGACATACACAACATATTGCATGGGGATGG
Organism: Gossypium rotundifolium; assembly: GCA_025506655.1. Lineage (NCBI taxonomy): Eukaryota > Viridiplantae > Streptophyta > Magnoliopsida > Malvales > Malvaceae > Gossypium > Gossypium rotundifolium. The sequence goes on from CP106725.1 coordinate 67,314,686, forward strand.
TACATTCATACGGAGGAAGTTCGATAGGGTCACACGGGTCGCATGACGACTGTGGACCAACGGACGGCTTAAAGCCGTGTAATCTGATTATGGCTCTATGCCAACCTAAATATGGCTCTGTGCCATCTTGACTATGGCTTTGTGCCAATCGTATTTGCCCGTGGCTATGTGCCTAACATATATATATATGACATTGTGTCGATCATATTTACCCAAGGCTGTGTGCCGATTATATTACCGTCGCTAATGGCTATGTGCCAAACATAATATAGTTACTAATGACTTTGTGCCAATTATAATAGTGCTATTGAAGGCATAGAGCCATATATATACTAGCAGCTTTGCTGCGATTTTGGTTAGGGCTACAACTGGTTCTAACATTGGTGTGCTGGCTAGGTGGGTCGATTTTATCCCCACGTAAGTGTAGGGATGGTACGGGTGGTATGTTGGCTGGATCAGGTTGGGATGCATCCTCATACTATTCCATATATGTTTATGGGATCTGTCACTGTACTGGGCTTAGGCCACTTGTTCTGATATTGGTTTGGGCTAGGCGCAATTGATTTTATTATGGGCTGTGACCCAAATGATATTGTGGTGGGCTTTGACACACGTATGTTGTGATCGACTGTACTATTACTCTTAAAGGGATTTGGCCCAGACTGTTTTAGCTTCTATTTCTATATACTAATGGTTACTCTATTAAGGAGATTATGCACTGAGTTTTCATAAACTCACCCCATTTTTAACTGTGCAGGTAATCCTAAACCTTAGATGGATCGGAGTTGCGAGGGACTTGGAGAAGACCACACACTACTTATGCTTGCTATGTTGATTATTTACTTTTAAATATTTTAATTTGGGTTGCAATAAGGCCTCTTTAAGTTTCTAGATTTTTAGTAGGGGTCTTTCTTTACTTTGAATTATATCCGTTAAAAGTAAATCATGGTTTTCCAAAATGCTAACTATTTTTAAAACAACACTACGTTTTCACAACATTTTTGAATAGATCAAGATGTCATCTATAAAAACAACAACAAATCAATCCAAATACGTCTAAAGATTCGAATCATTAGGTCCATAAAAACATCAGGTGCATTCGCTAATTTGAAAGCATAACTAAAAATTCATAATGCACTTACCTTATTCAAAAAGTAATTTTCGGCACATCAGAGTCTTTAACTCACAATTGATAGTAGCATGATCTCAAATCTATCTTTGAAAACACTGTATCCCCTTTCAACTAATCAAACAAATCATCTATTCATGGCGGTGATGTTTATTCTTAATAGTCACTTTATTGAGCTATCGATAATCAATACACATTTTCATAGTTTCGTCTTTATTTTTCACAAACAACACCGGTGCATCTCAGGGAGAATAACTCGGTCTCGTGAAACCTCTATCTGTCAACTCTTGCAACTGAGCTTTCAACTCTTTTAATTCGGTTGGTGCCATTTTGTAAGGAGTTATTGATATCGAAGTTGTTCCCGGTACTAACTCAATACCAAACTCTACCTCTCGAATCGGTGGAAAACCCAGGAACTCTTCAGGAAACACATCTGGATATTCACACACCACTAGTATGGATTCAATCTTCTTTTCGGTCACTTTAGAGTTGAGCACATAAGAAAAGTAAGCTTCAGAACCCTTTCTTATATATTTTTAAGCTAACATCGAAGAAATCACTGTCGATAACCAATTCAAATCATCTGATTCAATCCAGATAATCTCATTATTCTGGCATCTCAAATCAATCGTCTTCTATTTGCAGTTTACAATAGCATCATGCAGTGTTAACCAATCCATACCCAGAATCATATCAAATTCGTCAAATGGCAACAACATCAAATCGGTGACAAAATAGAAACCCCAAATCATCAATGGACATTTCTTGCATACTTTATCAACCAAAACACACTGGCCTAAGGGGTTCAATACTGGAAACACAATTTTATACTTTTTCTTACCTAATTTTACTTAAAATCATGTATTTTCAATAGAATTTTTTTTCAAAAAATAATTAAATTGTATTAAAATTTTAAACATGTTAATTTTAGTCAATTTTACAATTATTTTTAGTGAATTTTGATTATTTTCGACAGATTTGTACAAAGGGCAAAAATTGACCCGGCAGACACCGTTAGAAGAACAAAATCGAGAAGCAATTCGAGTAACAAGATGAAATAATTTCCAGCCTAAGATGGTCCAAATATGTGTATTAATTCATAATATAACTAATTTTAATTTATCCCCAATTTAATTTGTGCTAAATAAATTAATTTTAATTAATTATGGAAAAATGGCCTAGTTGAACTGCACCAGTTGAACCAAATTGAGCAAACCGAACCAGCCACCAATTGGGCAGCCCAGAACCGTTCAAATGCTGACCCAAATCAGCATATTATCTGATTAAATGATCTTGGAAAAGGGCCCTTGGAAAACTTACAAATTGCTTTCAAACCCCACCTTAAATTAAGGCTTTCCAGATTTGCCTTAGGCTAATTTTAGAAAAGTTAAAAGTCTCAACTTTGCCATGTAAGATGGCCGGCCATGAGGGGGCTATTTGGCTGCTGAAATTTTCTATTTTTAGCAGCCATCCTCAGCTATATAAACCCCCCTTTGCTGCCCATTCAAGGCATCCCTCAACACTCTCATTCTCTCATCACTTCTCTTCTCTCCATTCTCTCTTTTTCTCCAAAAAAACCAAGCCTTCTTGTGCCAATTTCCCCTCTTGGAAAGAGGTGTTTTCTCAGCCATTTGGGGCAGCAAGCTAGTGTTTTTAGAAGCCATGATCGGCGAGGACAACAGAGATGAAAGAAGGAGAAATCAGTCAAGCCATAGAGAAACACCGGATTTGCTTCTTGTTCCCAATCTTTTTAATTTATGTTGTTTTTATTATGAACATATCTTTCAATATATTCATGTCTCTGAAATGGATATTTTAATCAATCTAGCTTGAATTAAGTTGTGCTGTGTTTATTGCATTTCGTCCTCTTGAGTTGTTAAATTTATGTTTATGCTGTTATATGCCTCGGTAAAATGCTTGATTAAGTAAAATCATGCCTAAGTTATTCTAGCATTATAATTGTTTAGATAACTAAAGAATTAATTATTTAAACGCATTGAAATTGTAATTAATGGACACACTACTTAATCAGTGCATGTTTAATTCTTCGAAGGTAGCTGAAGATTAGATTAACATTGTATTTGGCAATACATATGCCTCGCATAACTTGCAAGATTATTGTGATTAAACTATTTTAAGGTAAAGACACTTTGTTACCTCACATAGTCTTTTATATGCTTATTAGGTTTAATTAATTGTTTGAATCGACATAGGAATATGTAAGAGTTTATTTAATTCAATAAGTATGTGTGTGCAATAACATGTTTACCTTTATAAATCTGTTTAATCGGTCGAAATGGCATAGAAATATGTACAAGAGATGAATGGATTTTTTATTTGTAAATGTGTTCATAAGTTATCAAATTACTGAGTTGCCGTGATTTATTCGTAACAAGTATAAGCATAAGTTTAATAATTCTAAGGTAAGGAAATATAATTAATCCAACACAATCATATCATCTTGATTAAATCATATTTGGAATCGTGCACTAGAATTTCTTTGTTTTATTTTAATTATTTTACTTAGTTTTCAACTCTTAGTTTTGTTTATCTCTTTTTAAAATCAAATATTTTTCCTTCACCAAAGTGTTTAAAATTACTTTCATAAATAATTCTTTTACAGTCCCTATGAGTACGATAACTCGACATTTACTTGTCTTGTTGCGATTGTGTACGCTTGGACATTTCCATCGCTCCAAGTTTTTGGTGCTGTTGCTGGGGACCTTTTTTCAAAAGCCATTATTTGTGAATTTGTTAGTCTTACATTTTGGTTTAATTTTCTATTTAATTTTTAACTTAATTAATTTTTCTGTGAATATTTCAGGTGTTTATGAGTATTGACCGAATTATCGATTTACTCCATGTAGACCCTGAGATAGAACGAACCTTTCGACAACGTAGAAGACAAGTGAATCAAAGGAGGGTCGAGGAGATGAAATTCAAGAATATGGATCAAGAAAACAGAGCAAACCTTGCTGAAAATCCTATCCTTAATGTTGATGATATGGATGGAGCCTTAAGACAATATACTGTGCCAGTGTTCAATGATCTTAATCTGGGTATTAGAAGACCCGAAATCAAGGCACAACAATTTGAGCTGAAGCTATTCATGTTTCAGATGCTTCAGGCAGTGGGCCAATTCAGTGGAATGCCTACCAAAGACCCTCATCTACACTAGAGACTATTCATGGAGGTGATCGACTATTTCAAATTAGTCGGAGTACCCAAAGATGCATTACAATTGAAGTTGTTCCCATATTCGCTAAGGGACAGAATTCGAGCTTGGTTGGACTCATTGCCACCGAACTCAATGTCCACATGGCAAGAGTTAGCAGAGAGATTTCTTATAAAGTATTTCCCACCTAGCAAGAATGCTAAGTTGAGGAACGAGATCATTTCCTTCCAAAAAATGGATGGCGAATCCTTGTATTAAGCATGGTAAAGATTTAACAAGTTATTACGAAAGTGCCCTCATCATGGAATTCCACATTGCATCCAACTTGAGACGTTTTACAATGGTCTCAACGCTCACACGAGGATGGTAGTGGATGCTTTTGCTAATAGTGCTCTCCTTTCTAAGTCTTATAATAAGGCTTATGAAATTATCGAGAGGACCGCCAGCAATAACTATCAATGGCCAACCAGTCGAGCAACGTCAGGAAGACGAGTCGCTATAACACATGAAGTAGACGCTCTTACTTCACTCCCATATCAGGTATCATCAATATCCTCAATGCTTAAAAATCTTACTACTAATGGGTCAAATAGTTTTACAGCACATCCGTCTAATTAATTTCAGAATATAGTTGAGGTCTATTGTGGGGAAGGACATTCGATTGAAGAATGTCCGTCGAACCCAGAATCTATACACTACATGGGTAATCAGAACCAAAACTGAGGAAGGCAAGGGCTACAATCCAATTTTTATAACCCATCATGCAGAAACCACTCAAATTTTTCCTGGAGTAACTAAGGGGATGGAACCAGTAACACTTACACCCAATCCAGACCAACCCAGCTGCCTAGTTTCCCTCAACAAGTTTAGAAACTAGTACAAGCTGAAGCATCCAATAGCTTGGAGAGTTTGCTGAAGGCATACATGGCAAAGAATGATGCCTTAATCCAAAGCCAAGCAGCTACATTGAAGAATCTAGAAAACCGAATAGGCCAGCGGCAACTAAACTTAGGAACTGACCAAAGGTACCTTACCTAGTGATATGAAAAATCTGAGAAATCCGAGAATGGAGCACTACAAAGTGCTGACATTGAGGAGTGGAAAGACGGTAGAGCCCAATACCATTGAAGCTGAAAAGGAGCAAGATAAGGCTCAAGACTTAGAGAAAGTTCAATCGAGTGTTGAAATTCCAGTTTCACAAGAACCAAAATCTGTAAAACCCGACAAGGTAACCTCAAAAATAGCTAAATCTGATCAACTAACAACTCCGTTAGATGCAGAATTACCACAGAAGATGAATCAACCATTACCAGTTCTAGTAAAGAAACCATCACCACCCTACCCTTAAGGACTTCAGAAGCAGAGTCAGGAGATTCAATTCAAGAAGTTCCTTGATGTACTTAAGCAACTTCACATCAACATCCCATTGGTTGAAGCACTTGATCAGATGCCGAATTATGTCAAGTTTATGAAAGATATACTGTCTAAGAAACGAAGACTTGGAGAATTTAAGACGGTAACCCTGACGACGGAATGCAGTGCATATCTTCAGGACAAACTACCCTCAAAATTGAAGGATCCTGGATGTTTTACCATACATTTCAATATTGAGAAACCTATTATGGTAAGGCATTATGTGACTTAGGTGCGAGTATTAAGTTGATGCCTATGTCAATATTTAGAAAGTTGGGGATAGGCAAAGTTAGACCTACTATGGTTACACTTTAACTAACAGATTGATCCTTAGCGCATCCAAAAGGAAAAATTGAAGATGTATTAGTACATGTAGATAAATTTATCTTTCCTGCTGACTTTGTAATTCTAGACTTTGAAGCAGACAAATAAGTGCCAATTATCCTAAGAAGACCATTCTTAGTAATTGGAAGGACCCTTATTGATGTGCAGAAGAGCGAGCTAACTATGCGTGTTCCGGATGATCAGGTAACATTTAATGTTTTTAAGTTAATGCAATTTCCTGACACAATTGATGATTTTTTTACAATATCTGATTTAGAGGATTAATAGTGGAGAAAGAACTTAACTATGTCGAGGATCCGTTAGAATAAATTCTGACATCAGACCCTCCAATTGATGAAGAGGAAAATGAATACTTAGCTTTGCTAGAAGCTAATCAAAAGGGTTTTAATCCGCAGTACCATTTTGAATCTTTGGAATTAGAGAAAAGGGATTACACCTAGCCAAAAGCATCAATCGATGACCCACCTAAGTTAGAACCTAAGGCTATCGGATGGACCAAAATTGATATTCGCAGTATTAGCCCATCTATATGCATGCACAAGATCATGTTAAAAGATGGCGATAGAGGAATGATTGATGGACAACGGAGACTGAACCCCATCATGAAAGATGTAGTAAAGAAGGAAATTATCAAGTGGTTGGATGCGGGTATAATTTACCCTATCCCAGACAGTTCGTGGGTAAGTCTGGTCCAGTGCAAGCTGAAGAAAAGAGGTATTATGGTCGTTAAGAATGAGAATAATGAGTTGATACCGACCAGAATGGTTACAGGGTGGAGAATTTGCATCAATTACCGAAAGCTTAACAAGGCAACCAAAAAAGATCAATTTCCTTTGTCGTTCTTGGACCAGATGCTTCATAGACTCGCGGGGCGAGACTATTACTGCTTTCTCGATGGATACTCATGGTATAATCAGATTACAGTAGCACCAAAAGATCAATGCAAGATGACATTCACCTATATGTATGGTACGTTTGCATTTAGACACATGCCATTTGGTTTATGTAATGCACCTGCTACATTTCAAATATGTATGATGTCAATTTTCACTAACATGGTTGAGAAGTATTTGGGAGTTTTTATGGATTACTTTTCAATATTTGGAGACACTTATGATGATTGTTTAGCCAATCTAGCTAAGGTACTAAGATGATATGAAGAAACAAACCCAGTACTCAACTAGGAAAAGTGCCATTTCATGGTACAAAAAGGGATTATTCTAGGGCATTGGATATCAAGACATGGAATTGAGGTAGATAAAGAAAAGGTAGACGTTATTGAGAAACTCCTACCTATAACATCTATAAAGGGTGTTAGGAGTTTCTTGGACCATGCCGATTTTTGTCATAGATTTATCAAAGACTTCTCCAAAATTGCAAAACCTTTTTTGCAAATTATTAGAGAAGGACGCAACATTCAAGTTTGACGATGAATGTTTAAGAGCATTCAAAGAGTTGAAGAATCAATTAGTTACGGCACCCATCATCGTCACACCAGATTGGGATCTACCATTCGAATTGATGTGTGATGCAAGTGACTTCGCAATTGGAGCTGTCATGGGACAGCAAAGGAATAATTTTTTTCACCCCATCTACTACGCAAGTTGGACTGTAATAGAAGCACAACTGAATTATACAGTAACAAAAAAAAGTTACTTGCTACTGTATCTACTTTTGACAAGTTTCGATCTTATCTTGTAGGTACTAAAGTGATTGTTTATACGGACCACTCGGCAGTTAAATATTTACTGGCAAAGAAAGATGTTAAGCCGAGACTGATCTGGTGGGTACTTCTACTTCAAGAGTAGTAGAAAACCAAGTAGCAGATCACTTGTCTAGATTGGAGCCACAAGAGGAAAATTCTCCACTTGTACCAATTCAAGAGACATTTCTAGATGAACACATACTGAAAGTAAATCATGTCCATTATATTCCTTAGTTGGCTGATATTGCTAACTATTTAGCTTGTGGTTTGATGCCAATTGATAAAACGTATCAAAAAAGGAAAAATTTTCTTCACGATGTAAAGTACTATTTCTGGAAAGAGCCATATTTGTTTAAAAAGTGTACAGATCAGATGATTAGAAGATGTGTGGTAGAAGATGAAATACCGAAGATTTTATACCACTGTCACTCAGCTCCGAGTGGGGGACACTTCGGAGGTACTCGCACTGCATGCAAAGTATTGCAAGCCAGATTCTTTTGGCCCACACTCTTCAAGGATGCATACACTTACGTAAAGAGTTGTGATTGATATCAGAGGGTTTGAAATGTCACCAATAGAAATGAGATGGCTCGAACAAATATCATTGAGGTAGAATTATTTGATGTTTTGGGTATTGACTTTCTTGGTCATTTCCCTCCATTTTTTGGTCATAGGTACATAGTGGTAGTAGTAGATTATGTGTCCAAGTGGGTTGAGGCTGAAGCTTATCCGAGAACGATGCTAAGGTTGTGATGACGTTCTTGTAGAAACATGTGTTCACAAGGTTTGGAACCCTAAGAGCTATTATCAGCGATGAAGGGACCGATTTCGTGAACAAGTGGTTAAAATGGTTGGTAGGTAAACATGGAGTGAAACATAAGATTGCTACAGCTTTCCATCAGCAGAAAAAGGGGCAAGCTGAGTTAGGGAATAAGGAGATCAAGGGCATATTTGAGAAGGTAGTTTGCCCGAACTGACGAGATTGGTCCAAGAGACTAGATAATGCTTTATGGGCTTACAGAACAGCATACAAGACACCATTAGGAATGTCACCCTACAGGTTGGTCTTTGGGAAAGCCTGTCATCTACCTGTAGAGTTAGAGCACAAAGCTTACTGGGCTCTTCGATGACTCAACTTGGATCTTAAGCTTGCTAGATAGAAACGGATGCTCCAACTCAATGAGCTAGAGGAATTCCAAATATTCTGATATGAAAATGCCAAACTACTCAAAGAAAGACTCAAGAAATGGCATGACAAACACATTCGAGTTAGGGAATTTGAAGCAAGTCAACAATTCTTGTTATTTAATTCCAGATTGAAGTTCTTCCCATGTAAGTTAAAATCACGTTGGTCCGGTCCATGTACGATTCATCGCGACTATTCATATGGAGTTGTTGAACTCCAAGGTAAGGGAGGTAATTTTCAAGTCAATTCTCAGCGTTTGAAACATTACTAGAAGAAAAACCTGAACGGGATCAAGTCTTGTTCAATTTATCAGATATTTATACTTTCTTGTTTTTAATAAATTATTTAGGGTATATTTTCGAGTTTATTATGTTTAAATAAATTCTGTCTAGCAAATTGGAACTTAAGTGGGACCGCTTGTAACCCCTCCAATCTTTCCTAGGAATTGATTTTTACATAATTTTCCAAGAAATTATTCCCTAAACAACAAAATAAATTTTTGGTTTTTCAAATAAAATGGTCAATTTTGACCCAAGTTTTAAATTGCAACTCAATTTCAAATTTTCATTAAGTCTAGGGACTTAATTGAATTATTTTTAAAGTTTGATTGCTCTTTATTTTTAATAAAAATTTAGGTGCCTCTCTTTGTAAATATTTTTAAAAGGCATCTAGAATAAATATTTTTACTTAATATTAGATATTTATAAATTATGAATAAACTTTGATATATAATTATATCCATTATAATTTATATATTAATTTTATCAACTTAGCTTAGAATTAGGATTAATTTTATTTAATTATATTTTATGTTTATTTTAATAATTTAATAGCAATTGATAATTTCATATGCATGTATTTAATTATTAATTGTTGTTAACTTTGAGTAGGACTAGACTTAGAACATTTAAATTATTAAATTTCTCTAAGAATTTCACTCTACTTCCTACTCCTTCCATTATATATTCCATCCATCTATTCTATTCTTCTCGTCCATTCAACACCTAAAACCTCAAAGCGCCCAAACCTTTGAGTGCCAAAAAGTCCCTAAGTAGTCAACCAACACATCACACGCACACCTGCTGCCTAGGCTTCTGCCTCACGCCTACTGCCTCTAGCTCACGTTGCACGCATCAGCACCCTACACATCCGTACTAGCCCTTGTGCGCGCTACCTGCTTCAGCCCCATGTGCGCTGCTTCTTACTTTGCACACTTGTGCAACACACATCTTTCACCCACACACCTAGCCCTTAAGCCTCCAACCCTCCTTCTAAATTACCATCTATTTCTTCATTATTATTTTTAAGTGGTCATACATTATTTTCAAAAAAAAAATGGTGGTAAGACCTAATTTTCTCTATGAATTATTAATAATTATTAATTAAAATTTTGAGAAAATAATTTTTCCCATTTTATTTTCAGGTCAATTATGCCTCACAAGAGAACTCGTGCCTTCACTCAAATCGATGAAACACAAAATAAGTTCCACTATGAAGAAACCAAAGTAAGATACGAAAGTATCTTAAAAAATCAACAACTGCATAGAGAAAGGCTTCACATTGAAAGAAAGCAACTACAGAGACTTTATGGCACGTATCCGTCAAGTTTCTGAAGCCCTCAATTGGGAATTGTTTTCTGAAAGGAGACCAAGTGTGGATAAGGAACTAGTTTATGAATTCTATGCGAACTTAACCTCAATGAATTTGACCGATGTTCCAGTTCGCGGAATCAATATACCAATAAATGCAAATGCTATTAATGAGTTCTTTGAATTACTTGGTTTCCAAAACGATGAATATTCTTATTTGTTGAGCAACATTAAGCCTAAAAATTTGCAAGAAATTCTCGAGGAACTTACAGTTCTAGGTTCTAAGTGGACCGTGTCAAAGTAAGTAATCCACCATGTCGAAGAGAATATTTGAAACCACTTGCGAATGTATCATTCTATTTCATGCATTTGAGCCTTATGCCTAGTTTGCATGGGACTACAATCTCATTATAGTGAATGGTCCGATTATACTCGATTCTAACTGGAAAGACCATCGATGTGGCACAATCATCTTAAGAGAAATGCGAAATTGTGCTATCAGACATTCTGGCCCAGCCTAGTTCCCCTTTACGATAATAATTTTGTGCTTAAAAGCAAAAATTCCTGCGAACGTAAAGAAGATAGGGTATAGTCATGGCACAATCACCGATTGGGACCTCTATGGAGTAGCAGGAGATTCTGTTCTAAAGTAACGAGTTGAAGAGAGTGAGGATCCCAAAGAAGCAAAAGATGATCCCACAGAGATCTTGCCAGGGCAATCAACTAAAGTCCCTAATGAGGCAGAACCAATAGAACCAGAAGCTGAACCTGATATTGAAATCTCAATGTTTGGAGCTCCACCGCCTAGCATAGATCTTTGAGATGAGCTGTCAAAGCTGATGGACTTAATGCAACATATGCAATGGTAGTAACAAGCCAAATAGAGATACTAAAAGATAATGGATGACTTGATGAGGACTGCCCTTAGGAAAATTTATAATGACCCATTTATTTTTGTGCCTGAGTTTCCAAATTTCATATTTGAACCATGGAGTTCATTATCAAAGAGGGAGCAAAGTGATTCATGCAAAGGCAATAATGATTGAGCAAAAGATAAGATAAATTTGAAAGGATCGACAAACAAGTAAAAAAGGGAGGACCTCAACTTTATTTTAGTTTTATTCTTAAGTTATTTTAGGATTAGGTTAATTAGGATTTTTTTTTTTTGCAAAATAAAACAAGAGATAGGAATCATGAATAAAATCTGAACAAGTCATGTAATAGCCCCATTTAGACCCTAGTTAGAGTAGTCATTTTGAAACCACAAACCCGAGGTCAAAAAATATTTTAATATTAATTTCTATGTTTATTACATGTGACTTAGCCTGTGTGAAAGTTTCGTGCGAAAATTTTATCGACTGTGTGTTGAATTGTGAAAAAGGACTTAATTGCATAAAATGCAAAAGCTGTGTGCTGATTGTTAAAGTATTAATTTGGCATGGCTTTCTAAATGAGAAGCCCTTATTTTGTTATTAAACCATGTGTTAAATGGATGGGCAAAAATGGGTTTTAGTTAATTGAATTTTAAAGGATATTAATAAGGCTGTCTTGGTAAAATGATTATTAATGTGTGTTAAAATAAAACAAATAAGAAATTAAGTTCCATTATCATCATCCTTTGCTGAATTTATCAAGAAAAGAAAAGAAGAAGAACAAGTTAGGGTTCGGGTAGTTTGGAGCTTGATTAATGTAATAGTTTTGTTCAGTTTTTGATAATTTCAATGTTTTTGTTATCGTTGCTTAGTGTGCTATTAAACCCATGCTGAAATTTTAGAAATTGATGGTGGTTTTGAGATATTCCATTGATGAATATGTGAGCTTTTTGATGGTTGATGATGAAAAATGAAAGATAGGTGAAAGATTAACATATTTTGTCTTTGAATTTTTAGTGAAATTGAGTAATTTGGGCTTAATTGTGAGAATGAGAAATAGGAGGACTAAAATGTGAAATAAATGAAATGTGTAGACTTGTATTAGCATGGAAGAATTCGGCTAAGCTTATGTGAGTAGAAATTTAGTGTATTTTGTGCTTTGATGAATTAGGGACTAAAGTGTCAAAATGTGAAAATATGGTGGCTATTTTGTAAAATGCCCTAAATATGTGTATTTGGACTAAATTGAATGAATTGGTAATTGAATGAGTTGAATTTGAATATGTATAGACCATGAAAGGAGAGATTCAGATCGAGATCGAGGAAAAGACAAAGTACTCGATTGATTGGCTAGTTTCAATATTTCGACGTCCGAGGTAAGTTCGAATATAATACATGTTGTTAAAATATGTTTTAGTATTATGGAATGAATATGTATATGATTATGAGATTTGAAATTATATTTGTATAATTGAATTAGATGGCACTAAGTGTGCGAAATTAAAATCGAAACAGAGATGAGTAGCACTGTGTGTGCGATACCGAGATAAGTCAGTTAAAAGAATAGGCGCTAAGTGTGCGATGATGAATATGCTTTGGTTATGTATATGGCACTGAGTGTGCGATTAAATTAGATGAATATCAGAGGATGATCAAAATGAAATATCGAGCATTTAGTAGCTTAGAAGTTGAATAATTATGTGTTAGTTAAGGTATGTATTGAACCTTTGTGGCTGATGAGTTTATAGATGAAGCTATGAATGGATGAACGAGTATTTTAGCTATCGATGATATGGTATGAATATTTGAGAATTGATCTATGTGATGGATTTACTTATCTAATGAGCTTGGTTTGTTAATTTGAATGTATTATGTTACGAACTTACTAAGCTTTTAAAAGCTTGCTGTATGATTTGTTTCTTTGTTTTACAATGTCAGTAAAGCTAGCTCAGATCCGAGAATCGTCAACATCTCTATCACACTATCAGCTGTAAGAGTCCGGTTTATACCCTAGTCAGAATAGTGGTTTTAGAACCACAAATTTGAGTCTGAATAATATTTTAATATTATTTTCTATGCCGTTGATGTGTGATTAAGCATGTGCTAAATTTCTGTAAGTTAATTTGTCCATCTGTATGCTTAATTTGAGAAAAGGATTAAATTGCATTAAATGCAATATTTGCATGCTATTTCTTAAAAACACCTGTGTTGTGGCTTTTTAAGGTGGAGGCCTTATGTTGTTATAAATCCATTTATAAGATAATGGATGATTAAATGACATAATGACCATAGTGTTATTTTGTCTTATATGGTTTATAGATGGGTAAATTAGTAATTTGATAAATAAAATATGATTAAACTAAAACTAAGGCTAAAATGCTATCATCTTTTATGTTCACCATCGAAAATCAAAAAGGAAGAAATGGTTAAACTTTATTTCATTCGGCCAAGGTTCAAGCTTAAATTGGGTTTGTGTTTTTGATTGATTTTTTTATTATTTCTACGTTTTCATAATCGTTGCTTCAAATGCTTCTAAACCCATGTCTTAATTTTGAGAATTGATGATGTTTGTGAAATGAGACTTTGATGAACTCATGTGATTTGTGATGTTTAATAGTGAAATATGAAAGATATGTATATGAATATCATAGTTTGTATTTGAGTTTTTGGTGAATTTAGCTAATTAGGGCTAAATTCTAAAAATAACATTTTGAGGGATTAAATTATAAATTTGATGAAATTTTTTGACTTATATGAGATACATGAGTATTCGATTATGCATGGATATATGGTGATTTTGTATATTTGATGTTTTGAGGGAAATAGACTAAATTGATAAAATATGCAAATGTGAGGGCTAAATTGCAAATTGCCCTAAATGTGTGTTCATGGATTAAATTGAATGAATTAGTGAATAAATGGATTGCATTTGAATATGTATAGATCAAGAGTTGAAGAAAATGAACTTAGATCATCAGAAATGAAAGTAGTTAAATAATCGAGTTTAAACCAATATCCGAATCCGAGATAAGTCATTATACAAATAAACGTGTTTGAATTGAAATTATGTATGTTCATATGACTGTTGACAATGTTCAATGCACATGAGATGATGTACACATGAACTCTGAGATAGATTCGACATAGTGTTAATATCCGATAAGTTCCGCACGAACCTAGGAATAGATAGGATTAACTAAGTCATGACATAGGTGTCTGTTATGTGATATCATGTAATACCAAGTGTGGGACGTTGGCATTGATTTGAGATTTTGTGTACGACCACGTTTGGGACATTGGCATCGATATTTAATTTACATGTAAGACCATGTTTGGGACATTGGCATCGTATTTGATTTGTGTAAGACCATGTCTGGGACATTGGCATCATATTTGATTCGTGTAAGACCCTGTCTGGGATAGTGGCATCGATATTTAAGTACTTGTAAGACCTCCTCTGGGATGTCAGTATTGTACGACTATTCCGAGCATTCTGGGTATCTTATGAGAATTCTTATGGTTCAACGGGCAAATCTGAGATATGAATGATTATGTGATCTATAAATCCATTTCAGGTACGTATGATATGTATACTAAGTGTGTATAAAAGGTAAGTATCTATATAAATTTACTATGATGAAGTATATTTTTGAATATGATAATGTGATTGAGATGAAAGAATTGAAATATGCTTGAATGGGCTAAGTACATATGTGATATGGGAATAGAAGTATGTGGCAAACTTTGTGTAAGAAAATGTGCCAAAGATTATGTGATGAAGTGGCTATAAGAACCATAAGTACCATTGTATTAATTTAGTTATATGCATTGTATGTTAAGTTTATTTGTATATGGCTTACTAAGCTTTCGAAAGCTTACTCGTGTGTGTGGTTGCTCTGTTTTATAGATCGTCAAAGCTACTGAAGGCTCGGGACCGTCGAGGATCGTCAACACACTATTCAACTCATTTTGGTACTTTTGAAATGTATATATAGCTAGATATGGCATGTATAGGCTAGTTATTTGGTATAAGTTTGAGATGTGAACTTGGCCATGTGATGTGGTTAGTTAAGTGTTGGTATTATACATATGTGATTGTGGATAATAGTGCTGGTTTGGTATGAGTATGTGCCTATGAAATGGTCAAGTTTATGGAAAGTTTATGGATGAAATTTTGATTATGCATAATCAATCAAAGAAGGGGAAAAATAAAAGATAAATGTGGATGAATTGTACTTGAGTGTATATGTGTTTTAGTTATGTAGATTGGCATGATTGGAATTGTATTTGAAGGTAGAGATTTGATATGTTTTTGGGTGCCAAATGTGTATGAATTGTATTGGTATTTTGCTTGTAGGTATGGCCCTAGTGTAGTGGCATTATGGCCTTACAAATGGCCGGTTTTACCTACACGGTCGTGGCACACGGGCATGCCTAGTGGCCGTGAGTGAAAGTCAGTAGCTAGCCTAAGTGTGCACGGCCTTGTCGCATAGATGTGCCTGGTAGCCGTGTGATTTAGTCAGTGTATGGCTTATGAGCACACGGCGATGCTGTATGGGGGTGTCTAGTGGTCATGTGGGTTAGTCAGCATGCTTGCTCTAATTTGGCATGGCCAAGACACATGGGTGTGTCTAGTAGCCGTGGAAGACACACGGACGTGTGACCTCTGTAATATAGAAAAGTTTAAAATTCTTGAGAACTTTCATATGCATTCGGTTTAGTCCCGACCCTATTCTGAAGCATGATTAAGGTCTTGTTGATCTATAAAAAGGCACACTTGGTTGTAAATAATGAATTGTATTATTAAAATGTCTGTAAAAGTTTTTGATCTGTCTGGTAATGCCCTTTAACCCTAATTCAGTGATGGATACGAGTTAGGGGTGTTACATCAGCAATCTATTTTGGTACTTTGAATATGTGTATATTTCAATATGGCATGTATAGGCTAGTCAATGTTGCATGTTTTGAGTTGTACAGAGTTGCCATGTGATAGAGCTTGGAAATTGAATGTTGTTAGTTTATACTTAAAGCTATGAAAATGATTATTATGGTTTGATATATTGAGATTGGAATTGGTATATTTCATGCTTGAATTAGTTTATGAGATTGGTATATTAAGTGTGAATTTGCAATATGATTAGATGATGCATAGTGATAGTATTTGAGATATGAAATTTGTTGTGTTTGGATGAGTTTAATTGAGTAAAAATGATGTATGGTTAGAGATGGTATAATTGATGATGAATTGGTGTCATTATTGGTATGTTTGGATGCATTTTGAGGTATGATTTGGTATTGATTTGAGGTTGTGGATGATTCAATGTGTGGGAGGCAAATTTGGCTTTGAAAATGGCCTACAATTGCCTACACAGTTGAACACACGGGTGTGTGGCTCGACTGTGTTATTTGAGTTTGCCAAGTGAATCAAGTCAGGCTCGACCACGGGCTGGACACACGAGCGTGTGACTGGACGTGTGGTGTAAGTCAGTATCGACCACGAGTGAGGCACACGGGCGTGTCTCAGGCCGTGTGGACAAGTCAGTAGGTATGCCCTATTTTTCCACGGCTTGGACACATAGGCGTGTTCGAGGCCGTGTGAGGCACACGGCCTACCCACACGGGCGTGTGACCTCTATAACTTAGAAAAATGTTTAAATATAAAATAAATTTTGTAAGTGTTCGGTTTAGTCATGGCCCTATTCTAAAGCATGTTTAAGGTCTCGATGACCTTAATAAGGGACTATATGGTTATGTTTGAATATGATTGAATGATAATTGACTTGGTGTTGTGAAATGGATATGAAATGTTTCGATTGTTCGGTAATGCCTTTTAACCTTATTTTAGAGACGGTTTTGGGTTAGGTGTGCTACATTTTATTGGTATCAGAGCTACGGTTTAGTCGATTCTATGACTAACGTAGTACGTATGAGTCTAGCTATATATGCCATATATATAATTGTGATAGTGTGATGAATCCTGACAGTTGAAAATGTGTTTTCAAATAGTAATGGATCCCGATCGAGCAGTTGCTGATGATGTAGAGAACAATGCGCCTACTCCCACTCAAGGGACAACTCCAGCCACATTTATGCCGAATGATGGTAACCAAGAGGGAGAGGATAAGCAAGCCTTCTTCCGAATGATGAGTGAGTGGTTTTCATAGTCGTTCGAATGAATCCGGCTGCTCCACAGCCTCCACCCTCACAAGTGCCTATTGGGCTACAAGTTACAAATTCGATCTGATTGAATAAACCTCCTGTGGACAAGATACAAAAGTACGGGGCCAAAGAGTGTAGGGCCACAGTTGATGATACCGAGTGTGCTAAGTTTTGGCTCAAAAATACCATTCGAGTATTTGACGAGATGTCATTGAATCCTGATGAATGTATTAAGTGTGCAGTTTCTTTGTTGAGAGATACGGCTTATAATTGGTGAAACACGTTGATATCCGTGGTTTCGAGAGAGAGAATCACCTGGGATTTATTTCAAGCTAAATTTTGAAAGTAGTATATTAGTCAACGATTCAAGATCAGAAATGTAAAGAGTTTTTGGAGCTGAAACAAGGTCGCATTTCCGTTACTGAGTATGATTGGGAGTTTGTGAGATTGAGTCAGTATGCACAGGAATGTGTTTCGACCGAAGCTATTATGTGCAAACGCTTCATTAAAGGGCTGAACGAAGATATTAAATTGTTGGTTGGAATACTTGACATAAATGAATTTGTTGTGTGAATTGAGAGAGCCTGCAAAGCCGATGAGCTTAGCAAAGAAAAGAAGAAAGTCGATTTTGAGGCTAGAGATGAAAGAAAAAGATTAATGAGTAAGTCGTATCAATCTTCGGCGAAGATATAGAGAGATGCAAGCAATCACTCAAATATTTTGTTTGGACATCTAGGTAAAAATCGTCCGAGACAAAGTGTTGGACCAAGAGCTCAAATTTTGACTGAATCGAGTGTTGGAAGTGTTAGAAATAACAAACCTGAGTGTAGACAGTGTGGAAGATGACATGTGGGAGTATGCTGGGGCAAGTACAATAATCAAACTTGTTATAAGTGTGGATCACGAGATCACTTCATTCGAGACTTCCCAAAGTTAGTTGAAGAAGACAATGTTTAGAATGTGAGATCGAGTAATGTGACGGCTAGGGGTAGACCACCTAGAAACATTGGAAATATGAGTGGAAGTCAGAAAGGGATAATGGATACAATTGTGAGATCTGAGGCGATAGCACATACCCGAGCCTATGCTATACGCGTGTGAGAAGAGGCGTCATCTATAGACGTCATCACTAGTATGTTCACTCTATTTGATACTGATGTGATTGCATTGATAGATCTAGATTCTATTCATTCTTTTGTGTGTGTGAATCTAGTATCAAGTAAGACTCTACCTGTTGAGTCTACTGAATTTGTGATTAGAGTATTAAACCCCTTAGGCAAGTGTGTCTTGGTGGATAAAGGGTGCAAGAACTGCCCATTGATGTTTTGGGATATATACTTTCCAGCTAATTTGATGTTGCTACCATTTGATGAATTTTATATCATTCTGGGTATGGATTGGCTCACTTTGCATCATGCTATTATTAATTGTAAATGAAAGAGTATTGATTTGAAAAGTCAGAATGGTAAGATAGTTTGAATTGAATCTAGAGATTTGATTAGGTTACCAGCCGTTGTATTTGTGATGAAAGCTCTGAACTATGTGAGGAAGGGTTGCGGAGCTTATTTGGCATATGTGATTGATACAAAAGTGACAGAAAAGAAAGTGGAATCTGTACCTGTGGTTTGTGAATTCTCTAATGTGTTTCCTGAAGAACTACTGAGATTACCTCTGATCCGAGAAGTTTAGTTTGGTATTCAATTAGTACCGGGGACGAATCCTATCTCAATAGCTCCGTATAAAATTGCACCGATAGAACTGAAAAAGTTCAAGTCTCAGTTGCAAGAGTTGACAGATCGAGGATTTGCACGATCGAGTTTCTTGCCTTGGGGTGCTCCTATGTTGTTTGTGAAAAAGAAAGATGGCACTATGAGAATGTGTATTGACTACCAACAGTTGAACAAAGTGACGATAAAAAATAAATTTTCGTTGCCCCGTATTGATGATTTATTTGATCAGCTGAAAGGAGCTACACTATTTTTGAAAATAGATTTGAGATCTGGCTATTATCATTTGATAGTTAAAGAATCTAATGTGCCTAAAACTACTTCAGAACAAGGTATGGACATTATGAATTCTTAGTTATGCCATTTGGACTAATGAATGCTCCTGCAGTGTTTATGGATTAATGAATCGGATATTTAGATCGTACTTAGATCGTTTTGTTTTGGTGTTCATTGATGACATTTTGATTTACAAATGTGATGAGACTTAACATGTCAAGCATTTGAGAGTTATGTTATAGACTTTGCATGAGAAACAATTATATACTAAGTTTAACAAATGTGAGTTTTGGTTGCGTGAGGTTGGATATCTGGGGCATATTGTATCAGCTGCAGGAATACGAGTTGATCCGAGTAAGATCTCAGCTATTCTAGAATGGAAACCTTTGAGAAATGTGTTAGAAGTCCGTAGTTTTCTAGGATTAAAGGGATATTATAGACGATTTGTGAAAGGCTTCTCGATGATTGTGACTCTGTTGACGAAGTTATTACAGAAAGATGTTAAATTGAGTAGTCAGAAAAGTGCCAACAGAGTTTTGAATAGTTGAAAGCATTGTTGATAGAGGCGCCTGTGTTAGTTCAACCTGAGTCCGATAAAGAATTCATAATTTACAGTGATGCATCATTGAATGGTTTGGGCTGTGTGCTGATGCAAGAAGGCAAAGTCATCACTTATGATTCGAGATAGTTAAAGCTGCATGAAAATAACTATCCGACGCATGATCTTGAATTGGCTGCAATTTTATTTGCACTAAAGATTTGGCGACACTACCTATTTGGTGAAAAATGTCACATTTATACCGATCACAAGAGCTTGAAGTACTTGATGACTCAAAAAGAATTGAATTTGTGACGAAGAAGATGGTTAGAATTGTTGAAAGATTACAAACTTGTAATTGATTGTCATCTGAGTAAAGCTAATGTTGTTGCTGATGCTCTGAGCCAAAAGTCTATATGTGCTTTGCGAGCAATGAATACTTAGATAGATCTGTGTGATGATAGTACGGTTTTGGCCGAGTTGAAAGTGAAGCCGATGTTCGTACATCAGATTTGTGATGCTCAGAAGAGTGATGATAAGATGATAGAAAAACAAGATCAATGTGGATTGAATGTCGATGCAGAATTTCGAGTTGATAGTGATAATTGTTTGTGATTCAGAGATCGGATTTGTGTTTCGAGGAATTCAGAGTTAATTCAGTTGATTTTGAACGAAGCTCACATTAGTCGTTTAGTTACTCACCTGGGGAGTACAAAAATGTATAATGATTTGAAACAATTTTATTGGTGGCATGGTATGAAAAGAGACATCTCTGAATTTGTGTCGAAATGTTTAGTTTGCAAGCAAGTTAAAGCTGAACATCAAGTTCCATCTGGTTTGTTACAACCAATTATGATTCCTGAGTGGAAATGGGAAAGAATCATGATGGACTTTGTGTCGGGATTACCTTTATCTTCGAGAAAGAAAGATGCAATTTGGGTGATAGTTGATAGATTGACGAAATCAACTCATTTTATTTCGGTAAGAATAGATTTGTCACTTGTTAAACTCGTTGAGCTGTATATTGCTCACATTGTGAGATTGCACAGGGTGCCATTATCTATTGTGTCTGACAAAGATTCGAGATTTACCTCGCGATTTTGGAAAAATTTGCAAGAAGCTTTAGGCAAAAAGTTACATTTCAATACTACTTTTCATCTGCAAACGGATGGACAATCTGAATGAATCATTTAGGTTCTTGAAGATATGTTGAGATGTTGTATTCTTGAGTTTGAAGGTACGTGGGAAAAGCATTTTCCATTGATTGAATTTGCATACAATAACATTTTTCAATCTAGTATTAAGATGGTACCATATGAGGCTCTTTATTGTAGAAAATGCCGAACTCCATTGTATTGGAGTGAACTGAGTAAGAATAAGATTCACGGGGTTGATTTAATAAAAGAGACTGAGCAGAAAGTGAAAGTGATTCGTGACAGTTTGAAAGCGGCCTCAGATCGTCAAAAGTCTTATGTAGATTTGAAACGGAAAGATATCAATTTTGAAGTCGGTGACAAAGTATTTTTGAAAGTATCTCCGTCGAAGAAAATACTTCGATTTGGTAGGAAAGGCAAGTCCAAGGTATATTGGGCCATATGAGATCATTGAACGGATTGGACTGGTTGCTTATAAATTACTATTGCCATCTGATTTAAAGAAAATTCATAATGTGTTTCACATATCGATGCTTCGACGATACAGATTTGATCCGTCTCATGTGATTGCTCCTACTGAGGTTGAAACTCAGTCAGATTTGTCGTATAATGAAGAGCCAATTCGAATTTTGGTACAAGAGACCAAAAGGTTGAGAAACAAGAGGATTTCCTTAGTGAAAGTGTTGTGTCATAAATACGGAGTAGAAGAGGCTACGTGGGAGCCTAAAGATGTTATAAGAGAGCAATATCTGAACTTATTCACTAGTAAGATTTTCGGGGACGAAAATCCCTAAGGGGGAGAGTTGTAACAGCCAAATTTAGACCCTAGTCAGAATAGTGGTTTCGAGATCACAAACTAGAGGTCAAAAAATATTTTAATATTAATTTCTGTGTTTATTATATGTGATTTAACCGGTGTGAAAGTTTCGTGTGAAAATTTTATCAACTGTGTGTCGAATTGTGAAAAATGACTTAATCGCATAAAATGCAAAAGTTGTGTGCTGATTGTTAAAGTAGTAATTTGGCATGGCTTTCTAAATGAGAATCACTTATTTTGTTATTAAACCATGTGTTAAATGGATGGACAAAAATCAATTTTAGTTAATGGAATTTTAAAGGATATTAATAATGCTATATTGGTAAAATGATTATTAATGTATGTTAAAATAAAACAAATAGGAAATTAAGCTCCATTATCATCATCCTTTGCCAAAATCATCAAGAAAAGAAAAGAAGAAGAACAAGTTAGGGTTCGGCTAGTTTGGAGCTTGATTAAGGTAAGAGTTTTGTTCGATTTTTGATAATTTCTATGTTTTTGTGATTGTTGCTTAGTGTACTATTAAACCCATGCTTAAGTTTTAGAAATTGATGGTGGCTTTGAGATATGCCATTGATGAATATGTGAGCTTTGTGATGGTTGATGATGAAAAATGAAAGACAGGTGAAAGATTGACATATTTTATTTTTGAATTTTTAGTGAAATTGAGTAATTTGGGTTTAATTGTGAAAAATGAAAAATAGAAGGACTAAAATGTGAAATAAATAAAATTTGTGGGCTTGTATTAGCATGGGAAGAATTCGGCTAAGCTTATGTGAATATAAATTTGGTGCATTTTGTGATTTGATGAATTAGGGACTAAAGTCTCGAAATGTGAAAATGTGGGGGCTATTTTGGAAAATACCCTAAATAAGTGTATTTGGACTAAATTGAATGAATTTGTAATTGAATGAGTTGAATTTGAATATGTATAGAAGAAGAAAGGAGAGATTCGGATCGAGATCGAGGTAAAGACAAAGTACTCAATTGATTGGCTAGTTTCGGTATTTCGACATCCGAGGTAAGTTCGGATATGATTCATGTTGTTAAAATGTGTTTTAGTATTATGAAATGAATATTTATACGATTATGAGATTTGAAATGCTATGTGAAAAATTGAATTAGATGGCACTAAGTGTGCGAAATTGAAATCAAAACAGAGATGAATAGCACTGTGTGTGCGAAACTATGAAAGCTTTAGCTTAATGATTTGGCACTGTGTGTGCGATACCGAGATAAGTCGGTTAAAAGAATAGTCACTAAGTGTGCGATGACGAATATGCTTTGGTTATTTATATGGCACTCAGTGTGCGATTAAATTAGACGAATATCAGAGGATGATCAAAATGTAATATCGAGCATTGAGTAGCTTAGAAGCTGAATAACTATTTGTTAGTTAAGGTATGTATTGAACCTTTGTGGTTGATGAGTTTATAGATGAAGATATGAATTGATGAATGATTATCTTAACTATGGATGATATGGTATGAATATTTGAGAATTGATCTATGATATGGATTTACTTGTCCAATGAGCTTAGATTGTTAATTTGAATGTATTATGTTACGAACTTATTAAGCTTTTGAAAGCTTACTGTGTGATTTGTTTCTCTATTTTACAGTTTCAGTAAAGCTAACTTGGATCTGGAAATCGTCAGCATCTCTATCACACTATCAGCAATCTATTTTGGTACTTTGAATATGTGTATATTTGAATATGGCATGTATAGGCTAGTCAACGTGGCATGTTTTGAGTTGTATAGCCTTGCCATGTGATATGGCTTGGAAATTGAATGTTGTTAGTTTATATTTGAAGCTATGAAAATGATGATTATGGTTTGATATAGTGAGATTGGAATTGGTATATTTTATGCTTGAATTAGTTGATGAGAATAGCATATTAAGTGTGAATTTGTAATATGATTAGATTATGCATAGTGATAGTATTTGAATGTGAAATTGGTTGTGTTTGGATGAGTTTAATTGAGTAGAAATGACGTATGGTTAGAGATGGTATAATTGATGATGAATTGGTGTCATTATTGGTATATTTGGATGCATTTTGAGGTATGATTTTGTATTGATTTGAGGTCGTGGGTGATTCAATGTGACCACCTGGGAGGCAAATTTGGGCTTAAAATGGCCTATCCATTCGAGTATTTGATGAGATGTCATTGAATCCTGATGAATGTATTAAGTATGTAGTTTCTTTGTTGAGAGATACGGCTTATAATTGGTGGAACACGTTGATATCTGTGGTTTTGAGAGAGAGAATCATCTGGGATTTATTTCAAGCTGAATTTTGAAAGCAGTATATTAGTCAACGATTCATAGATTAGAAACATAAAGAGTTTTTGAGCTGAAACAAGGTCGCATGTCCGTTATTGAGTATGAACGGAAGTTTGTGAGATTGAGTCAGTATGCACGGGAATGTGTTTCAACCGAAGCTACTATGTGTAAACGCTTCATTGAAGGGCTGAACGAATATATTAAATTGTTGGTTAGAATACTTGACATAATTGAATTTGTTGTGTTAGTTGAGAGAACCTGCAAAGTCGAGGAGCTTAGCAAAGAAAAGAAGAAAGTCGATTTTGAGGCTATAGATGAAAGAAAAAGATTAATGAGTAAGTCGTATCAATCTTCGGCGAAGATATATAGAGCTGCAAGCAATCACTCAAATATTTCGTTTGGACATCTGGGTAGAAATCGTCCAAGACAAAGTGTTGGATCAAGAGCTCAAATTCTGACTGAATCGAGTGTTGGAAGTGTCAGAAATAACAAACTGAGTGTAGACAGTGTGGAAGATGACATGTGGGAGAATGCTAGGGCAATACAATAATCAAACTTGTTATAAGTGTGGATCACAAGATCACTTCATTCAAGACTTCCCAAAGTTAGCTGAGAAGACAATGTTCAGAATGTGAGATAGAGTAATGTGACGGCTAGGGGTAGACCACCTAGAAACATTGGAAATGTGAGTGAAAGTCAGAAAGGAACGACGAATACAATTATGAGATCCGAGGCGATAGCACCTGCCCGAGCCTATGCTATACGCTGTGAGAAGAGGTGCCATCTGCAAATGTCATCACTAATACTTTCACTCTATTTGATACTGATGTCATTGCATTGATAGATCCAGGTTCTGCTCATTCTTTTGTGTGTGTGAATCTAGTACCAAGTAAGACTCTACCTGTTGAGTCTACTGAATTTGTGATTAGAGTATTGAACCCCTTAGGCAAGTGTGTTTTGGTGGATAAAGTGTGCAAGAACTGCCCATTGATATTTTGGGATATATGCTTTTCGATTAATTTGATGTTGCTACCATTTGATGAATTTGATATCATTCTGGGTATGGATTGGCCCACTTTGCATCATGCTATTGTGAATTGTAAATGAAAGAGTATTGATTTGAAAAGTCAGAATGGTAAGATAGATTGAATTGAATCTAGAGATTTAATTAGGTTACCAGCTGCTATATTTGTGATGAAAGCTCTGAACTATGTGAGGAAGGGTTGCGGAGCTTATTTGGCATATGTGATTGATACAAAAGTGACAGAAAAGAAAGTGGAATCTGTACATGTGGATTGTGATTTCTTTAATGTGTTTCCTGAAGAACTATTGAGATTACCTCCGATTCGAGAAGTTGAGTTTGGTATTCAATTAGTACCGGGGACGAATCCTATCTCGATAGCTCTGTATAAAATGGCACCGACAGAACTGAAAGAGTTCAAGCCTTAGTTGCAAGAGTTGATAGATCGAGGATTTGCACGATCGAGTTTCTTACCCTAGGGTGCTTCTATGTTGTTTGTAAAAAAGAAAGATGGAATTATGAGAATGTGTATTAACTACCGAAAGTTGAACAAAGTGACGATAAAAAATAAATTTTTGTTGCCCCGTATTGATGATTTATTTGATGAGCCGAACGGAGCTACAATGTTTTCGAAAATAGATTTGAGATCGAGCTATTATCATTTGAGAGTTAAAGAATCTGATGTGCCTAAAACTACTTCAGAATGAGGTATGGACATTATGAATTCTTAGTTATGCCATTTGGACTAACAAATGCTCTTGTAGTGTTTATGGATTAATGAATCGGATATTTAGATCGTACTTAGATCGTTTTGTTGTGGTGCTCATTGATGACATTTTGATTTACTAATGTGATGAGACGCAACATGCCGAGCATTTGAGAGTTATGTTGCAGACTTTGCGCGAGAAACAATTAGATGCTAAGTTTAGCAAATGTGAGTTTTGGTTGCGTGAGGTTGGATTTCTGGGGCATATTGTATCAGCTGCAGGAATACAACTTGATCCGAGTAAGATCTCAACTATTCTAGAATGGAAACCTCCGAGAAATGTGTCAAAAGTCCATAGTTTTCTAGGATTAGTAGGATACTATAGACTATTTGTGAAAGGCTTCTCGATGATTGCGACTCCATTGACGAAGTTATTACAGAAAGATGTTAAATTTGAGTGGTCAGAAAAGTGCCAAAGAGTTTTGAACAGTTGAAAGCATTGTTGATAGAGGCGCTTGTGTTAGTTCAACCTGAGTCCGATAAAGAATTCATAATTTACAGTGATGCATCATTGAATGGTTTGGGCTGTGTGCTGATGCAAGAAGGCAAAGTCATCGCTTATGCTTTGTGACAGATAAAGCCGCATGAAAATAACTATCCAACGCATGATTTTGAATTCGCTGCAATTATATTTGCACTGAAGATTTGGCGACACTACCTATTTGGTGAAAAATGTCACATTTATACCGATCACAAGAGCTTGAAGTACTTGATGACTCAAAAAGAATTGAATTCGTGATAGAGAAGATGGTTAGAATTGTTGAAAGATTACAAACTTGTAATTGATTATCATTTGAGTAAAGCTAATGTTGTTGCTGATGCTCTGAGTCAAAAGTCTATATGTGCTTTGCGAGTAATGAATACTTGATAGATCTGTGTGATGATAGTATGGTTTTGGCCGAGTTGAAAGTTAAGCCGATGTTCGTACGTCAGATTTGTGATGCTCAGAAAAGTGATGATAAGATGATAGAAAAATGAGATCAATGTGTATTGAATGTCGATTCAGAATTTTGAGTTGATAGTGATGATTGTTTGAGATTCAGAGATCAGATTTGCGTTTTGAGGAATTCATAGTTAATTCATTGATTTTGAATGAAGCTCACAGTAGTCGTTTAGTTACTCACCTGGGGAGTACAAAAATGTATAATGATTTCAAACAGTTTTATTGGTGGCATGGTATAAAAGAGACATCTCTGACTTTGTGTCGAAATGTTTAGTTTGTCAGCAAGTTAAAGCTGAACACCAAGTTCCATCTAGTTTGTTACAACCAATTATGATTCCTGAGTGGAAATGGGAAAGAGTCATCATGGACTTTGTGTTGGGATTACCTTTATCTTTGAGAAAGAAAGATGCAATCTGGGTGATAGTTGATAGATTGACGAAATCAACTCATTTTGTTCCGGTAAGAATAGATTTGTCACTTGATAAACTCGCTAAGCTGTATATTGCTGACATTGTGAGATTGCACGGGGTGCCATTATCTATTGTGTCTGACAGAGATCCGAGATTTACCTCGCGATTTTGGAAAAATTTGCAAGAAGCTTTAGGCATAAAGTTGCATTCCAATACTGCTTTTCATCTGCAAACGGATGGACAATCTGAACGAATCATTCAGGTTCTCGAAGATATGTTGAGATGCTATATTCTTGAGTTTGAAGGTACGTGGGAAAATCATTTTCCATTGATTGAATTTGCATACAATAACAGTTTTCAATCTAGTATTAAGATGGTACCATATGAGGCTCTTTATGGTAGAAAATGCCGAACTCCATTGTATTGGATCGAACTGAGTGAGAATAAGATTCAAGGGGTTGATTTAATAAAAGAGACTGAGCAGAAAGTGAAAGTGATTCGTGACAGTTTGAAAGCGGCCTCAGATCGTCAAAAGTCTTATGTAGATTTGAAATGGAAAGATATCAATTTTGAAGTCGATGACAAAGTATTTTTGAAAGTATTTCCGTGGAAGAAAATACTTCGATTTGGTAGGAAAGGCAAGTTAAGTCCGATGTATATTGGGCCATATGAGATCAGTGAACGGATTGGACTGGTTGCTTATAAATTGTTGTTGCCATCTGATTTAGAGAAAATTCATAATATGTTTCACGTATCAATGCTTCGACGATACAAATTTGATCCGTCTCGTGTGATTGTTCCTACTGAGGTTGAAACTCAGTCAGATTTGTCGTATAATAAAGAATCAATTCAAATTTTGGTGGAGAGACCAAAAAAGTTGAGAAACAAGAGGATTTCCTTGGTGAAAATGTCGTGTCATAAATATGGAGTAGAAGAGGCTATGTGGGAGCCTGAAGATGTTATAAGAGAGCAATATCAGAACTTATTCACTGGTAAGATTTTCGGGGATGAAAATCCCTAAGGGGGAGAGTTGTAACAACCCAATTTAGACCCTAGTTAGAATAGTGGTTTTGAGACCACAAACTAGAGATCAAAAAATATTTTAATATTAATTTTTGTGTTTATTATATGTGATTTAGCCGGTGTGAAAGTTTCGTGTGAAAATTTTATCAACTGTTTGTCGAATTGTGAAAAAGGACTTAATCGCATAAAATGCAAAAGATGTGTGCTGATTGTTAAAGTATTAATTTGGCATGGCTTTCTAAATGAGAATAACTTATTTTGTTATTAAACAATATGTTAAATGGATGGACAAAAATGGGTTTTAGTTAATGGAATTTTAAAGGATATTAATAAGGCTATATTGGTAAAATGATTATTAATGTGTGTTAAAATAAAACAAATAGGAAATTAAGCTCCATTATCATCATCCTTTGCCGAAATTATCAAGAAAAGAAAAGAAGAAGAATAAGTTAGGGTTCGGCTAGTTTGGAGCTTGATTAAGGTAAGAGTTTTGTTCGATTATTGATAATTTCTATGTTTTTGTGATTGTTGCTTAGTGTACTATTAAACCCATGCTTAAATTTTAGAAATTGATGGTGGTTTTGAGATATGCCATTGATGAATATGTGAGCTTTGTGATGGTTGATGATGAAAATGAAAGATAGGTGAAAGATTAACATCTTTTGTTTTTGAATTTTTAGTGAAATAGAGTAATTTGCATTTAATTGTGAAAATGAAAAATAGGAGGACTAAAATGTGAAATAAATGAAATTTTTGGGCTTGTATTAGCATGGGAGGAATTCGGCTAAGCTTATATGAATATAAATTTGGTGCATTTTGTGAAAATGTAAATGAATTAGGGACTCAAGTCTCAAAATGTGAAAATATGGGGGCTATTTTGGAAAATACCATAAATGTGTGTATTTGGACTAAATTGAATGAATTTGTAATTAAATGAGTTGAATTTGAATATGTATAGACCAAGAAAGGAGAGATTCGGATCGAGTCGAGGCAAAGACAAAGTACTCGATTGATTAGCTAGTTTCGGTATTTCAACGTCCAAGGTAAGTTCGGATATGATACATGTTGTTAAAATGTGTTTTAGTATTATGAAATGAATATGTATACGATTATGAGATTTGAAATGCTATGTGAAAAATTGAATTAGATGGCACTAAGTGTGTGAAATTGAAATCGAAACAGAGATGAATAGCATTGTGTGTACGAAATTATGAAAGCTTCGACTTATTGATTTGGCACTGTGTGTGGGATACCGAGATAAGTCGGTTAAAAGAATAGGCACTAAGTGTGCGATGATGAATATGCTTTGGTTATGTATATGGCACTGAGTGTGCGATTAAATTAGACGAATATCAGAGGATGATCAAAATGTAATATCGAGCATTGAGTAGCTTGGGAGTTGAATAACTATTTGTTAGTTAATGTATGTATTGAACCTTTGTGGTTGATAAGTTTATAGATGAAGCTATGAATGGATGAATGAGTATTTTAACTATGGATAATATGGTATGAATATTTGAGAATTGATCTATGGTATGGATTTATTTGTCTAATGAGCTTGGTTTGTTAATTTGAATGTATTATGTTATGAACTTATTAAGCTTTTGAAAGCTTATTGTATGATTTGTTTCTCTGTTTTATAGTGTTAGTAAAGCTAGCTCGGATCTGGAAATTGTCAGCATCTCTATCACACTATTAGCAATCTATTTTGGTACTTTGAATATGTGTATATTTGAATATAGCATGTATAGGCTAGTCAACGTGGCATGTTTTGAGTTGTATAGCCTTGCCATGTGATATGGCTTGGAAATTGAATGTTGTTAGTTTATATTTGAAGCTATGAAAATGATGATTATGGTTTGATTTAGTGAGATTGGAATTGGTATATTTTATGCTTGAATTAGTTGATGAGAATGGCATATTAAGTGTGAATTTGTAATATGATTAGATTATGCATAGTGATAGTATTTAAATGTGAAATTGGTTGTGTTTGGATGAGTTTAATTGGGTAGAAATGACGTATGGTTAGAGATGGTGTAATTGATGATGAATTGGTGTCATTATTGGTATATTTGGATGCATTTTGAGGTATGATTTTGTATTGATTTGAGGTTGTGGGTGATTCAATGTGTGGGAGGCAAATTTGGGCTTAAAAAAGGCCAATATGTAACAGTCAAGTTTAGACTCTAGTCGAAATAGTGGGTTTGAGACCACAAATTTGAGGTCAAAATGATATTTTAATATTATTTTCTATGTGAATAGTTTATGATTTAGTCTATGTGAAATTTCTGTGTGATAAATTTATCAACTATGTGTCAAATTGTGAGAAAGGACTTAATTGCATAAAGTGTAAAATGTTGTGTGCTAATTGTCAAGTGTTCAATTGTTGATGTCCTTGTAATGTGGAGGCCTTATGAGGCAATTAGCCAAATTTTAAGATAGTGGGGTGTTAAATGACAAGATAACCATGTTGATAATTTGTCTTATATGTTTAATGAAAGGGCAAAATGGTAAAAAGATAATTAAGTTAGATTAAATGAAACAAAAGCATGGAAATGAGAGAGATATCATCTTGTTTGTGCCGAAATTGAAGAAAAGAAAAGAAAGAACACTAAGCTAGGGTATTCGGCCAACATTTGAGCTTGATTGAATGTATGTTTGAGCTTGATTTTTGTTAACTTCTACGTTTTAGTAATCGTTGCTTTGTGCTCTAGCTAACCCATGTTGAAATTTTGTGAATTGATGATGTTGTTGAGATAAGCCATTGATGAATACTTGAGCTATGTGCTAGTTGATAGTGAAATATGAAAACTTGGTGTAGGACTAACATAATTTGTATTGAATTTTTTAGTGAAATTGAGTATTTTGGACTTAATTGAGGAAATGAGAAATTGAAGGGCTATAAAGTGAAATAAATGAAATGTATGAGCTTGTATTAACATGGGAAGAATTCAGATAAGCATATGTGTTTTGAGATTTTGTGTATTTGATGATTTTATGAATTAGGGACTAAAGTGTCGAAATGTAAAAAAATGTGAGGGCTATTTTGTAAAATAACCTAAATGTGTGTGTCTGGATTAATTGAATGAATTGGTGATTGAATGGATTGAATTTTCATGTGTATAGACCAAATTGTATTAGTGTCATTCTCTTGTTTTCAAAAAAAAAAATTACACTCTCATGCCCAAGGCCCAATAGGCCCAATTCTACTAGGCTTAAAAATTCGGGGCGTATAATTCTACCCTCCTAAAAGAAATTTCGTACCCAAAATTTCCAACTTTCAGAATAGTGGAACAACCCAAACTACACCAACACGCTTTCGCTGCGCACTCTAATTCCAAAACAATACCTCTTACGCACACCCAAAATACCTATCCACTAGAACAGATAGATATCATACAAATAAAATTTCCATATCCACAACATCACACAGAATAAATGGAAAATCTAAATTTAAGCATCACAGTACAGTCTAATAACTAAAGAGACAATTGTATTCTATCTCACTATATTTAAATTTCTTAATAGACAAAAGTGTTCATAAAACTTATGGATTCGGTGCCAGAGACTCGGTGTACCACATTTTTAGAAAGCGGTCAATACAACATTTTAGAACATCAAATCTTTTCAAGCCTTTTTTATTTTCATGACTTTTGAAATAATACTTTTAGAAATTCAATTTTGAAAACTCAATCCACAGTCGAGATTTACAACCCGGGCTCTGATACCACTAAATGTAACACCCCAAACTCGGCCTAGAAGTTAGACCCGAATCTGACGTGTCACATTGAAGTGTTTCTCGAAAATCGTGTTTTCATTTAAAACCCTTCTTGTTTAAAAGCTTAAGTAAAATTTCAGTTACGTTGGTGGTACATTAAAAAATGATTAACTTTATTTCGAAAATATCCTTTTAATTGCGGAAGCTAATTTTGAGAGTAATCGATTTACAAAAGAGATTAAATTGCAAACCCATTTTGAAAATTTGATGTTTAAAATTTTAGTTCCAGTAAGCATTTTGAAAACGTTGCGGAAACGTAGTGTTTTGAAGACAGTTATCATTTTGGAAATCGTATTCCGCTTTTACCAGTTAGAAAACATCATAAATAAATCTCACAAATAATAAGTTAAAAATAGAGAGGCCTTATTACAACCCAAATCAAAATATTTAAAAGTAAATAATCAAAACAATAAACATAAGCAGTGTATGGTCTTCTCCTAGTCCCTCGCAGATCTAAATCCTCTAAGGCCGGGGATTACCTGCATAGTTAAAAATGGGGTGAGTTTATGAAAACTCCGTGCATAATCCCCTAATAGTTTGGGCACAAGCCCTATTCAGTAACAGATCAGTCTGGGCTTTAGCTCTATACAGTAACAGAGTGGGCCTAAGCCCAAAATCATAACAATGCAGAACAGAGATGCAACCCAACCCAACCCAGTCCAGCCAGCACACCACCCGTACCAACCAACACACCATGTGGGAACTAAGTCGACCCAACCAGCCAACTCACCAATCTTAGCACCAGTGCGACACTAAGTCAACAGAACGGCTTGGCACCATGGACAAAATGGCTGAAAGCCATAGATATCGCAGCAACGCTGCCAGTTAACAGAACGGCTAAAATCCATAAATAGAATGGTTATAAACCATAAATAGGATGACACATAGCCATCAGTGCGGTAATATAATCGACACACAACATTGGGTAAATATGATTGATACAGAGTCATCGATATATATGTTAGGCATATAGCCACGGTAAGTACGATTGGCACAAAGCCATAGTCAAGTTGGCACAGAGCCATATTTTGGTTGGCAAAGAGCCATAATCAGATTACGCGGCTTTAAGCCGTCTGTCGGCCCATAGTCGTCTGATGGACACGCGCGACCTTAACAGATCAATATTGGATCGACGGTCGTCTCATGCGACCCATGCGACCCTATCAGAACATCCTCCTTATCAATGTCCCAACCCCATGCAGCATGTCGTGCATGTCATGCTCAATCATTACACATGTATTTCTGTCAAATCAATTAAAACATAGTCACACATTCATAGTTAGATCAGTAATAGTCATAATCAGTCAGTTACCTGCAAAAGCAAAATAGTCATTTTACCCTATAAGGGTATTTTAATAATTCTACCCTACAGGGGTCTACCCTATCGGGGGAATTCAGTAATTCTACTCTACATGGGTATTTTAGTAGTTTTGCAAACTGAGGTATTTAGTAATTTTGTAAACTTAGGGTATTTTAGTAATTTTGTAAACTGAGGGTATCCTAAACAAAGATAATGATGCGAATAGGCCTAGGGTCCCCTCTCGGCCTAAATGGGTCCACACACTCGTGTGGCCCATTTAGCCCAAATCTAGCCATAGATATGAGATTCACATAGTCCAAATCTAATATTTACTACACAATCATACAACTTATCCGATTGGGCCCACGGGTTCATTGGCTCCACTGGCCCCTTTCGACCCATCGTGGCCCAAACA
This sequence comes from Gossypium rotundifolium, assembly GCA_025506655.1. Lineage (NCBI taxonomy): Eukaryota > Viridiplantae > Streptophyta > Magnoliopsida > Malvales > Malvaceae > Gossypium > Gossypium rotundifolium. The sequence continues at coordinate 67,348,715 of CP106725.1, forward strand.
GCCTAACCCCACAAGAACAGTCATGATGGCCTCAACTATCGCATCGAAGCTCCCACACGTGCGCTCGCATGCTCGTGTGGCTACCATCATCGTGTGACCGGCATTTCGATATTTATCGCTCTACAGCTAGAGTAGTGCGAAATACACACCTAATAGGAATCGGAGTTAATTTGCGGTCCAAACACTCCTGTAACATCCCGAAATTGGGCCTAGTAGGATTGGGCCCATTGGGCCTTAAGCACTGAAGTGTTTAAAATTTTCGAGAACAAGAGAATGGTATTATTTCAAGTTGAACTTGTTAGATGGTAATTTTGGAAAGTTAGGCTATAGGTAAATTTTTGTGTAAGCACTTTAAGGAGAGAAGGTATGTGGCATTAAGACTTAAGGTAATAAGTGTGCTTTTTGCTAGCATAAGTGAGCTATTAGTAAAGAGGCTATGGCATCACTTGTAGCACCTTGAGGGAAAGAGTTCGAATCACCTTGTGTACATATTGGTTTTTATTTTTTTTTTGTTTCCCTTCTTTATTGTGTCGAACAAGGAGTAATTTTGGCAAGTGTGGACTTCATTATTTTTGGTAAGGTGGTTAAAAGAATAAGGCAAGGATGAAGTTAGGGAAAGGAATCAAAAGAAAAAGGGAATGTAGGGGGAACATGTGGCATATTTCAAGGGAAAGGTTATGGAAAAGATGGTTGGCAAAGGTTATGTTAGGAAATACTTCTAAAAATCATTTAGAAGAAATCCCTTATTCTGAACAACAGGATATTAAACTAGGTAGTATAATCGGAGAAGAAACAGATCTTTCCGATGATATAATAGAAAAAATTAATAAAAATAATATTTCTAAAGAAGAAATATATAAAATATCTAAATTCAAACTATGGTCAACCAGACACATAGAAAAAAATTAGCGGTAACACAGTCGCTAAAGATACTAAAGGAGGATTAACAGAAATCCCCTTATTTACTAAAGAAAAATAAAGCGGATTAGGAAAAAAATATCCTCAAGTCCGATATATACATCTAGGAGTAATCATGATAACAATCGAGCTTTATTCAGAAGAGGTCATGATGTTCCTATTATAGCTATATTATTAGATAAAAGATTTGAAAATCCAATAAAAGCACTTATTGGAGGTATTCAATCAAATCTTCACACAGCGTTATAGGATTTAAGGTAAAACCCAATTACTTCATTTCCATAATGATCCTCTAATAGAAGAGTGTCTTTGCCTCGAATTGGCATAAAAATTCGATATAAGTGATTTAGCGAAGATCTTGCAATCACCGGACTTCTATTAATGAATATACTAATACAAATGAGGTTGAGATAAAAGAAATAAATAATAAGATTATTGAGCTTTTCGAGCCCAATAAATTCATTACAGAAATTCTAATAATGCTAGTATCTTGGTGTAGTAAATGTTGGTCCATGGTAACCAAATCAATTCCTTTGGACTTGATAATGGGTAAAATTATTGTGGCAATGGTCAATGGTTGTTGACAAATGCTCGGTCTTCTTGGGCTCTAAGAGGTTTTTTCCAAGCCGTAGAAATTTTCCATATTTGATAAGACCGATAGAATTTTTCTCTTCAAATAATACCAATAAGGGTAAATATTTCAATATTCTACTCTGGTCGAATTCTTCAAGCACATTTTTGCATTTTCTTTCTCTTTTGTTTGATCAAGATTTTCATCTCTTGTTTATCTCTCTCTTGATAGCCGAATCATCTATCATTTATCCAACCTCCCATCTTCTCTTTCTTTCAACTATTTCTCTAATTCTTTCTCTTCTCATAACTGACACCATATTTTAATCACAAACTTTGGTATAATCATTTCACATAGCCAAATATTCATTTTCATTTTCTTTATAAACCGAACTCTCATTTCCTTTCTACCTTTCTTCTCATCCGTACTTACATTCAATCTTTGATCAATCGGTAAGCATTCTTCCAACATTTATCTCATTTTTTTTTCTCTTGGTGCCGAATATAAGTTTTGATTTGGGAGGAACCGAATCATCATATTTTTGTACTCGCTCCAATAAGATCATTTCTTTCTTTGTGGTGGTATAGAGGAGTGCTTAGCCATAGGAAGATCGTGTGAAACTGGAATTTCATTGTTCAAGGTAAGGAAGCTCTCTCATAGTATTTTTCAGTAACTTCCTTGGTTATTGTTTTAATCGGATTGAAGGATAATTAATCGACAATATGTTTTAGGTACTTAATCGCTCGATCTATCCCTCGTAATAAGAGACTCAGATTGTTGGTAAGTGATATAGATTGTTAAATCAATCGCAATACTTGGATGAAGTTGTAAATTGGGTTTGGACTAATTGTTGATCGATTGTACTTTTAGGTGCCAAGAAGAGTATCGTGTTACGAATCCCATAATGAGGTGTGTAATCCCGTACCTTCAGTATACATGTTTGAAATGGTGTGTAATGTCACATCTCTCTGAAATTTTGTATGATATGTTTTGTGATTTGGTCAAAATGCCAAAGAAAACTGAAAATCGGCATCCGGGATCACTCGGGGGCACGTAGGTTCATAGTGGTAACCATGTTTTTGTAATAAAACAGTTTTGGTCAGTGGCAGTGACGTGAATTCAAAAAAACATGAAAAATAAGAGAAAGGGAATTAATAAGTGAATAAGATATCAAATCAAAGCTTTCTGTGTCTATTTTGATAAGGAAAAAACGGAGAGGGAAAAGAAATTTTATATTCTGAGATATGTTAATTTTAGTGAGACTGGTTTTGAATGATTTTGTGGTTCCCTGATATGTCTTGGAAAAATTGTATAAAATTGTACAAAGTGAATTAAGAGATATAGTTTATATTTAAAGATTCCTTAGTGAGTCTATTTTCAATAGAAACAAGTGGGAACAACATATGAAAACTGTACAGTGAGATATTTGAATTTTGGGTAAGAGAGGTCAGAATTGTTGGACATTGAAACAAGGGAAATTTTAAGGAATAAACTGTACTAAATGGTTAAGCCAAAAATTCTGGAGAAATTGTAGTAAGAAGATATATGAATCTAGTTTCAAGGAAAATTTACGGATTTATATTTCGAGATTCTTCACTCGGGTTATGTTCAATTTAGTCAGTATGATGCAAATTGACAATTTCAAACTTTTATGCCCCAAATTAGTAGTTAAGCCTTGGTTACGAAATTACCATAATACCCTTAGTGGGTAAGATTATCGAATTACCTTTAGCGGGTATGATTGCCAAACTACAAAAATGCCCTTATGGGCTGAATTATTGAAATGCCCCTATTGGGTCGATTTGTAAAGTGTTAATAGGCCGAAATATGAAATTGCTTAATGGGCTGAATTGACATATTGCCTTATGGGCTAAATGGACATATTGATTAATGGGCCAATCTGATATATTTTGTTATGTGGGACAAATTGATATATGATTATATGGGCCGATCTGAAAATATGCAAAATGGGCCAATATGATATTTGCTTAATGGGCCAACTTTGATAAATTGTTATAATGGGCCATAAAATTTGTAAAGAATATTCGAATAAATTATTGTGAATTGTTATGCATTATATACATGATTTGCATGGGTTGGGATATTTGACGAAGAGAAGTTCTGGTAGCTTTGCTACAAAATTTTAGTGGCTTGTCCACAAATTGATATATGGCTTAATGACAAGTTTGATATATGGCTTAATGCCCAGTTTGATATATGGCTTAATGCCCAGTTTGGTGTGTTGGCGGGGTGGGTGACTAAACTCCCCACAGGTGTGTTGGTTGGTATGGGTGGTGTGTAGCGGATGGACAACTAGGTTTGGTTGGGAAATTGCATAACACATGCATACTATATATGATATTATGTTATGATTGTAAATGGGCTTTGGCCCAATAAATGCTTAATTGGATTTTTGGCCCAGTGGACAATGGTAAGTAGGTTACACACTGAGTTCTTGTAACTCACCCCCCTTTTCTCTTAACCCTTTTAGGTAATGCTCAGTGACGAGTACTTGGGGTCATGGATGACTCGATGGAGGCCATATTTTAGAAATTGGTGTTTTGAACTTTATTAAATTACATGTTCCGTTTTATTACTTTTGCTATTATAGGTTTTATTTGTAATAAGGCCTCTAGATTATTTTATTTTGCTTTATGTTTGGTGTGTTTATATTTTACTCAAATTATTTTAAATGGGATTTTCTAAAATCATAGTAATGGTTTTCCAAAATCGATTAACAAATGGATTTCATAATAAAATTTTTACAAATATTTTTAATACGGAAATCTTCTTCAATTTTCAATGTCGTTTTCAAAATTCACGTTTTATAAGATTATTAGTTCAAATATAATGATTTATCAATCAAACTTCGAGGTTAGTAGTATTTTATCAAATGTCTCAAATCAAACTTGTTTTTCTTAATTTTAACAAAACTTATTTTAGTACGAATTTCAAATCCTTTATACATTTTCTTCAATGTGTCACACCAAATTTGGGCCTGACTTCTGGGCTGGGTAACCAATGTATGCTTACTCTCCTCATAGATCGCTCTATTTAAAGCCAACTTCTCTCCTAATCTCATGCTAGCTTCCCGATGTGGGATCCCTCCATCAGTCCTCCAAAATCGTCCCAAATTTTCAACATAATCACCTTTCGCATGCAAGGGGTTTCGAACTCAGGCTCCCCTGTAACTTAATCAACGCCACTAGCCACCTTACCAATCAGCTCCTTGTGTAACAAAACAACAACAACTAAATATAAACCCATGGGCCGAAGTCTAAGTTCATTTAAAAGGAAATCAAAATTAATTGCAAGTGCCAAAACTTGAACCCAAGCTCCCTTACACCCTTAATGACGCCACAGCAACTACGCCACATGCTTCCATGTGTCATGTTTTATCCTCAAATATTCTTAAAGCCTACTCACTTACAACCATTGTATTATTCACCTAAGCCAAAAATTTTCCTAAAGCCAAAGTTTTAACCCAAGACATCATAGAAGCCCCCTGAACCTGTATTAGTGTCATTCTTTTGTTCTTAAAAATTTTACACACTCTCATGCCCAAGGCCCAATAGGCCTAATTCTACTAGGCCCAAAATTTTAGGGTGTTACAAATCTACCCTCCTTAAAGAAATTTTGTCCTCAAAATTTCCAACTCTCAGAATAGTCACACAACCCAAACTACACCAGCGCGCTTCCGCTGCGCACTCTAATTCCAAAATAGTAACTCTTACGCACACCCAAAATACTTATCCACTAGAGGAGATAGATATCATACAAATACAATTTCCATATCCACAACATCACACAAAATAAATACAAAATCTAAATTTAAGCATCATAGTATAGTCTAATATCTAAAGAAACACTCATATTCTAACTCACTGTATTTAAAATTCTAAATAGACAAAAGTATTTAGAAAACATAAGAATTAGGTGTCGGAGATTTGGTGTACCACACTTTTAGAAAACAGTCAATCCAACATTTTAGAACATCAAATCTTTTCAAGCATTTTTTATTTTCAAGCATTTTTGAAACAACACTTTCAGAAATTCAATTTTGAAAACCCAATCCACAGCCGAGTTTTGCATCCTAAGCTCTGATACCACTAAATGTAACACCCCAAACCCAACCTAGAAGTTAGACTCGAATCTTGCATGTCACATTGAAGTGTTTCTCAAAAACCATGTTTTCATTTAAAACCCTTATTATTTAAAAGCTTAAGTAAAATTCTAGTTACATTAGTTTTTCTTAAAATATGGTACATTGAAAAGTTATTAACTTTATTCCCAAAATATCCTTTTAATTGTGAAAGCTAATTTTGAGAGTAATCGATCTACAAAAGAGATTAAATCGCGAACCCATTTCTAATATGTGATGTTTAAAAATTGAGTTGCAGAAGCATTTTAAAAATGTTACGAAAATGTAGTGTTTTGAAGACAGTTATCATTTTGGAAACCGTATTCCACTTTTAGCAGTTAGAAAACATCATAACTAAATATCACAAATAATAAGTTAAAAATAGAGAGGCCTTATTACAACCCTAATCAAAATATTTAAAATTAAATAATCAAAACAACAAGCATAAGCAGTATGTGGTCTTCTACGAGTCCCTCGCAGCTCTAAATCCTCTAAGGTAGGCGATTACCTGCACAGTTAAAAATGGGGTGAGTTTATGAAAACTCAGTGCGTAATCCCCTAACAGTCTGGCCCATGCCTTATTCAGTAACATATAAGTCTGGGCTTTAGCCCTATACAATAATAGAGTGGGCCTAAGCTCAAAATCATAACAATACAGAACAGAGATGCAACCCAACCCAGTCCAGCGTTCACACCACCCGTATCAACCAACACACCATGTGGGGACCAAGTCGACCCACCCAGCTAGCTCACCAATCCTAGCATCGGCTGCAGCACAAAGTCAAAAGAAGGTCTCGGTGCCATGGACAGAAGGGCTAAAAGCCATAGCTATCGTAGCAACGCTGCCAGTTAACATAACGGATAAAAGCCATAAACAGAATGGTTATAAACCATAATCAGGATGGCACAGAGCCATCATCAGATTACGCACGCTTTAAGCCTTCGTCGGCCTACAGTTGTCTTATGTAACACGTGCAACCTTAATCATCATTGGATCAACAGTCATCTCATGCTCAATCATTACACGTGTATGCAAAATGTCCATGCTAGGTAACAGTCATTTACACACATATCAAAACATAACAATCACATGACCCAGTCAAACCTGTTAACACACAGTCATACATTCAAAGTTAGATCGGTCATAGTCTTGATCAGTCAGTTACTCGCAAGACAACAATAATCATTTTACCTTATAAGGGTATTTCGGTAATACTACCCTATAGGGTAATTTGATAATTCTACCCTACCGAGGTAATTCAATAATTCTACTCTACATGGGTATTTTAGTAATTTGCAAACCGAGGGTATTCTAAATAGAGATAACGATGCGAATGGGCCTATGGCCCACCCTCGCCCCAATGGGTCAACACGCTCGTGTGACCCATTTAGCCCAAATCTTAGCACAGATATGAGATTCACATAGTCCAAATCTAATATTTACTACACAATCATACAACTTATCCAATTGGGCCCATGGGCCTATTGGCCCCACTGGCCCCTTTCGACCCATCATGGCCCAAACAGCCTAAACCCACGAGAACACTCTTGATGGCCTCAACTATCGCGTCGAAGCTCCTACACGTGTGCTAACACGCTCATGTGGCTGCCATCACCGTGTGACCGGTATTTTGGCATTTGCCGCTCTGTAGGTAGAGTAGTGTCAAATACACAACTGATAGGAATTTGGAGTTAATCCATGCTCCAAACACTCCTATTCCCAAATGCCAACCAATATGCTCACTCTCCTCATAGATCGCTCTATTTAAAGTAAGCTTCTTGCCTACTCTCATGCAAGCTTCCCGATGTGGGATCCCTCCATCAATCCTCCAAAACTGTTCTAAATCTGTAAAATAGTCACCTTTAACATGCAAGGGGTTTCAAACTCAGGCTCCCCTATAACTTAATCCACACCACTAGCCACCTTACCAATTAGCTCCTTGTGTAACAAAACAAGCACAACTAAATATAAGCTATGGGCCAAAGTCTAAGTTCATTTAAAAGGAAATCAAAATGAATTGCAAGCGCCAAGACTTGAACCTAGGCTCCCTTGCACCCTTAATGACGCCACAACCACTAGGCCACATGCTTCCTTGTGTCATGTTTTATCCTCAAATTTTCTTAAAGCCTACTCACTTACAACCAGGGTTTTATTCACTTAAACCAAAATCTTTCCTGAAACCTAGGTTTGAACCCAAGACTTCATGGAAGCCCCCTAACCTTCCAAAATCACTCACCTAGTAGGTCCAACTTGTATTAGTGTCATTCTCTTGTTCTCAAAAAATTTTGCACACTCTCATGCCCAAGGCCCAAAAGGCCCAATTCTACTAGGCCCAAAAATTCGTGGCGTATAGGCTCGACCGTGTTATTTGAGTTTGCCAAGTGAATCAAGTCAGGCTCAACCACAGACTGGACACATGGGTATGTGACTAGCCATGTGGTGCAAGTCAGTGTCGACGACGGATGAGGCACTTGGGTGTGTCTTAAGCCGTGTGGACAAGTCAGTAGGTATGCCCTGTTTTGCCACGGTTTGGGTACATGGGCGTGTCCGAGGCCGTGTGAGGCACACCGCCTACCCACACGGGCGTGTGACCTCTGTAACTTAGAAAAATGATTAAATTTTAAAAATTTTCATAAGTTTTCGGTTTAGTCCCGACCTTGTTCTAAAGCATGTTTAAGGTCTCGATGACCTCACTAAGGGACTATATGGTTATGTTTGAATATAATTGAATGATAATTGACTTGGTGACGTGAAATGGACATGAAATGTTTCGATTGTTTGGTAATGCCTTTTAACCCTATTTCGCGACGGTTTCGGGTTAGGGGTGTTACAAGTCACAAAGGCTAAAGGGTGGAAATGGGTATATACATGTCTAGGATTGGATTTAGAGAAAGCTTGGTACTTAAGTAGTCAATTTGACTCACCTCCTCTTTTCTAAAATCCTACCTGGTGTATAGTATCTATTCACTTTAAATAATGAGGACATTGTTCACTTTAAGTAGAGGGACCAAAAATGATTTAATTCCACTAAGAATATTTTTTCTTTTAATTATGATTAGGATATATTTGTTCAATAATTTGAAATTTTTCAAGTATCCTAAACTTCAGATTAATAAAGTTCTATTATTTCAATAAGTTATTATGTTAGCTTAATAATGATATGAATGTACTTTTAATAAAGCATGCAAATTGCACCATAAAATTTTTAGTTCCCTACGAAAAAATTAGGCATGCATGAAAGTTTAAGTCTTTAGAATTGACTTAGTAATTTCTTGAGGTGAAATCCTTGGAAGCATGGAATATTGAAAATGATTTAGGCAAATATTGTTTGGACCGTTTGAGCCTTTCAAGCCTACCATGTTAAAATTATCCTTTGAAGCCCAACTTTGAGACTATATGGCCTAGTTTTATTTGGACCTTTGCAATATTTAGCCATCACTTTTCTCTTCATTATCTTTAAAATTGTCCCAAACACTAGACTCAGTACTATTCAAAATATCGTTGGAAAATAAGTTTGGGGGAATTGAAAAGAAGTATCAATTGCTCGAAAATTGTAGTACATGAAGCAAGTGCCCAAATTTGAATGCCAAAAAAAGAAAAAACACATGTACTCGAAAGAAAATAGATGTACAAAAGAGCAGTGAAAGTAAAAAAAAGTTGGTGTATCGAAGGTAAAAATTTCAAACGTTCGATTTTATGCTGAGTTTATGGTTTGTAAGCAAAAATTTATCTATCTTTTACCTACCCATAGTGTAGCCACATTACAACCTTAATAAAGACTTATTGGTTCAAGTTTCTATGCTACCTACGTTAGTGGAGAGAATTTTCTAAGATCAACATATGAAGACATAAGTTAAACTTAATTATTGCAGCTTAGTCTTGAACAAGGGAATAAAAAAAATCAAATTGCTTAGGGTTAACATGTCTTGTTAAAGAAGCATTTAGTCTAAATTTGCTATTATAATAGTTGTTGGATGTAATTTGAATGATATGTATACTTAAGTAGCATAATTATCAAATTTCTTATTTTTGAGCCTAAGTATATTAAATTCATAATTTTGAGAAGGAAGTTCTTCTAAAGGAGTTCGTCAAAAGTGTTTCCCAGAAATTCTTTCCAAAATTTGTGCATTACTCGGGACGAGCAATGATTTAAGTTTAGGTTTGGAAACACAAAGATTTATATACTTTTTCATACCTAATTTTACTTAAAATCATGCATTTTCGATAGAATTTTAGTCATAAAATAATTAATTTTTATAAAATAATTAAATTGTATTAAAATTTTGAACATGTTAATTTTTAGTCAATTTTACAATTATTTTTAGTGAATTTTGATTATTTTTGACAGATTCATACAAAGGGCAAAAATTGACCCGACAGACACCGTTAGAAGAACAAAACTGAGAAGCAATTCAATGTAACAAGGCGAAATAATTTCCAGCCTAAGACGGTCCAAATATGTGTATTAATTCATAATATAATTAATTTTTATTTATCCCCAATTTAATTTGGCTAAATAAATTAATTTTAATTAATTATGGAAAAAGGGCCCAGTTGAACCGCACCAGTTGAACCAAATTGAGCAAACCGAACCAGCCACCAATTGGGCAGCCCAGAACCATTCAAATGCTGACCCAAATCAGAATTTTAGCTTATTAAATGGGCTTGCAAAAAGGCCATTGGAAGACTTCTAAATTCCATTCAAACCCCACCTTAAATTAAGGCTTTATGGATTTGCCCCAGGATAATTTTAGCAAGGTTGAAAGTCTCAACCTTGCCATGTAAGATGGCCGGCCATTAGGGGGCTCTTTGGCTGCTGAAATTTGATAATTTTAGCAGCCATCCTCAGCTATATAAACCCCCCTTTGCTGCCCATTCAAGGCATCCCTCAACACTCTCATTCTCTCATCACTTCTCTTCTCTCCATTCTCTCTTTTTCTCCAAAAAAACCAAGCCTTCTTGTGCTGATTTCCCCTCTTGGAAAGAGGTGTTTCCTCAGCCATTTAGGGCAGCAAGCGAGTGTTCGTAGAAGCCTTGATCGGTGAGGAAAACAGAGATGAAAGAAGCAGCAATCAGTCAAGCTACGGAGAAACACCGAATTTGCTTCTTGTTCCCTATCTTTTTAATTTCCGTTGTTTTTATTATGAACGACTATCTGAATATTCATGTCTTTGAAATGGTTATTTTAATTAATCTAGAATGAATTAAGTCATGTTGGGTTGATTGCATTTTGTCCTCTTGATTTGTTTATTTATGTTTATGCTGTTATAGGCCTCGGTAAAATGCTTGATTAAGTAAAATCATGCCTAAGTTATTCTGGCATTATAATTGTTTAGATAACTAAAGAATTAATTATTCAAATGCATTGAGATTGTAATTAATGGATACAGTACTTAATTAGTGCATGTTTAATTCTTCTGAGGTAGTTGAAGATTAGATTAGCATTGTGTTTGGCGATACATATGCCCTGCATAACTTGCAAGATTATTGTGATTAAACTATTTCAAGGTAAGGATACTTTATTACCTCACATAGTCTTTTATATGCTTATTAGGTTAAATTAATCGTTTGTATTGACATAGGAATATGCGAGAGATTGTTTAATTTAATAAGTATGTATGTGCAATAACATTTTTACCTTTATAAATCTGTTTAATCGGTCGAATTGGCATAGAAATATGTACATTGATTTGTAAATGTGTTCATAAGTTAGCAAATTACCGAGTTGCCGTGATTTATTCGTAACAAGTATAAGCATAAGTTTAATAATTCTAAGGTAAGGAAATATAATTAACCCAACACAATTATATCACCTTGATTAAATAATATTTGGAATCGAGCACTAGAATCTCTTTGATTTATTTTAATTATTTTACTTAGTTTTTAACTCTTAGTTTTTTTATATCTATTTTTAAAATCAAATATTTTACCCTCACCAAAGTGTTTAAAATTATTTTCATAAATAATTCTTTTACAGTCCCTGTGGGTACAATAACTCGACATTTACTTTTCACTTTATTACTTGTTGCGATTGTGTGCACTTGCACATTTCCATCGTTCCAGATACTTTAATCACAAATTCAGTATACTCTACAGGCAAAGTCTTACTGGATACTAAAGTCTCACATCCATAAGAATGAGTTGATCTGGATCTATCGATGCAATGACAGTAGTAACATAGAGAGTGAAAGTACCGGTAATAACATCTGAAGATGAATCTTCTTCTCGAACACGAATGGTATAGGCTTTGGTAGATGCTCAGCCTTCAGATCTTACAGTCGTGTCTTTAGTCATTCTCTACCTACCACTCACATTACCCATGTTTCTGGGTGGTCTACCTCTAGTTGTAGTGTTACTCGGCCTCGTATTCTGCACTGTATCTTGTTCGGCCAACTCAGGACATTCAAGGATGAAATGATCTAATAATCTACATTTGAAACAAGATCGATCATTCAGTCTACAATTGTTGAGATGTCGTTTACCATAATGTTTGCACTCATGTTGAATTGATCTGACATTTCTAGCACTAGCTATTGAAGTAGCTTTCAAACTCACAAGTGGTCTGTCTTGGTCTCATCCGAATAACCCGCAGTAGCCTTTGAACGGCTAAAATCATCTTGGAACTTCTTTGATGCCAACTGAAATGACTTATTCGATGATCTTTTTCATTAATCTCTAGCTTCAAAGTCAACTTTTCTTTTCTTTTTCTCGAGTTCTTCAACTTTTCATGCTCGCTCAACGAGTACCACAAACTCTTTGATTTCCAGAATCCCGACTAATAACTTGATGTCTTCATTTAAACTATCCTCGAATTTCTTGCACATAATAGTCAGTCGAAACACATTCTCGGGCATATCTGCTGAGTCTCACAAATTCCAGCTCATATTCTGTCGCGGTCATGCGACCCTGTTTTAACTTGAGGAATTCTTTGCGTTTGTGACCTATGAATCTCTGACTGATATATTTATTTTGAAATTCAATTTGAAAGAACTACCAGGTAACCCATTCTTTTGAAACCACTAATACCAATGTATTCCACCAGTGATACGTAGTGTCTCGAAGCAAAGATACTGCACATTTAATACAGCCATCAAGGGTACAAGATAGTTCATCGAACACCCAAATCGTATTATCAAGCTAGAATTCAACTAGCTCAGCATCATCATCAATAGTAGCTTTGAACTATTCAGCCCCATATTTTCTAATTTTTTCAATCGGAGGCTTATTCAATCGCATCAGATCGTTAACATGTGGTATCACAGGTATTTGAGGAGGATTAGGCGGGGGTGGAGGTTGTTGAACAGTCGAATTTGTCTGGATATACTGTGTGAACTATTCATTCATCATATGGAAGAAGGCTTGTTTCTCCTCTCCCTCGTGACTACTCGTAATTGGCTTAAAATTAGATGGCCCTGCCCCTTGAGTAGGAGTGGGTGTATTACTTTCCACATTATCAGCTACGGCTCGATCGGGATCCATTTGCTATATGAAAACACATTTTAATTGCCAAGAATCACCCCACTATCGCAGTTTATATTTATGGCATCTATACCTCGACTCTCACGCGCTACGTTATTCTCAGAATCGACTACACCGTAGCTCTGATACTAATAAAATGTAACACCCCTAACCCGTATCCGTCGCTAGATTAGGGTTTTGAGGCATTACCGACCAAAAACACTGCTCAAAATAATCATTTATTATAATTCAAGCATAAAGTTATAACATCTCCTTTATAAACACTTCAAAACTCGAATATCAAAATTTACATATACAAATCTCTTATAATATTCAAATCATATAACCAACCACAATTGTAACACCCCAAATTCGGTCAGTACATTACGACCAAGTCTGGTATGTTACGGGAAAGAAAATTTTGAAAATTTTAACTAAACATCGCGATTTGGGCAAAATTTTTTGAATAGTATTTCTATCTCGAAAATAATTTAGAAAGTCGTTCAAGAGTTTCTTACTAATCCATATTAGATTGAACAAATATCGTAAAAAAATATTTTTATCTTTCGAAAGTCGTTTTTGAGGAATATCATAAACATGACAGTTGAAAACAATGTTGTGGTTTTAATAAAATCTCTGAATTAATTAGTTATTCGCGAGCCATCTTTTGTTAACACCTTGAAAACTATTTGTTTATGTTTTTAACTTGGAAAAATCCCATATTTGACAGTTTATAGAATATATAATACCAGCATTAAATCAAAACCCAAATTAAAGTTATAGTGGCCTTATTATATAATCAAATCCCAAATTAAAATAAGTTTTAAATAAAATAAACGAATTTACGAGAAAAACATTGCATGGCCACCTTAAGCCCGCCTCGACTCCAAATCCGCGATCTAGTGCTTACCTACAAAATTAAGCAGAGGGGTGAGTCACTGAGATTCAGTGTGTAATTCACCTTATAACGCAATCGGCCTTAAGCCCACAGATGCACATTGGGCCTTAGCCCCCACAACCCAACATAATACAAGTGTATGCAATGCAACCCAACTCAACCTAGTGTTCCATCCTCTACGCCACCGGAATCAGCCAAACGCCTGTGGCACCAAGCCGCTGTGGCTCCAAACCACTGTGATACCAAATCATTGTGACAGAGTCACAAAATATAATATGTAGGGCCAACCCACTGTGGTACCAAACCACTGTGACAATCACTGAAAAATATATGTGGGGCCAACCCACTGTGATAATCACTGATAGATATGTGTGGTGCCAAACCAATGTGGTACCAAACCACTGAGACATAGTCACTGAATAAAATATGTGGGGCCAACCCATTATGGTACCAAACCACTGTAACAGTCATTGAATCGCACTTCCCCATTTCAAGCATATCCCAAAGCCCATGTAAGCATGTTATCATACTGAGATGAATGCAAACATACTACCAATGTACAACAGATTATTGTATCATACATACATACATTCGAAAGTAGAATCATATAAGTACTTACCTGGTGTCTCCAACCTCACCCACAAGGGTATCTCGACTGTCTATACAGTCATTCCGGCTCTCAGCCAACACAGCTATTAACACAAAAAAACAAGAAAAGTGTGAGCATTACACACCTGATTATGTGTAAAACTAGATTCTCTACGTCGACACTCTCACTAGAAGAAACCACCACGGTTTGCCTATCCCAGGTAGACATCGACTTTCTACCACACCCCAGCGGAAAGTCTTAAACTGCCGACACCGCACGTCTTTTAAACTTAGGAACAAAATCACGTGTCTGCTACCCTTAGGTTCCTTAGATGCCCTTCTTGGATCAGCTAGCACTCATATCCATGATAAGAGTCTTGATCACTACTTAAAAAAAACGTTTGGATGTCCATCAAAGAAATTTGGTTAAGGCAATGAAAGGAGAAAGGAAATCATCAAACCAAATCAAGGAAATCTCATTACCTCATGAACCCGGATGGAATGGTATGGTTCGGTAACCAATAGCACTTCAGCTTCGAACTACAATTGTTTAGCTTGGATGATAGGACCCAACTGAAGAGGATACTTTTGGCAATCCAACAAGCCCTTCTTTTTCAGAGGTTCTGCTAGAGTAGAGAAAAGTCGAATGGGGCCCAAGGAGATTCGGCTCTGGCAGGAATGATAGAAGGCACCCCAAGTTCCATTATGGAGGAACCGAACAAGAATGATAGAAGTAGGGGTTTCGATTTCAAACACTAGAACAAAAAGAAATGAGAAGAAAAGAGAAAATAAGCAAATGGGGTTCAGCTAAAAAAGCGATGAAATTAGTAGAAGATTCGACTAGAGAGGAAAATGGTAGAGAAGAAGAGATAAAGAAGAGCGTTTGGGCTTGACAATAAAGAAAATGATAGAGAGGTTCGGCTATGGTATAGCTAAAAGGAGTAGGTTTCAAATGGGAGAAGAAGGGAATTCGGCTATCAATGAGAGCTTAGAAAAAGAAAGAACAAATGTTTAGAAGAAGAGAGATGATAGAAAAGAGTAGATGTTAGGGTGTGCTACGATTTTTTGGTAACAAAGAATTGACACAGGGTGACCGAAATGCAAAAGAAAAGGGAGGGCTCTATGAATGGTTTCGGTTTCTACTCTTCTTCCTAAAAGGTAAAAGCGGCACACCTCCTTCCATATGACCAAAAGTTGACAACCACAATGCCTAAAGGTTCAAAAAGAAAATGGAACCCCCTTCCGTTAGCTCAAATACCGAACATGCCTACCCCAAAAACACTTCTAGCTGAAACTCACCTCCCAACCACTCCTCAAATCCGGCCAACAACTCCACCATCACCAAATCCCTTATTTTCCTCCACAATTTGCTCCCCCACCACCCATTCAAACCCATTTGACCACTTCAACTTCTCCATCACCTCTGATCCATCCATTCAAACCAATTTGACTCATTCAAACCTCCACCAAGAAGAGTCTAGCCGAATGCCAACACCTTAACTCTCTAAGTACAAAAAAAAAGTCCTATATTGCAATAGAGGGGATTCGAACCTTCACCCTCTCTACTACCCTTATGGCGTCATCCCCCTAGCTCCCTAAGGCGTCACTTGCCACTTTACCACAATTCTTCTTGTGTCAACAAACACCAGAAAAATACTCTTAAAGCCTTCTTATACCAGTTGTCCCACCTAAAGTGCCCAAAAAGCAAAATTTTACCGAGCCTTCCCCAGGACCCCCAAAGCTACCAAAATAACAAGAAGAAGAAGCCAAACATACAGAAAACATAAAGTACAAAACCCTAATTCTAGGATGTTACAGTTCTACCCCCTAAAAGAAATTTCAGCCTCAAAATTTACCTGATCAAAAGAGGTAAGGGTATTGCTGTCGCATCACCTTCTCTGGCTCCGACGTGGCTTCCTCTGAACCGTGATTCTGCCACAAAACTTTAACCAACGGAACTGTCTTCCTTCTCAATACTATAACATCTCGATCTAAGATCTGAACTGGTTCTTCTTCAAATGATAAATCAGGTCTTACTTCAATTCCTTCCACCAGCACTATGTGAGATGGATCCGAATGATATCGCCTTAACATTGAAACATGAAATACATCATGTATCTGCCTCAATTTCGGAGGTAACTCAAGCTTATATGCCACTGGTCCTACACGTTTCAACACTCAATAAGGCCCGATGAACCTATGACTCAACTTGCCCTTTTGTCCAAACCTTAAGACCTTCCAAGGTGAGACTTTCAGAGAAACCCGATCACCCACAGAAAATTCTATTTCCTTACGCTTCAGATTCGCATATGATTTTTGCCTGTCGAAAGCTTCCTTCAACTTAGCCCAAAGCAACTTAACCTTTTCCTCTGTTCTCGAAACCAATTCCAGACCCAACAACTGTCGCTCACCCAACTCTATCCAGTAGGTAGGGGTATGACACTTACGACCATACAATGCTTCATATGGTGCCATTTTAATACTGGGTTGATAGCTATTATTGTATGCAAACACTGCCAATGGTAGGAAATCCTCCCAACTACCCCTAAAGTCAATAACACAACCTCTCAACATGTCTTCCATAATCTGAATTACCCTCTTGACTGACCATCAGATTGTGGATGAAATGCCGTGCTGAAATCCAGTCTTGTACCCAACACTTGATGTAATGCCTTCTAGAATCGCGATGTAAACCTGGGGTCTCTATTTGATATGATCGACACTAGTACCCCATGTAACTTGACAATCTCTGCTATGTACAACTTAGCTAACTTTTGCAATGAGTAGTCAACACGAACAGGTATGAAGTGAGCACACTTCATTAACTAATCGACAATCACCCACATCGAATCTTTCTTAGTAGGCGTAAGGGGTAGCCCACTAACAAAATCCATAGTTATCCTCTCCCACTTCCAAAGTGGAATCTTCACTGGCTGTAGCAACCTAAAGGCAACTGATGTTCCACCTTCACTTGCTGACACGTCAAGCACTTACTTACATACTCGGTAACTTCTTGCTTCAGACTTGGCCACCAAAACTGTTCACGCAAATCTCGATACGTTTTACTCCCTCTGGGATCCATAATGTATGGACTACTGTGTGCTTCTGCAGAACCCTCTGCCTCAACTCAAAATCTCTCGGCATACAAGCCTTTCCCCAAAAGCACAATACCCCATCACTGTTCAAACTAAAATCTTCTGTCTCACCACCTTTCACTTGCTAAAATCTAGAACTCAACAATTCATCTGACAACTGCTTTTCTTTGATCTGACTTACCCATAAAGGCTTCACTTGAAGTTCAGCTAACAAGATTCCATCATCATATATACTGAGATGAGCAAACATTGCCCTCAAATCAGACATCACCTTACAGCTCAACGCATCCACCACTATGTTGGCTTTACTTGGGTGATACTCGATTGAATAGTCATAACCTTTCAACAGTTCAATCCACCTCCACTACCTTAAATTCAACTCCTTCTAGGCAAGGAGATATTTCAGGCTCTTATGATCTATGTAGATAATCGACTTCTCTCCATACAAGTAGTGTCTCCAAATCTTCAGAGCAAACACTACCGTAGCTAACTCAAGATCATGCGGGGGATAGTTCACTTTATGTGGTCTCAATTGTCGAGACGCATATGCTACTACTTTCCCTTTGTGTATCAACACACATCCTAACCATGTGGACGACACATCACGGTAGACAAAAAACTCTTTCCCATCCTCAGGCTGAATCAACATCGGTGCCTCGGTCAAAATCCTCTTCAAGTTCTCAAAGCTTTCTTGTTGCTTATCAGCCCAAACAAATGGTACCCCTTTCCATAACAACTTGGTTAAAGGTGCAGCTATCAACGAGAATCCCTCAATGAACCTTCTGTAGTACCCAGCTAATCTCAAAAAACTTTGAATTTCTGCCACTGGCTTCAGTGGTTTCAAATCCAAAACAACTTCAATCTTTTGGGGATCGACCCAAATCCCTTCAGTAGAAAAAACATGCCCCAAAAAAGTAACTTCCCTCAACCAAAATTCACACTTGTTGAATTTGGCATACAATTACTTTTCTCTCAAAATATGTACAATAATCCGAATATGCGATTCATGCTCCTCTTTCGTCCCTGAATATACCAAGATATCATCTATAAATACTATGACAAACTGATCTAGGTAGGGTTTGAATACCCGGTTCATCATATCCATAAACGTAGCTGGTGTATTCATTAACCCAAATTGCTTCACAAAGAACTCGTACTGACCATAACGAGTTCGAAAAGCTGTCTTATGAATATCTACATCCTTGACCTTAAGCTAATGATAACCTGACCTTAAGCCTATCTTTGAGAAAATCGAAGCACCTCATAGCTAATCGAACAGATCGTCAATCATTGGCGATGGGTACTTGTTCTTAATCATCAACTTGTTCAGTTGCCTATAGTCAATGCACATCCGCATTGACCCATCCTTTTTCTTGACAAATAACACCGAAGCTTCCCATTATGACACACTTGGTCGGATAAAACCACGGTCCAACAACTCCTGAATCTGATCTTTAAGCTCCACCAGCTCTTTCGGCGCCATTCTATTCAAGTAATGGACACCAAAGCTATTCCCGAAAGAAGATCAATACCAAACTCTACCTCACGATCCGGAAGTAACCCTAGAAGCTCTTCTGGAAAGGCGTCTGTGAACTCCTTCACCGTTCTAACATTCTTTACAGTCAACTCTTTGGCCTCCAAAGCACTGATGAAAGCTAAGAATGCTTCACACCCTTTTTGCACCATCCTTTTAGCCTTTAAAGTAGAATCCACATTGAACAAGTAATTCCTTCTTTCGACTATCACTAACACCTCTTTATCCTCAAGAGTGTTCAACACCATGCGCTTAGCAGCACAATCCAAGTTTGCTCGATACTTAGCTAACCAGTCCATGCCTAAAATAAAATCAAACTCGCGAAATGGCAGTTCCATCAAGTCAGTTGGAAAAACTATCCCTTGAACTTCTAAAGGCACACTCCTAAAGAGTTTGTTTACCACTAAAGATTTTCCTAAAGGGCTAATCATAGTCATCTCTCTAGAAGCAACCTCAGATCCTATGTTCAAAGCTCCAGACACAGTACTAGTAACATACGAATGTGTAGACCTAATATCTATAAGTGTTGTAAAGGGCAAACCAAAAATAAACAACATACCGGTTATGACGTTCGATGCATCACCCTCCTCTCGGCGTCTAGCTGCAAAAACCAATGCGTAAAACTAGACTCCCTACGTCGACACTTTCACTAGAAGAAACCACCACGATTTGCCTATCCCAGGCAGATATTGGCTCTCTACCACACCCTGGCAGAAAGTTTCGAACCGTCGATATCGCACGCCTTTTAAACTTAGGAGCATAAATCACGGGTCCGCTCCCCTCAGGGTCCTTAGAAGCACCCTCCTTAGATCGGCTAGCACTCATATCCATGATAAGAGTCTTGATCAGTACTCAAAGAAAAATGTTTGGATGTCCATCAAAGAAATTCGATTAAGGCAACAAAAGAGAAAGAAAATCGTCAAACAAAAATCAAGGAAATCTGATTACCTCACGAACCCGGATGGAATGGTAAGGTTCGGCAACCAACAGTCCTTCAGCTTCGGACTACAATTGTTTGGCTTGCACGATAGGACCCAACTGAAGATGAGACTTTTAGCAATCCAACAAGCCCTTGTTTTCTTGAGGTTCAGCTAGAATAGAGAAAAGTCGAATGGGGCCCAAGGAGATTCGAATCTGGCAGTAATGATAGAAGGCATCCCAAGTTCCGCTATGAAGGAACTAGACAAGAATGACAGAAGTAGGGGTTTCGATTTCAAACACTAGAACAAAAAGAAATGAGAATAAAAGAGAAAATAAGCAACTGGGATTTGGCTAAAGAAGAGATGAAATCAGGGGAAGATTTGACTAGAGAAGAAAATGGTAGAGGAGAAGAGATAAAGAAAAGGGTTTTGGCTTGGCAAGAAAGGAAATGATAGAGAGGTTAGGCTATGGTATAGCTAAAAGGAGTAGGTTTCAAATGGGACAAGAAGGGAATTCGACTATCAATGAGAGCTTAGAAAATGAAAGAACAAAAGTTAAGAAGAAGGGAGATGATAGAAAAGAGTAGAGGTTAGGGTGTGCTGCAATTTTTTTGGTAACAAAGAAGTGAAACAAGGTGACCGAACTGCAAAAGAAAAGGGATGGCTCTAAGAATGGCTTCGGTTTCTACTATTTTTCCTAAAAGGAAAAAATGACACACCCCCTTCCCATATGACCGAAAGTTGACAACCACAATGCCTAAAGGTTATAAAAGAAAACGGCACCCTCTTTCCTTAGCTCAAAAATAGAACATGCCTACCCTAAAAATAATTCTAGCCGAAACTCACCTCTCATCCATCAAATCTGGCCAACAACTCCACCATCACCAAATCCCTTATTTTCCTCCACAATTTGCTCCCCACCACCCATTCAAACCCATTTGACCATTTCAAATCCTCCATCACCTCTCATCCATCCATTCAAACCAATTTGACTCATTCAAACCTCCACCAAGAAGAGTCCAGCTGAATGGCAACACCTTACCTCCCTAAGCACAAAAAATAAAGTCCTATATTGCAATGGAGGGGATTTGAACCTTCACCCTCTCTACTACCCTTGTGGCGTCATCCCCTAGCTCCATAAGGCGTCACTTGCCACTCTACCACACTCCTTCTTGTGTCAACAAACACCAGAAAATACTCTTAAAGCCTGCTTCAACCATCTCTCCCCCCTAAAGTGCCCCAAAAGTAAAATAACAAGCAGAACAAGCAGAACAAACCAAACACATAGAAAACATAAAGTGCAGAACCCTAATTACAACAATCAATCATGCTTTACTAATCATATATCATATATAAACCATACTCAAGAACTCAAGCATTTTAATTTTTTTTCCTAATCAAATTTTCGAACTAAACTATCATGCATTAATAATATAGTACACGTGCTTCAAAAATAAAATATTTGAATTTTATTACCATCACATTCATGTCACTCGAATACTTAAAATGAATTCAAGTACATATATATAGACCCTTAAAATTAAATACCAATGCTTATGTCAAAACATCCAAATGCATACATTTATTTCATTATTCTATTATCAAATGAACCATTTCATAAACCTTTATATAATCGCTTATCAAGTCAAAACAAAACATAATGTACAACTTATAAGTTATCTATAAAATGAATCATTATTAAACCTCACCAATTGATCAAATATAGTTATTGTACATACCCAAATTATGCGCATTTTACTAAATCAATTTGGACCATTTTTGTACACAAATAACAAGTCAAAACCTGCCTAATTCACATATAAATATCATGTCTAGACATCATATATTCAACCATCAATTAAGCCATTAACACTTTATACTTATAACAAAAATCAAATGTTAAATTAACCAACTTGACCTTTAGGTACCAAACCACAAACAAACATGTCATATATATATGTATTTAGTATATCTATCATTAGCTGAATATGAAAATCCATCATTTACCAATTCAAAGCCAATATACAAAACAAATTATACGTTAAGTTATAAGTTAATAATAGGCCATTCAAATAGCCAAATTCGCATTATAAAGTAAAGACATCACCTAGTTTATAAAATCATGTATCACCGATCGAAAAATATATCCATCAACTACGTAATTACTCGAGTCGAATCACATGTTTATCAAGCATACTTCCCAAAATGAGCACATTAACAAGGTCGATCATTCACAAATACTAACATCATTATCAATCCATTTTTGCATGGCCATTTATATACAATTCAAAATAAACCATATTAAAACTAGCCTATACATGCCGTAAGACAAAAGTGTAAACTTTCAAAGTACCAAAATAATGATCAATAGTGTGATGACGATCCTTGATGATCCCCGAGCTCGAGCTTACTTTATATATCTATAAAACAATGAAAGAAATGCACAATGTAAGCTTTGAAAGCTTAATAAGTCATAAGCAAATAAATCATCACAAGAACATGAATAATTCAATTTGAATAAGCAAAATTTCACTAATCACACATACATATATAATCACTTTTCTCATATAATCCATAATACCACATTTCACTTATCTTATATTTTAATGAACATATGAACCTTGCACAAATCTGAATTGTTTACCTCAAACTCACATTCAGATTCATTTAAAATTGCCCATTGAACCATTCGGAATCATTAAGGACACTCAGAAACACATATATCACATACAATGCCATATCCCAGATATAGTCTTGCATGTTATCACATATCGATGCCTTTGCCCCAAACAGGGTCTTACACGAATCATATACGATGCCAATGTCCCAGACATGGTCTAACATGAAATCACACCTGAATGTCTTAATGTTATGACATCAGTGTCCTATACTATTCCTAAGGCTCATATGGGGCTTTCGACTTCGTAATTCAATCAATTCATGCTTGAAATAATTCCTCCAACACCCAATTTAACTCCGCAATATATATATATATATATCTATACACAATTCAATTCGACAATATATACATTTAAATTTAAAAAAATGTTTATTTGCATATGAACTTACCTTGTATGGAAACGAACGAATGGGAACGACTATTCAACAACTTTCGATTCCCCGGATCCAAATCCGATTTATTCCTTTTATGTTATAAATCAATTTAAATTCACTTATTTAATTACAAGTTCTTTCAATTTTATCAAAAAACACATAAATGAGCATTTTGCACTTTATCCCCTAATATTTCACATTTTCTCAATTTAGTCCCTATTTCAAAACAACACAAAACACACAAAATTTCCTTAAACCCATGCTTGGCCAAATCTCCCCCATGTCCCTAGCAGCCCATTAATTCCATTTATTTCACATTTTGAGACCTCAATTTACAAATTTCACAATTTAGTCCTTAATAAGCATTTTTATAAAAATCTCTTAATAAACTATGATAATCTATCCACATTTATTTATTTTTCATCATCAAACAACAAAAGCATCAAGCTTTCAACAATGGAAATCTCAAAATCATCATCAAATCCGAAAATTAAAGCATGGCGTAGCAAGTATACGAAGCAACGATCTAAAAAACGTAAAAATTATCAAAAACCGAGCAAAGAACATACCTAAATTAAGCTTCCTAGGTGCCGAACCTAAAAGCTTCAACAATGGCTTATTTCCTTCTCACATTCAGCCAACAAAGATGAGCATGCATGTTTCTTTTACTTATGTTTTATTTTATGAACTTTTATTACTAATTTACATATTTAACCTTTATATTTTAATTTAAAAACCATATATTATATGCCCAAAACCGTCCACTCATAATTTCCTTGGTCATATTACAACATAAATATCTCACCTTTAATTAATTAAAACAATTAAGCACTTTAACATATAGCATGCTACTTTTACATTTTACGCGATTAAGTTCTTTTATTAAATTAAGCACACTAACGGTAAAATTAATTCACGAAATTTTCACACATATCAAATATCATGCTGTAAAATACCAAAAATAATATTAAAATAATTTTACGACCTCAAATTTGTGGTTTCAAACCACTATTCCTATTTAACTAAAACTGGACTGTTATAGAGTATGGACGGCAAAAGCAAGGGAGAAGCTTGGTCAACTATGGCCAGGTTCAATGTATCAAGCTACAAGGTAATAGGTGAGGTTGTGGCAAAGGAGGGGACATAGAGCAAAAAGGCAATCACTTACCCCCAAACTATGGTAAGTTTGACCATCAAATGGAGGAAACAAATCCTCTCATTGTGGTGCACAAGGTGGATGGTGAGCACATTAAACAAGGGGAAAAGTTGTCAAAAAAATAAATGTAAGAGTGTGAACAATGAGGCTAGAGCCTTAGACCACTAGGATAGATAACTAGTTACTAATCCACTTGATCATTAATTCCCTTGTGTGCAATCTTTTGAATTTAATTTAAAACATAGGAGATGACAATTTCACTTTTGCTTAATTAATCAAAAAACTGGACGTGACAGACCAAGTGGATTTGTTGTCACTTTAATAGTGTACTCGGTTAACATAATAGGTAGTTTCTTTTTGTCTATTGATGTAGTGTATATATAAAAGTGTGTTGACCCAGGGTCAATCAATACATATAAATCAATATAAAAAAAGGGAGAAAGTACCATGAATAACATTTGGAGTAGAAGCTTCTTCTTAAGCTCTAATTGCATACACTCTAGTAGGTACTCTAGCTTTAGATCGATCAGTTTCATCTCCAGTCTTTCCTCAACTAGCAGTAACATTCCTACCGTTTCCCAGCCTCCTACCTCTCTATGATGTAGCTTCAGGCTTACTAGATTGATTTCCCGAATCATCATGATGACAATCCCTAAGAAAATGATCAAGATATCCACATCAAAAATAGCTTCCTAACTTAGATCGACACTCCCCGAAATGCCTTTTTCCGCATTCTTCACACATAGTCTTCTCAAAGTTTCTCATGCTACCAACACTAGCAATTAGTGAATTAAAAGATTTCAAGTTACTCTATCTTGGTCTATCTCTACTAGTAAACTCTGAAGGAGCAGTTGATCGATTTGCATCATTTCTAAACTTCTTTGATGGAAATGTATGAGTTGATTTAGATGACACCCTCATTTTTTGAAATCTCGAGATCTCAAATCAAATTGTCATTTACTCTTGTAGATTTCATTAATTTTTTGAGCTCATTTTGAGAGTTCTACAAATTCAGGTAATTTCAATGCTTCTGGTTTTCATCATTTAAGCCATCTTAAAATATAATGTGCATCTCTTCTTTATTTGATATGATATTATGGGCATACTTGCTTAACTATATAAACTCTTGTTCATACATAGCTACAGATCGATTCCCCTGTTTCAACTCATGAAACACTTTCTTTTACTTGTCGAGGTATAACTGGCTAACATATTTCTTCGTGAATTATATCTAAAAGAAGTCCCAGTTAATACTATCACTAGATGTCATTGTAGTTAAAGAATCCTACCAAGAAAATGCCTCATCTTTCAACAACGAAACTGCATATCTTAAATAATCTTCTAAAGAACACATCAATTCTAAGAAAACTCTCTTCGAATTTACTAAGAAGGACTAGCTTTTGCAGGATCATCATCAACATTACATCTAAATTCTTCCGCTCCACATTTCCAAATTTTATCTACTGAAAGGCAAGGGACTGTCGTAGGCACAGGGTTTGCTTGTTTAAACTCACTAAACCATTGAATCAAGATTATGAAAAATACAATTTTCATTTCATTACCAGAAGATTGCAGAACTAATCCACTTTGACTTGCTTTTGGGTTAGAAGCTTGAACCTATTATTAACTTCATTAACTACGAACCGGTTTGATTTGCCCGATATCTGTTATCTATAAGAAAATACAATGTTAGGATGAATCAAAAGCATCACACTATCATTGGGTATATATGGCATGTATATTCTGGACTCAATACATGCTACATTAATCTTATAATCGACTAAACCGTAGCTCTGATACAATAATATGTAACACCCCTAACCTGTCTCCGTTACTGAATTAAAGTTAAGGAGTGTGATAGAGAAGAACAAAATATTTCGCTTCAATTTAGAACAACTATACAAATAATTTATAACATATAACAAATAGATTAATTCATGGTATAAATACACCTATGGGTTTTAAAATGGGCTTACGGGGCCCTAAACAATTTAAGGATAATACAGGTTCAAGTCAGAACAAATCAAAAAATTTCATAAAAACTTAAAAAATTTTAAAATAGGGGTCATACAGTCGTGTTACTATGCCCAGACCGTATGGACATTCTAAGTCTGGATACACAGAAGTGTCTTAGCCCGTGCGTCGACCTATGTGAATATTCAAATAGGGCCATACAATCGTATCCTAGCCCATGTGCTAGGCCGTGTGGATACTACGCCTAAAATCAATTATTACACATGGTTGTGTGTGGTGATTATGTGTGGCACACAGCCGTGTAACAGCCCTTGTGCACCATTTTTGACCCTAAATCAAGTAATTTCATACACCATTCATTGCACAACAAGACATACCATATCTATATCAATTCCTAGGTTAAAAAAAACATTCAAATCATCAAATACATGTTATAATTTCATCCATATATGCCTAAAAAATTTGCCATTCAAAGGCACCACAATCAAATATTATTAATTCAAATAACCAAGCTAAAAACAACACATGAAATTAACTACCTATTCATAATCACATAAACCAAAATGACACAAACATGAACACTTTCATCAAGTTATCATTATAGGCATCATGACCTAAAACATAGTCTTAAGGCTTACAACCCAAACACATTAAATACATACCTTCAAAATAACCAATTCACTAGCATAACCTATATAGAATAACATTTATATATTCACAACAAAACACCTATATATATATACATGAGACATCACAAAACGAAATATAAAAGCTACCAAATAGCTAGATAATGTGGCTTTCTTTCGATCCGTCCAGTTAGTCCGCATCTTAGACAACTACAAAAGAACATAAATGGAGCAAGTAAGCTTAAGAAGCTTAGTTCATAGTTTAAAACATCAAACTAAACTTACCTTATGGAACATAAAAATTTAAAGATATAACATACAATTCCTGATTGCCAAATACATATTCACATTAGTTCGTGATCTCATATCAACATATAACATAATAACCCTCATCAGAAATAAATTATCAATTTCATAATCCATATATCATCAACATAGATGTGCTCATATCTAAGCATGTAATTCATAGGTCAACTATACATTCCATTAACATTTAGGCCGATGAACTAAGTAACTCGACTCGATACTTCGGTAACTACACCACACTAGAGATATTATAGATGCATAACAGAGAAATCGAAGTTCAGATAGGAGCAAAAATGTGTGATCAAAGGCACTAAAGTGCAAATCCTGTATAAGCATCCATACCAACCTTATTGGTATGATGATCGTATCCTACATGATTACTAAGTTCGACAAGGGCGTAACCAAAATTCCATTTCTATTATATCAATTTAGAGGCACTTCATTAATTTTCATACACATATGGTATTTCTATTATAAACACATTCATAATATGAAATCATCAAAATACCACCATTAATTGTACATTTCCATACATATTTAATTGCATATTGCAATCATATATCCCTATCAACGAATTTACCTACTGCCATTTCTGATTTCATAGCAGGGACTACTCTGCAATTTAACCTTTTCCATGATTATTGTCTTTTTTATTCTAGTCTTGATCTATAATAATAATTAAATATCATCTATTAATTTCTTATACAATTCATACACAATTTAAGGTTTATGACATTTAACATTTCATCAATTACACATTTTCCTTAAACTTTTTACATCATTCACAATTTAGTCATTACCTCAAAATACCAAAATTAACAAAACTTAATAACATAACTTGCTAGCCAAAATTTTACCTACAATATTCAACCCATATTTATTCTAAATTCTCAAAATTCCTATCAATGCTAACATTTAATCAATTTAATCATTTATTGAAAACTAAAAAAACCACTTTATAAAATACTCATAATCAACAACTAATAACTCAAATATATTATAAAATCATTAACATCAAGAACTCATCAATGGTGAAATCCAAAATTCTTAACAACTTCAAAAACCAAGGATCAGGTTAGTTGGACTTAGTTGCAATGATCTCAAAAATGTAAAAATTATTAAAAATGGTTTGGAATATACTTACAAGCAATGGTTATGGTGACCGAACTTTCAAACAGTAAGAAAAATGGTGTTCTTCCTTTTCAATTTTTGGCTAAAACATTATGGAAGATGATGATACCAACCAATTTTCTATCATTTTAATTTAGATGTAATTTATTAAATTAATTGATTCGCCCTTAATTCATCAACTTACAATTTAATTTTATAAGGCCACTAACCATCAAGATACATATCTATTTGACTAATTACCTCATAAGTCCTATTTCTTTTAATAATTAAGCTATCAAATCCATATAGTTCAATGACGGCTAGTTCTACATCACTTACAATTTGATTTTTTCTTAAATTAACCAAGTAAACATTAAAATTTCTTCACCAAAACTTAATACGACCCTCATGTAACACCATAAACATTTACTAAACCACAAAATATGACTTCACATATCAGATTTGTAGTCTCGAAACCACCATTTTTGACACCACTGAAAAATGGGATATTACAGAGGTTGTGTCGCGACATCAAAGGTAGTCTCATGATTTCTCCATTATGCTCCCTCTGTTGCGACATTGATCATTTCCTGTTGTGACATAGTGACTAGTTCGATTCATTACGCCTTCTAATAGTCTCCTACACACTTACCAAGTTCATTAGCTCACCCTTAGGCCTCATTCAGCCCCTAAGGTCAATAAAAAACTCAACTTGCACATTTTATTAACTTTAGGAAAACTTATAAAGCATAACTAAAACTAAATGAAAATACTTGCTTTCAAGCTCCTAAAGTGTAGAAATGAATTTAGTCTGCTACACCAAATTGTGACAGATCAAGAAGTTTTGTGAAGAGTCAAAGATTGAAAACAAAATTATTTACACTTATACACCTCAACAAAATGGTGTAAGTAAGAGGAAAAACAGAACCATTATGGATATGGCTAGGTGACACATGTTTGAGAGAATGGTGCCTAGAAGTTTTGGGGCTGAAATTGTGAATACAGTAGTTTATCTTAAAAATAGGTTGTCAACCAAGGCTGTGAAGGTGAATACTTTGTTTGAAGCTTGGTTTGGCTTCAAACCTTTAGTTTCTCACTTGAATGTCTTTGGTTGCATCTATTATGCACATGTACTAGTGGTCAAATGGGACAAGGTAGAGAATAAGGCATAGCCTAGTATTTTTATGGGCTATAGCAACAACAAAAGGGCTATAGATTTTTTGATCCATCATCCAGGAAAGTGTTTGCAGATGATGTGTTTGATGATAATACAACTTGGAATTGGAAAAAGTCAGAACCTGAGCAAGTCAAAGAAAGGAAATTCATTGTCCCAAATGAAGCTGAAGTACTTGAGCAAGAAAAGGTCAATGATGATGGTTTACCAATGAGGAGGACTTGACCTATCAATTAAATTTATGAAATAAATGATGTAGCAGTTCTTGAACCAGCAACCTTCGAAGAGGCTAAAGTAATAGAAGGCTGGATGGAAGCAATGCGAGCTGAGCTAAGCATGATTCGCAAGAACCAAACCTGGGAGCTTGTTGATAGGCTATCACACAAAAGAGTTATTTGTGTCAAGTGGGTTTACAGAACCAAATTCAAAGTTGATGGTTCACTCAATAGGTTGCAGGAGAGGCTGGTTGTGAAAGGGTTCAATCAATATTATGGAATTGATTATTTAGAGACATTTAGACTGGCAGTAAGATTGGATACAATCAAATTGTTGATGGAAATTGTAGCACAAGTTGGATGGAAAATTTATCAGTTGGATGTTAAATCAACTTTTTTGAATCGTTATTTCCAATAAGAGATCTATATGGAATAACCACCTATATTCACACTCAAAGGAAGTGAATAAAAGGTTTACAAGCTTAAAATGGCCTTACACAGGCTAAAAAAGCTCCAAGAGCCTTGTATAAAAGGATCAATGAGTACCTGCTAAGCTTGGGATTTGAAAATAACCTTAATGAACCAACTCTTTATGTAAAGAATGTTGAAAAAGTCACAACATTGATTGTTTTGTTATATGTTGATGACCTGTTGATAATTAGGAGATATGCTAAATTGGTGGAAAAATTCAAGTTACAGATGGAGAAAGTATTTGAGATGTCAATCCTTAGTGAAATGAGGTATTTAATACTTTAACTTGACCCGATCACCAAATTTGAGTACCAAGTGTCACAATTTACCAAAGTTGCAAATTTTCCTTTCGAATTAATTATAATCGAATTAATCCTGATTATCTATATGATTCAAGACTTACTTTAAAAAAAAACTTCCTATTATACAAGTATTTAATGTTTTACAATTAACTTGTTTTACTAGGCCCTAATATTACACTCACTATGACTTCAAATTTAATTTGCACTCATATATTAGTCCAGCCAACCCACTCCCGAGGCATAGCCTCTAAAGGTGCCCCTCTCTACACATGGACAACTTCAACACCAATCGCATGCATCTAGTGAAGTCTAGCTTAGTCCATTCCCATAATGTCCCGATAGGCCTTGTTCCTACATACAAAGCAGAATAATAGTAAGTTTAGAATGAACTTAGTGAGCTCAGTGTTGTAGTGCGCCATAAAAATACTATATTTTTAGAGAATAATAATAAATACATAGAATTTAAACTGCATGTGTGTCGTTAAGTTTTCCATATATTTTTGGCAAGGTTGATGCCATGCCTTTTTCTATGCCCAGCGTTGGCAGACATACCCACTAATTTAGTCGTATATGTGCTCTTCCAAAACAACAATTCTTCTTGGAACTTGGCCTTGTTCTGCTTCATCTCAAATACTTATTTTACCTTCATTTGTAACATCCCTCACCCGTATTCAACATTGGAATAGGGTTATGGAGTATTACCAAACTTATTACACAATTAAACAAACATTTCTCATACATTTTCCATTTTAAATATAAAACATTCACATTCATTCATAATAGCCCTAATACGAGCCTACGAGGCCCAAAACATACATTCAGGATGGTTCGAGACTAAATTAATAACTCAAAATTTTTTATAAAATACAGGGGACACACACTTGTGTGGCCCAGTCATGTGTCTCACACAGCCAAAGACACGCCCGTCTCATAGGTCGTGTGTACATTCGAAATGGAAAACATGTAACAACCCATTTTTCAATGAAATTGGAATAGTGGTTTTAGGACCACAAATTTGATCCAAAAACAAAGTTTATTTTTAACTTATTATACGGTCTGTATTATGACAAATATGTCATGTGAAGAATTTGATACGAAAATTTTATCGATTAAGTGTTTAATTACGAGAAGGACTAAATTGCATAAAATGCAAAAGTTGAATTCTAGTATCTATAAGGATTAAATAGCTATGGAATTCAAAACTAGAGGTCCTTATATGGTAATTAGACCATTAAAGAAAAGTATGTAGATTTTTGGTGACTCATCCATGGAAAAACTAGAAAAGGGCAAGGACTAAATTGGAAATGGAAATTATTAATTAATTAAGAAGATGATAAAATATATCATCTTATTATTTTTTCATCTTCAACCCCAAAACTATATGGAAACCATAGGAGAGAGAAAAACTTTCAAGGCTTAATTGGGTAAGTTTCCTTGTCCTGTTTTTAGTAAATTTGATATTTTTAAAACCGGGATAGAATCTATGTATTTAGGGGATTAATTTAAAAAGTTATCACGGTATGAAATTTGGGTCATGGATGAATATGCTAAAAATTAGAAATTTATGGTAGAAAATGAAAGGTTGTTGATAGATGAACAACTTTTACAAAGTGATTTTTGATGAAAACATGATTTAGGGACTAAAATGTAAAGTTGTCATATTTGATGAAAATTCTAAATTTTTATGAATACATGTGCTATAAATTTTGTAATGGAATTTTGGTTAGGCTTGGAATAGGGAGTAAATTGCACAAGTTTCATTTTCTAAGCCTAGTGACGAAATGTGAATTTGTGGAAAGGTTGGGGGCAAAATGGTAATTTTTCCTAAGACATAAATTGAGTCCAAATTAGTATGAAATATGAGAAATTGATGGTTAAAGCTATTTATATAGATCCAGACAACTCACATTCAAGGTTAGATTGAGGAAAAAGAAAAGGTTTCGGATTAGTAGATTACTTATACAAACAAGTGTCGAGGTAAGTTCGTGTAACTTAATCGAGCATATAAATATTTTTAATTGAATGTTGTGTTTTATGGAATGTGACTTACATTGATGTACATTACTTGAATGCTATAATGAGAATTTTAATACATGCTTGAATGGTGAAAAAGGGTTAAGCCCAGATTGAATATTGAATTTCGATAAATATGTATGTTTTCCCAAAATGGATGAGGTTCTGCATTTGTTGCGGATAGGATTTAGGTCAGACGAGTAATCATATAGATCTCATTATAGAAATAATTTAGCCCAGACGAGTAATCCTGATATAATAACTCTCGAGTATACGTTATGATTAGGGTTTATCCTGGATTGGTAATCCTAATCGAGCTCCTTTGAGCATACATTATGATTGGGGTTTATCCTGGACTGGTAGTCCTAATTGAGTTCCTCTAAGCATATGTTATATAAAGGATTTAGCCTAGACTAGTAATCCTGTTATACGATATGTGGCTCGAGAGTGTGTTCCTTGGTTAAGCGCCCTAATGGGTACCAGTGAATAGGAATTGATGGATTATTGAATTGTACACCTCGAGTGCACTACTTAAGCATCCATCAAAATTTCAATGATTCAACGGACACAACTCTCGACCTAATATGAAAATTTTTAGATGAAATTGATAATGACTTGAAAGAATATTGCTTGATGAGCTCATCCATGTTACTTGATTGATATGAAGATTTTAGTGACTAACATGTTTGATTGAATGTATGTGTTTAGGCAATTTCGCTAATGGATGGAAAACATGATATTGTACATTTCGATTTAATAAACGGTATTGGTATGTTTAGTGTATGTCATGCGAACTTACTAAGCATGTAAAGCTTACTTCGTTTTATTTTCCCCTGTTTTATAATGCTCGAAAGCATGCGAAGGTTGGAGATCATTGGAGAATTGTCACACTATCAACTCATTATTTTGGGTATACTTAGTAAAATTATTTTGGTACAATGGTATGTATAGGACAACTTGGCCAATAGTGGCTTGAAAATGATGTTTTATAACCTAGCCATTGGAATGGCTAGTAATGACTTATTTTGGCATGATTGAGTAGGCTATTATGATATATTCATATGTGTTATGTTAAGTTTATGTGATCAAATGATGTTAAAGCCTAAGTTAATCCAAGCTACGTTTATAAACACATATGCATGTAATGGTATGCCATAATGAATGATGGATTTTCTTAAATTGAATGCTTGAAATGGTTGGATTGTACTTGGTATGTTTTTGTACTGGTAAATGGTAAATTTTGGTGACAATAAGGCTAGGAAATGTCTTTATTTTGTTTACATGGGTAGACATATGAGATGTGTCTAGACCGTGTGTGATACACGGCCTAGTACACGGGCGTGTGGTTAAGCCGTGTGTTGCCTGCACCTTAATTTTGAGAAATAAAATGATCAAAATTGAGCACATGGGTAGAGACACGGACGTGTGCCATAGCCATGCGTGCCACACGGCCTAGAACACAGGTGTGTGTCTTGGTCTTGAGAAACCTACACCTAATTTTGACATAAATTAATTAACCACACGGCCTAGCACACGGGAGTGTGGCATGGCCGTGTGTACAAGTCAAAGAGTTATGCGGGGTCGAACACGGCCTATAGCACGGGTGTGTCTTAGGGTCACACGAGTGTGTCCATTGGACCATACGGGTGTCTAAGCCTTGCACCTTGGAAAATTTTTAAAATTTAGTAAAAAAAATCTTAGAGTTCTAGATGAAGTCTTAACTTGATTCTAATGCTCATATTGGGTCTTGAAGGTCCAATCAATGGAAGTTTTGAACAATCTTGGTGAATGAATATTGATTAAATGAAATGTCTATAAATGTTCTGAAAATTTTTGGTAATGCTCCGTAACCCTATTTTGGTAAAAGATACGGGTTAGGAGTGTTACATTTAGTGGTATCAGAGCAACGATTTCATCTATTTTCAGATTTAACGTAGCTAAACGAGTTTAGCTATACATGTCGTTATATAAATTGTGATAGTGTGATGACTCCTGATCATTTTAAATATGTTTTTCATATAGTAATGTCATCCAACCGAGCTAGAGCTGAATCCGAGGAAGCTAAGAGCAATGCTTCAACTTCAGTTCAAAGAATTGCGTCTACATCTTGTAGTGAATGGCCCGTGTATAGGGGTCAAGGTGAGGAGGCAAAACAAGCCTTCTTTCAATTGATGAATGAGTGGTTTACCGAGTACTTAAGAACAAACCCGGTGTACAATGACCTCCCTCAGATGCTCCTCAACCGGTTCCTGAGGTACAACAGGGTGCTAAACTCACTAGAATTGGTAAGCTTCCGATAAATATAATGTGCAAGCATGGGCAAAAAATTTAGAGCTACCGTGGATGATGATCCAAAAGGGATGAATTTTGGTTGGAAAATACCATACAGGTTTTTGATGAATTATCCTGTAGACCTGCCGAATGTCTGAAATGTGAAGTGTCTCTACTAAAAGATACAACTTACCATTGGTGGAAAACCATAACTTTTGTTGTACCGAGAGAGAACGTTACAGGGGAATTCTTCCAAACTGAACCCAGGAAGAAATATGTTATTCAGAGATTCATGGATTAGAATAAGAAAGAATTTTTAGAACTCAAGTAAGGAAACATGACTATATTTGAATATGAACAGGAATTTGTTGGGTTAAGAAAATATGCTAAAGAATGGGTCCTAACCGCGGCTAAGATGTGTAAACGCTTTGAAGAGGTTTAAATGAAGATATCAAGTTATTGATTGGAATTCTCGAAATAAGGGAATTTGCGATGTTAGCCGGTCGAGCATAAAAAGTTGAGGAATTGAGTAAAGAAAAGAGACGAGCTGAAAGAGAGGCTTGGGTTTCTGGAAAAGGAACTATGAGTAAGTCACAATCATTTGCTTTTAATAAATTAAAGAAGTAATATGATCGTGTGACCACCTCTAAGGTATATTTTGGAAGAGAGTAGAGCTCTCAACGTTCTAACTGAGGTCTTCATCTCCGTCTATGACCAGTGTGGGTAGTGTTGGAAATCCTAGACCAAAATGTAAACATTGTAACAATTTTCAGCATAGGGAATGTCGATCTAGAAGTGGAACTTGTTATGGATGTGGGTCACTTGACCATTTTCTCAAAGATTGTCCAGAAAGAGTTGAAAAAGAAATTGATCCCACACCAAAGCCTAGTAATCATGTCTCGAGGGGCAGACCACCCCATCACCCCGACAATGTTAGTGGTAGTCGAGGTGCTACCAGGGATACAACAGTTAGATCTAAGGGACGAGCACCTACAAGATCATATGCTATTATGCTAGAGAAGATGGCTCTGCACCAGACGTCATTACTGGTACATTTCTCTACTTGATACTGATATTACTGCTTTGATTAATCTTGGTTCCACACATTCATATATATGCACGAACTTAGTGACTGTTAAAAATTTACCTGTTGAATTCACTAAAATTATGGTTAAAGTTTCAAACCCTCTGGGCTAGTGTTGTAACAGTCCGATTTTGACCCTAGTCGGAACAGTGGTTTTTGGACCACAAATCCGAGTTAAAAAAAATTTTAATATTATCTTTCATGCTTATAGTATGTGAATTGACATGTGTGAAATTTTCGTGATTTAATTTATCCATTTGTGTGCTTAATTTGATAAAAGGACTTAATCGTGTAAAATGCAAAAGTGACATTTTATATGTTAATATGTTTAAGTTGGTTAGTGAATATGGTGGCTTTATGAGGTAATTAAACCATTTTGTATTATAATGGACAATAATAGCCTTAGTATATATATGTTTCTATGTTAATTAAAAGGTTAATTTAGTAAAAGATTAAATAATGTTAATTAAATAAAACAAACATAAAGAAATAGGCCATTATCATCTTGTTCTTGACAAAATTGAAAGAAAAATAAAGAAAGAAAAAGAACAAGCTTCATTCGGCCTAGGTTTAGCTTAATTAAGGTATGTTTTTGTTTCGGTTTTCGATAATTTTTACGTTTTTGAGATCGTTGCTATGAAATCTATTAAGCCCATGTTTTAATTTTTTGAATTTGATGATGATTTTGTGTTTTGCCATTGATGATAGGTTGTGGTTTTTGTTGTTTGATGATGGAAAATAAAAATACGTGGTAGATTAATATGTTTTGTCTTTTTTGGAATTTTGATGAATTTGAGTAATTTGGGCTAAATTGTGAAAATAATAAATTGAGGGACTTAAATGTCAAATAAAGGAAATGTATGGACTTATACAAGCTAAAGGAAAATTCAGCTATACTAGAGTTTAGTGAAATTATGTGTATTTTGTGTTTTGTGAAATAAGGACTAATTTGTGAAATATGTGAATGGAAGGGGCAAAAGTGTAATTGGCCCGTTTATGTGTTTTTGGATGAATTTGGATGAATGTGTGATTAAATTAGTTAAATTTGAATTTATTTAGATCAAGAACGAAAGAAAACGGAATTAGATCGGAAGAAGTTGAAAGTAGTCGAGTAGTTGATTTCATCCGTCGTTATCCAAGGTAAGTTCATAAGTAAATAAATATCGATAAATTATATTGTATTCATTTTAATAGTGCCAAATTGAATTATTACTTCTGTATATAATATGTTGAAATGAATTGAGCATGGGAGCGATATTCACGAGCCTGAAATGATCGAGTTTCAACATCTGAAAGTCCCATAGAACCTTAGTAATAGTTAGGATACATATGTCATGACATAGGATTTCGATATGTGATTTCGTGTAAGACCACATCTGGGGCGTTGGCATCAAATTTTGTTTACGTGTAAGACCATGTTTGGGACATTCGCATCGTCTGTGATTTGTGTAAGACCCTGTCTCGGGACAGTGGCATCGATATGTGGTTACATGTAAGATCACGTCTGGGACGTTAGCATTGTTTGAGCCTTCCTACTATCGAATGGTTCATCGGGCATTATCGAGTTAACATTGAATGTGAAATTAAAGTAAAAGGTTAAGGGACGTGCTATGATATATGTATAAGAAAGTAAGGTAAGTATAAATTTGAGATGAATATGAGTTAGATATGGTAAAAGAGAAATTAAATGTGACTATGAGTATATGTGCAATTGGCTATTAATGTTATATTGCTATTGTATATGTGATAATATTTGGGTTGCAAGTATAATAAATGTACATTTGGTTAAGGTTTGATAGATTTGGTTATTTGTTTTAATGCAAGTGTTCGTTAGATTATTATTTGCTTATGACTTACTAAGCTATGAAAGCTTACTTTTTGTATGTGTTTGTTTGATTGTTTTATAGATTATAAAAGCTACGTAAAGCTCGGGGATCATTGAGGATCATCACCACACTATCAAACTATATTTTGGTACATTTTGAAAATGTTTATACTAAAGTATGACATGTATAGTCTAGAAAGTTTTTATTATGTTTGAAATGTGTAATATAACCATGTGATATGGCTTGATAATGAGTGGTATTTGGTATGGTTTTATGTGCTTATGGTTGGATTAATGGAATGGTCAATTAGAGGTAAGTTTTATGGTAAATATGGAAATTTATATGATGAGAAATGCCATGAATTGAATTGAATTAAAATGATGTATGATTTATATGTCTTCGTTGTGAAGTTGGTGTTTAGAACTAGTATGTTTGTGTTAGATTTGTATATGGAAATGAATGATGTTATTAAGAGTCAATTTGAAGTTTGTATGATGCTTGTAGTGTAACACCCCTTACCCGTATTCCTCTCCGGAGCAGGGGATGAGGCATTACCAGACTAAACTTGCTTGTACATACAACTTTAAGCTTTTTTAAAAAAAATCATTCAATTTGAAACCACTCATTCACATGCAAATCGTCCCTTATATAGGCCCACGAGACCTAAAACAATCCTTGGGAACTGTTCGAAACTAAATTGAAAGCTTTTACACACTTAGAAAATTCTTTCCTAAACAGGGGCCACACGCCTGTGTGATGTGGGACACACCCGTGTGGGCAAGCTGTATGTTCACACACGCCCATGTCCCTAGCCCATGTGGAATTTATTTTCTAATTTGAACTTATAGGGGATTCTACACGGCCTGGGTACACGCCCATGTCCCTAGCCCGTGTACCTTACACGGCCTTGACACGCCCTTGTCATGGCCCGTGTGCCAAAATCGTGGCATTCTATTTATGACATCATCACCTCACTATGGTCACACTGCCAAGGCACACACCCGTGTCTTTAGACTGTGTGTCGAGTTAAATTCCTAATTTTAGGTGCAGACTTCACACGGCCTGGGCACACGCCCATGTCCATGGCCATGCCTCTTACACGGCTAAGACACATGACTGTGTCTTTGCCCGTGTGTCTAGTACTGAGCATACTGACTTGTAAACCTAGCATGCAAGGGGACACACAGCTGATCAACATGCCTATGGGGCTGAGCGTATGGCACACACAGTGTAGACACATGCCCGTGTGTTTACCCGTGTTGACATTAAAAAGGATATATTCCAAGCCAAATGCCACCCTACATAGTAAACATACTTATACCAACTCACTTCAACATAACTCATGACCCTAAGGCACTTCCAAGAACTCAAATCAAAGCATTCACACCAGCATAACTTCATAATTTCATCATCATTGTATATATATAAACTTGACAAGTATTGGGCCAATTCCAATGACCATTTGTAAAATGAATTTGATAACATAAATAGCCAACACTTTGGCTAATCAATATAACATAACAAAATACCCAAGTCCTATACATTCCATACTTAAAATAGATCTAACTTTGTTATACCAAAGAGATGTCGATAGTGTGATTCCCGAACTCCGACATCCCACGATCCTCAAGTTATCTTTGCAAAGATACCATGCCATATATCGTAATCATTCCTTGTGAATTACTCACGGGTACCTGTATTCATTCAATCACATGGATTTAGAACTAATCTCATTTCTATCTCCGAACTTATCTATTTATCCCACTAAATTACTAGGTATATTTAAGTATGCACATTCATCGTCATTAACATAAACTCAAAGCAAATGCCACATCCCATATGTGGTATTATATGGGGTCACCTCTGAGTATCGATGCCATACACCGGATATGGTCTTATACATAATCTCACATTAAGTATCGGTGCCATATCTCGGATATGGTCTTATACGATTCACATATTCAATATCAAAGCCATATCGCAGATATGGTCTTATACGAAATCTCAATTTGGTGCGGAGACCATGTCCCGGACATGGTCTTACACGGGACCTTATCCATCTCTTGTCTCGATGATAATATTCTCACATTGATTATAGTCCAACCAGGATTTCAACATCTCAACTTTTATCATCTTTCTCATTCAACACCATTACTCAATTTCATAAAATGTCATGTATCATTACAATATCAAACATTCTCAAACATACTAGTAAAATATTGAATTTATCACACACAAACTTACCTCGATTTCAAAATAGGCTAGATTGTCGATCTAATCCAATACTTTGTTCTTTCCTTGGTCGAGGTTAATTCTTGGTTTTTCTTGATCTATAATAGCAAATTAGCTCATTTAATTATCACATTAATAAATGCATTTCAATAATCATGCTTTGGCAAAATTATTATTTTGCCTTAGACTTTTGCAAAATGACCATTTTACCCATAGGCTCAAAATAAAACTTAAAAGCTCACATGAAAAAGCCCTAAAATTTTCACCATATTGCAAGATAGTTCTCTCTTTAGAAAGCTTAAGCTTTAGGGGTTCTAAAAGTACAACTATCAACAAGAAAAACCATTAAAATCACTTACTAGTAGGGAGAAGAGTTTGTTGAAAATTTTGAGCTTTAAAACCCTATTTTTCTTGTGTTTTTCGGTGGAAGAAGATGAGTAAAAAGAAGGATATCATATTTTCTTTATTTTAATATAAAACAATCAATTTAGTCACCAATTCCTTACCAACTTTGACTAATTTTGACTTTCTTGTCCCCTATGGTCAGCCAACCTTCATTTAAGGGGATAATTTCCCTTTAAAGGCCTCCAATTAATATTTCATAGCTATTTGGCACCCTTGTCTTGAAAATTTTAACTTTCACACTTTATGCGATTTAGTCCTTTTTCGCGATTAAGCATGAAATTGCTAAAATTAAAGCATCAAAATTTTCATGCACCTATATAATCATGCTCTAACTCATAGAATAACATAAAAGTAATTTTATCTAACCGTGGATTAGTTGTTTGAACCACTATTATGACTAGCCCCTAAATCGGGCTGTTACAATTCTCCCTACTTAAGGATTTTTGTCCCCGAAAATCTTACTGATAAAAAGGTTGGGATATTGGTTTCTCATGGTCTCTTTGGGCTCCCAAGTATCCTCTTCTATACCATGTCTCTGCCATAGAACTTTAACAAGGGCTATACTTTTGTTCCTTAGCTGTTTGACCTCTCTAAAATCTTAACCGGCTCTTCACCATAAGTCAAGTCCGGTTGAATTTCTACCTCTATTGATACTATAATATGTGAAGGATCCGAATGGAATCGAAGTAACATGGACACGTGGAAGACATCGTGAATCATTTCCAGCTCAGATGGTAATGTCAAATAATAAGCTACCGGTCCTATCCTCTCGTTAACTTCATAAGGTCCAATAAAACGCGGACTTAATTTGCCTTTCCGGCTAAATCTGGGGAATTTTCTCCATGGTGTTACTTTTAGAAACACTTTATCTCCTACTTGGAACTCAATCTCTTTCCTTTTAAAATTTGAATAAAACTTTTGTCTATCTGAGGCTGCTTTCAAACATTAACCTATCACCTTTACCTTCCCTTCAGTCTCTCTGACCAAATTGACCCCTTGAATTTGATTCTCTCTAAGTTTTATCCAATACAAGGGCGTTTGACACTTACGCCCGTATAATGCCTCGTAAGGTGTCATCTTCAAACTTGACTAAAAACTATTGTTATAGGCGAATTCCACCAACAGTAAGTATTTTTCCCAATTACATTGGAATTCCAAAACATAGCATTGAAGCATGTCTTCAAGTGTCTAAATTATTCTCTCCGACTGCATGTCGGTTTGAGGATGGAAAGCTGTAGTGAAGCTCAATTTTGTGCATAAAGCCTCTTGCAACTTTTTCTAAAATCATGACGTGAATCTCAGATCTCTATTTGAAATAATCGACAATGGTATTCCATAAAGTCTTAATATTTCAGTCACATACAAGTTTGCCAACTTCTCAAGCGAGTAGTTAACCCCTACAGGTATGAAATGGGCTGACTTCGTGAGTCTATCAACCACGACCCATACAGCATCTTTCTTTTTCGGCATTAACAGTAAACCCATCACAAAGTCCATAGTAATACGGTCCCATTTCCACTCGAGAACCATAATAGGTTGAAGTAAACACGAATGTACTTGGTGTTCAGCCTTCACTTGTTGACAAATTAGGCACCTCGACACAAACTCAGAAATGTCTTTCTTCATATTCGGCCACCAATACCACTTCCTTAAGTCATTATACATCTTCCTGTAGCCTAGGTGCATAGATAGGCATCTGCTATGTACTTCATGCAAAATCTTCCGAATAAGTTCATCATTTCTAGGTACACAGACCCTATCTCGAAACATCAAACATCCATTAGGACTTACCTAAAGTCCGACTCAACATTTGACTAACATAGAATTCTTTTGGCTTGTAAGTCGCTGTCACCTTTCTGAGCTTCACAAATTTCTTGAAGAAACAATGGTCTAGCCCTCAACTCAGCTACTATAGAACTATCTTCAAACAAAGTCATCCGTGTATTCATGGTCTCAGCGCGAACAAAGATTTTCTACCCAAAGCATCGGTGACCATGTTCGCCTTTCCCAGATGATAGTCAATTACTAGCTTATAGTCCTTTATCAGCTCTAACCATCTTCGTTGCCTCAAATTCAATTCTTTTTGAGTCATCAAGTATTTTAGGCTTTTATGGTCGATGAATATTCGACACCTTTCACCATACAAATGGTGTCTCTATATCTTTAATGCAAACACAATGGCAGCCAACTCTAAATCATGTGCCAAGTAATTCTTCTCATGCGGCTTTAATTGTCTAGAAGCATATGCAATCACCTTGCCCTCTTGCATAAGTACACAACCCAATCCATTCATGGATGCATCACTGTAGAACACAAATTCTCTTCCCAGCTCAGGTTGCACCAAAATAGGAGCCTCAGTCAACATCATCTTTAGTTTCTCAAAACTTTGTTGGCACTTTTTGGTCCATTCAAACTTTACATCCTTTTGTAGCAACCTCGTCATTAGAGTAGCTATCACAGAAAATCCCTTAACAACACTTCTATAATAGCCTGCCAATCCTAGAAAACTCCTACCCTCAGTTACATTCTTTGGTGGATTCCAATCTACAATTGCTGAAATCTTACTCGGGTCAACTCTGATTCCATCTCCCGATACGATATGCCCCAAAATTCCAAATTCTTTAATCCAAAATTCACTTTTACTAAACTTGGCATATAATTGCTTATCTCTCAAAATTTACAAAACCTCATTCTCATCCTGAGAGTAGATTAGTATATAATCAATGAAGACAACAGTAAATATAACCAAATATGGCCAAAAAAGTGATTCATCAAGCCCATAAAAATGGTTGGGCCATTTGTTAAACCAAAAGGCATGGCCAAAAATTCATAGTGGCCATACCTAGTCCAAATTGCGGTTTTTGGTACACTCGAGTCCTTAACTCTCAACTAATAATATCCAGACCTTAAGTATATCTTGGAAAAAACTATGTCTTCCTTCAATTGATCGAACAAATCATCAGTTCTCGGCAACGGGTACTTGTTCTTCATAGTTACCTTGTTGAGCTACCGATAATCTATGCATAACCTCATGGAATCATCTTTTTTCTTCACAAATAATACGGGAGCACCCCACGGAGAATAACTCGATCTTACGAAGTCTTTATGTATTAATTCTTGCAACTGTGCCTTCAAATCTTTTAGCTTGCTTGGAGCCATTCTGTATGGAGCAATAGAAATGGGGGCAGTACTGGTACGAAATCATTTTGTTGATGATTCGAGTCGTTTAGATTGCCCGATCATGAATTTGAGTAAGACTTGGCTCGTTTC
Source organism: Gossypium rotundifolium (assembly GCA_025506655.1). NCBI lineage: Eukaryota > Viridiplantae > Streptophyta > Magnoliopsida > Malvales > Malvaceae > Gossypium > Gossypium rotundifolium. Next base: position 67,392,328 of record CP106725.1, read on the forward strand.
AAAACGAATAGAAAAAATAAGCAATAGGCTTCAACAAAGATAGAATGTAAAATGGTTAAGTAATAATGGATAGTTTGGCTAAGGCCAAGAATGAAATAACAATATTGGAATTGTTGACCCAAGTCTCAAATGGCTCTTAGGTGATTTACAGTTTAAGGAAAACAACAAAGGATAAACCTTAACCCACTATCAATTAGTGATAGGAACCAAAGGTATACAAACACCATACTTGAAAGTTATAAGTTTGGCAAACAATGGAAAGGAGAGACGCCACAAGCTATGTTTGATAAGTCAGATCAGTTCATAAAGAACAAAGAGAATTGGATAACTCACAAATCTCAATTTCAGCATAAATTCAGCAAAAGTTGTCTAACCAAAACAATGTTTTCTTACAAATTATTTATAGGCATTATTATGACTATTCAAATGCCTATTTGTGACCTTTGACCTCCAGTAATTAACTAAGGTTTTTAACAAGCTTTAATTTTGTTTTTTAAGTCATGTAGGGAAGCAAATAGTCATGTCTCTTCACTTGATTCTGGTGTAAATGAAAAGGCATGTCTCTTCACTTTATTGTTGACTTAATGAACCCTTAATGTGCTATTTGGTGTCCCTTCATCTCCCTTAAACTGAATGTCAAAACACTTGTGCATTCATTCTCCTTAATTGGCTCCTTACCTAGCTTTGAATGTTTTAAAACTGAACAGATTTAAGGAGACACTCCTGGACCATTTGAACAGCCACCATGATGATCTTCGAAGGCTTGAAAAATGTCCAAACTTGAAGAGTCAATTAGCCATATGAATAGTCACCTACAAGGTAGATAATTAAGCATTAAAGACTCTCATAAGAATCAGCACACTATAAACACTCATACACAAATTTATTTGAAGCTCAAATCACCTTATTTAAAATGAAATTAAACACATTTTAATTTATGTAGTAAAAAAAGTAACAGCCAAATTAAATAACATACTTATATAAACAAACTCAAACATATTTACCAACTAAGATGCTTAAATGCATGGTTTAAGATGCAAACTAAATGAACAAATGAGTTACTTAATGCATGACATAATTTAATGATGCAGACATTAACTAACATGGGAGTTTCATAATGCATGTCATAATTTATAATGCAAACTTAACTAACATGAGAGTTATATAATGCATGACTTTATTAAATGCAGAACACATAATGCATGTCATGATTAAAAGATTTAGATCAATAATGCAAGACATTAATTAAAGATGCATTTAATAAAAAAGATATAACTAAAGACACATATTATAATAACTAAAACAACTAAAATAAATAAATGAAAGTCCTTATTCTAGCAACAAAATTAACAAACTAAAATTAAAAACTTTATTTTGTACTTGGGCCCCTCGAGTTTGGGCCAATCTCGATGGCATCGAGTTGTGTCGTAACATGATGCAGTCGGGATCCCATCAACTACTAGGAGCTAAGTCAATCCCAAATTTGATTTCTCTAACCGGAGGTATCCCTGGCAATTCCTCTGGGAAAACATCTTGATACTCGCATACTATAGGCATTGATTCAATTCTCAACTCAGTCTCTTTAGCATTCATCAAAGAGGAAACGTAAGCTTCGTACCCCTTTCTCAAATATTTCTGAGTCAACAAGGATGATTTCACTACTGGTGATCTGTCTTGCTTATCTAATTCAACACGAATAAGATCTCTACTTTTACATTTTAACTCAATAAACTTCTTTCCACAATTCAAAATCACATCATGAGTAACTAACCAACCCGTCCCAAGGATGACATCGAACTCATCAAATGGTAATAACATGAGACTAGCAGGAAAACAACGACCCCTAATCATCAAAGGGCAACCTTTGTATATTCTATCAACCAATACACATCTGCCTAGGGGATTCGACACTGTTATAACAAATTTAGTAGACTCTATAGGCATGCTCATACTAGAGACTAATTTCATGTAAATATACGAGTGGGTAGACCCTGTATCAATTAAAGCTACAACATGCATATCATAAGAGAAAATGTACCCGTTATCACATCGGGAGAGGACGCTTCTTCATGGGTACGAATGGCATATGTTCTCGCCGATGCTCTGCCCTCAACTCTTGCAGTCTGCTTTCTAGATAAATTGTTGCAGTCCTGGTCTTGCATTCTAAAACTTTTCTTTCTCACCCACCTCGGGGCAATCTCTAATACAATTGTCTAGAGACCCACACTTGAAACAAGCCTTCTCGTTTGCTCAGCACTCACCAGAATGACGTCTACCACACTACGGGCATTTCGCTCTACTCGGTCGGGCATTTCCAACACTACCAACCGAAGTAGTCTAAGCCTTAGACCCCAAGAACTATTTGCCCTTACTTCAATTTGAAAACCCGGCTGAAGTGGCTAATCGGGTAGCAAAATTAATCGATTTCATAGATGAGGATGGGTATGACTTACTAAGTTGCCTCATTCTCAAGTCACGGCACTCAGTCTTAGCTTTTCTTTTCTCTTTGGCCAACTCTTCAGCATTACAGGCTCTATCTACTAACACCATAAGTTCTCTCGAGAACTCTGACATATAAACGGATATCCTCATTTAACCCATCCTCGAACCTTTTGCACATGACAGTGTCATTCGACACGCACTCCCTGGCATACTTACTAAGTCTTTCGAATTCATGTTTGTATTCGGTCACTGTCATTCGGCCTTGCTATAACTCCAAAACCTCTTTTCTTTTCTGGTCGATGAGTCTCTGACTAATATACTTCTTCCAAAATCCAATTGGAAGAATTCCCAGTTAATTCTCTCCCTTTGTATCACTGACACAAGGGTGTTCCACCACTGATAGGCTGAATCTCTCAAGAGAGATACCACACACTTCATGCATTCCTCAGGCGTGCATGACAACTCATCGAATACCCTAATGGTATTCTCAAGCCAGAATTCTACCCTTTCTAGGTCATCATCTTTACTAGCCCAAAATTATTCTGCTCCTTTTTTTCGAATCTTATCGACTGGAGGCCTTTCACTTCTTACTACCTCAACCATTTGAGCAGTTACAGGAGTGGCTGAGGAATAGGTGATGGTGGAGGGTTGAGCATTAGGATTTGCTCGAACGTACTCAATATACCAGTTTCTCATCATATAGAGAAAGGCTTTTCAAGCCTCTTCTCCCTAACCCATAGTCTCGGTCTACTTTTTACAGGTGCAGTCCCTTGCGCAGGAGCTGACTCATTACTTGCAGCATCGCCAACTGCAACGTTGGGATCAGATTCCATTTACTATATAAAAACACAAAGCAAAGGGATGAGGAGTCATCACACTATCATTACACAATTACTCTTACGTATGGCATGTATAGCTAGACTCGTACTTACGCTACGTTAGTTTGAGAATGGACTAAATTGTAGCTCTAATACCACTAAATGTAACACCTCTTACCCGTATTCCTCTCTGGAACCGAGGATGAGGAATTGCCGGACTAAACTTGCTTGTACATACAACTTTGGGCTTTTTAAAACAAATTCATTCAATTTGAAACCACTCATTCACATGCAAATCGTCCCTTATATAGGTCCATGAGGCCTAAAACAATCCTTAGGAACTATTTGGTACTAAACAAAAACTTTTACGCACTTAGACAATTCTTACCTAAACAGGCCACACGTCCGTGTGATATGGGACACGCCAGTATGGGCAGGCCGTGTGGTCACACACGCCCATGTCCATAGCCCATGAGGAATTTATATTCTAATTTGAACCTCTAAGGGTTTTCACACGGCCTGGGAACATGCCCATGTCCCTGGCCCGTGTCTCTCACACGCTTCGACATGCCCGTGTCAGGGCCTGTGTGCCAAAACCATGGTATTATGTTTATGATGTCATCACCTCACTATGGTGACATGACCAAGGCACATGCTAGTGTCCTTAGACCGTGTGTCGAAGTAAATTCCTAATTTTAGGCGTAGACTTCACACGGCCTGGGCACACGCCCATGTCCATGGCCATGCCTTTCACACTACTGAGACGCATGGCCATGACTATGCCCGTGTGTTTACTACTGAGCATACTGACATGTAAACCTAGCATGCAAGGGGACACACGACCAATCAACATGCCCATGAGCATGACCGTGTGGAACACATGGCCTAGACACACGCCAGTGGGTCTACCTGTTTGGACATTAAAAAGGCTATATTTTAAGCCAAATGCCACCCTACATAGTAAACATACTTACACCAACTCATTTCAACATAACTCATGACCTTAAGGTACATACAAGAACTCAAATCAAAGCATTCACACCAGCATAACTTCATAATTTCATCATCATTGAATATATATAAACTTGACAAGTATTGGCCCAATTCCAATGACCATTTACAAAATGAATTTGATAACATAAATAGCCAACACTTTGGCTAATAAATATGGCATAACAAAATACCTAAGTCCTATACATGCCATGCTCAAAATAAATCTAACTTTCTTATACCAAAGAGATGTCGATAGTGTGATTCCTGAACCCCGACGTCCCACGATCCTCGAGTTATCTTGGCAATACTACAAGGAAAGGGAAAAGAGAGGGGTAAGCATAAAGCTTAGTAAGTTTACATGAAAATAAATAGCAACAATAAGCTCATAATGACATCAATCCATGGCATTAGATAACCACTCGAAGTCTTAAGCACTTTACTATTACTTACTCGTTCTTGTTCTTATCTAGCACACACCAAGCCACATATCGTAATCATTCCTCATGAGTTACTCACGGGTACCTGTATTCACTCAATCACATGGCTTTAATACTAGTCTCATTTCTATCTCCAAACTTATCTATTTATCCCACTAAATTATAGGGATATTTAAGTACGCATATTCATCGTCATTAACATAAACTCGAAGCCAATGCCACATCCCAAATGTGGTCTTACATGGGGTCACCTTTGAGTGCCAATGCCATATCCCTGATATGGTTTTATACGATTTTCATATTCAATACCGAAGCCATATCCTGGATATGGTCTTATACTGAATCTCAATTCGGTGATGAGGCCATGTCCGGACATGGTCTTACACGGGACCTTATCCATCTCATGTCTCGATTATAATAGTCTTACATTTATTATAGTGTAACCGGGACTTCAACATCTCAACTTTTCTCATCTTTCTCATTCAACACCATTACTCAATTTCATAGAATGTCATGTATCATTACAATATCAAACATTCTAAAACATACTAGCATAAATGTTGAATTTATCATATGAAAACTTACCTTGATTTTAGAATAGGCTAGATTAACGATCTAGTATGATACTTTGTTCTTTCCCCGATCGAGGTTAACTCTTGGTTCTCTTGATCTATAATAGAAAATTAGCTCATTTAATTATACATTAATAAATGCATTTCAATAATCATGCTTTTGTAAAATTACTATTTTGGCCATAGAATTTTGTAAAATGACCATTTTACCCCTAGGCTCAAAAATCAATTCTAATCAAATTTCTCTATTTAACGAGCCTAAGTGAACATTTATTTCTCTAATGCCTACCATCAAAACTCAACATTTCACACATTTACTACATATTTTACAACCTTTACAAATAGGTCCCTTTAGGTGTTTTCATGGTAACACCTTTCACAAAAGTTGTTTATTAAACATCTATGACTCATTTTCTTCCATAAAAATGTAGCAAACAACTTAAATGCTCACATGGAAAAGCCCTAAAACTTTTCACCATATTGCAAGATAGTCCCCTCTTTAGAAAGCTTAAGCCTTAGAGGTTTCAAAAGTATAATTATCAACCAGAAAAACAATTAAAATCACTTACTACTAGGGAGAAGAGTGTAACACCCTTAACCTGTAACCTTTACTAGAATAGGGTTAAGAGGCATTACTGATCATTCTAGAACATTTAAAGTTAATTTCACAACACAAAGTCAAACATCAATCAAACATATCCAAATTTAAACATATAGTCCCTTAATGAGGTATACGAGGCCTTAATCACGTGTTAGAAAGAGGTCGGAATGGCCCGAACATATACAAAAATTTTCAAATTTCAAACATTTTCTAAATTCTGAGGTCACACGCTGTGTGGTAGGCTTTGTGTCTCACAGTCTGTGTGTCCAAGCAAAATAGGGCATCTGAGACTAACTTGTTCACACGGCCTGAGACAAGCTTGTGTGCCTCACCCGTGGTCGACATTGACTTGCACCACATGGCTAGTCACACGCCTGTGTGTCCAGCCCGTGGTCGAGCCTGACTTGTTTTAGTTTACTAACCTGAATGACACGGTCGAGCCACACGCCCATGTGCTCAACCATGTGGGCAATTATAGGCCATTTTCAAGGCCAAATTACCATCCACACATTAAAATCACATATAAGCATCAAACTAATACCAATTCATTCCTCAAATGCAATTAAAATATACTAATACAAGTACCAACTAATCAACTACTACATCATTTATTTCCATACTCAATTCCTACTCAAATAAATCCATCCAAAACATCATATTCACAGCTCAAAACATGTAAACTAAACATCATCTAGTCATACCACAAATTCACACTTAAAATACCAATCTCATCAACCAATTCAAGCATGAATTATAAAATTTCAAACCTCATTATTTCATACCTCATTCATCATTTTCATAGCCTACATATATACACCAATATCATTCAATTTCCAAGCCATATCATATGGCAAGGTCCAAACATCACAAAATACACCATATTTACTAGCCTATACATGCCATATACCAAATATGTACATCTTTCAAATGTACCGAAATTGATAGCCGATTATGTGATTGAGTCGCTGGCGATCCTCAGATCTGAGCTAGCTTTATTGACACTGTAAAACAGAGAAACCATTCACACAATAAGCTAAAGAGCTTAGTAAGTTCGTAATATAATACATTCAACTTAATAAATCAAATACAATATACAAAGTTAATTCATCACATAGATCAACTCTCAATTATTCACACAATTTCTGTAATAGTTCAGTTTTGACCCTAGTTGGAACAGTGGTTTTGGGACCACAAATCTGATCAATAAAATATTAATATTATTTTTTGTGCCTATGATATGTGATTAAGTATGTGTAAAATTTATGTGAATTAATTATATCATTTGTATGTTTAATTTGAGAAAAGGATTAAATTGCATTAAATGCCAAATTAGCATGCTTTATGTAAGGGAATCTATTTGCTAATGTCTTTATTATATGAGGTCCTTAAAAGGTTATTATGCCATTATGAATAAGTGGGCATTTATATCCATGCATTATAAGATGATAAAATTGTTTCATTAATGTTATATTAGTAATTTGTTAATTAAATGATATTTAATAAAACAAAAGCTTAAAAATAAGCCATTATCATTCATATTGTCGAAACATCGAAGAAAAGAAAAAGAAAATTAAGCTAGGGCATTCGACTAGCTTTTGATTCAATTCAAGGTATGTTTTGCTTCAATTTTTGATAATTTCTACGTTTTTTCAACCGTTGTTTCGTATACTTCAAAACCTATGTCTTAATTTTGAGAATTGATGATGTTTTTGAAATGAGACTTTGATGAACTAATGTGATTTGTCATGTTTTATATTGAAATATGAAAGATATCATCATAGTTTGTCTTTTAGTTTTTGGTGAATTTGAGTATTTTAGAGTAAATTGAGAAAATAATATTTTGAGGGACTAATTTGTGAAATTAATGAAATATATGGACTAATATGAAGCATCTGCAAATTCGGTTAGGCATGGGTAACTTGAAATTATGTGTAATTTGTGATTTTGTGAATTAGGGACTAAATTATCCAAATGTGTAAATGTGAGGGCTAATTTGCAAATTACCCTAAATATGTGTTTTTGTATTGATTTGAATGTGTTGGTAAACAAAAAGGGTTAAATTTGAATATGTATGGATCAAGAATCGAAGAAAACAGACTTAGATCGCGGGAAAATGAAAGTAGTCGAATAACCGAGATCGAACGAATATCCGAATTTGAGGTAAGTCAATATATAAATAAATGTATTTGTATTGAATTACATATGTTTATATGCCTATGGATAATGACGAATGCATATGAGATGTTGTATATATATGAATTCTAAAATAAGATTGACATAGTGTTAACATCCGTTAACATTCGAGAAGTTCCGTTTGAAGATAGAAATAGATAGGATTAACTAATATGACATAGGTGTTCGATATCTGATATCATGTAAGACCACGTCTAGGAGATTGGCATTGATTTATGATTACGTGTAAGACCCTTTTTGGAACAGTGGTATCGATATCTGATTACGTGTAAGACCCTATCTGAGACAGTGGCATCGATATCTAATTACATGTAAGACCCTATTTGGGACAGTGGCATCGATATTTGATGACGTGTAAGACCCTGTTTGGGACAGTGGCATCGATATCTGATTACGTGTAAGACCCTGTCTGAAATAGTGGCATCGATATCTAATTATGTGTAAGACCCTGTTTGGGACAGTGGCATCTATATCTGATTATGTGTAAGACCATATCTGAGATAGTGGCATTGATATCTGGTTAAGTGTAAGACCCTGTCTAGGACAGAGGCGTCGATATCTAATTTCATGCAAGACCATATTTGGGACGTTGGCAATGAATGATTATATGATTTCTATATCTATATCAGGCATGTTTGATATGTACACTAAGTATGCATAAAGGTAAGTATCTATATGAACTTATATTGATTAATATGCGAAATGGTATGATGAGTTAATATGCGAAATATGGTTGAATAAGTTATGTGTGAATATGATATTTGAATTGAAGAATTTTGGTATTATATGGCTAAGTATATGAGCTAATAAACATGAGATGAATTTTCTATGAGAATTATAAATGATATTCAATAAAATTGAATAAGTATATTATATGTTAAGTTTATTTATATATGGCTTACTAAGCTTTTGAAAGCTTACTCTGTGTGTGTATTTGCTCTGTTTTATAGATTGCCAAAGCTACTAAAGGATCGGGGACCTTCGAGGATCAACATCACACTACTAAACTTGTTTTGGTACTTTTGGAATATGTATATAGCTAGATATGACATGTATAGGCTAGTCATTTTGGTTACGTTTGAAATGTGTATAATATCCATGAGATGTGGCTAGATAAGTATTGGTGATATGCTTGCGCAAATATGAAAATGATGTATGTTTTGGCATGGCTAGATAGCTTATGAAATGGTTAATGATTTGGTAAGCATATGAATGCAACATGAGCATGTTTGATTGATCAAAGGAATGGATATATGAAAGTTAAAGGTAGATGAACCATGCTTAATTGCATATGTGTTTAGTTGTACAAATTGGCATGATTGGAATGGTATTTGAGTGTAGAGAATTAATATATTCTTTGTTGCCAAATGTGTATGAGTTGGATTGGTACAATACTGGTGGGTATGACCCAAGTAAGGGTGCCAAGTTGGCCTTGCAAATGGCCTATTTTTCCTACATGGCTATGGCACATGGGCATGCCTAGTGGCTGTGGGAAAATGGCAGTATTTAGCTAAGTGTGCATGGCCTTGGCATACGGACGTGCCTGATAGCTATGTGATTTAGTCAATATATGGCCTAAGAGCACACGCCATTGTACACGAGCGTGCCTAGTGGCCATGTGAAAAAGTCAGTATACATAACTTGATTTTGCACGGCCATGACACATGGGTGTGTCTGGTGTCCGTGGGAGACACACAACCTGTCCACACAAGCGTGTGTCCTGCATAACTTAGGAAAGTTTTAAATTTTCGAGAAATTTTGTAAGTGTTCAGCCTAGTATCGGCCTTACTTTAAAGCATGATTAGGGTCTCGTTGACCTATTTAAGGCATACTTTTAATGCGATTGAATAATGATTGAATGTAATGTCTATAAATGTTTTCGATCTATTCGGTAACTCTTTTAACCCTAATCCTGCGACGGATACGGGTTAGAGGTGTTACAATTTCAGCCAAAGCTAATATACTCGCTCAACCATTCATAATTTTACGCACCATATTATCAACCGCAAAGGTTCTACACATACCTTAGCCAGCACATAGTTATTCACCATCCATGCTACTCAATGCTCGATATCACATTTCAATCAACCTTTGACATTAATTTGATTTAATCACACACTTAGTGTCAATTTCGTAGCCAAAGCATAATTGTCATCGCACACTTAGTGCCTGTACTTTAAACTGAACTTATCTCAGTATCGCACACATAGTGCCAAATCAATAAGGCGAAACTTCTGTTATTCCGCACACACAGTGCTAATCATATCTGTCTCATTTCTAATATCACACACTTAGTGCCTCATTGCTCAATTCATATATATAACATTGCTATTTCATTAACTATACAATTATTCATTTCTCATCAAACAGATATAAATTTAACAACTCGTATTATATCCGAACTTACCTCGGATGTAGAAATACTGAAACTAGCCGATCAATCGAGTACTTTGTCTTTGCCTTGATCTCAATCCAACTCTCTCCTTTCTTGGTCTATACATATTCAAATTTAACTCCTTCAATCACCAATTCGTTCAATTTAGTCCAAACACACATATTTAGGGCATTTTACAAAATAACCCTCACATTTTCACATTTCAACACTTTAGTCCCTAATTCACAAAATCACAAAATACACAAAAATTTACTACACCATGCTTGGGACGAATTCTCCTTATACTCATACAAGCCCATGTATTTCGTTTGTTTCACATTTTAGTCCCTCAAAATATTATTTTCACAATTTAGTTCAAATTACTCAATTTCACTAAAAATTCAAAGACAAAACATGTTCATCCTTCACATATATTCCATATTTCATCATCAACTATCACAAATCTCAAACATTCATCAATGGCATATCTCAAAATCACCATCAAATTGTAAAATTAAAGTATGGGTTTGCTTCAACACTAAGCAAATATCACAAAAACGTAGAAATTATCAAAAACCGAGCTCAAAAGATACCTTGATTAAACCAATAGCTAGCCGAAACCTAACAACCTTTCTTTCTTTCTTTCTTTTTCTTCAACTTTCGGCAAGAAAAGATGGTAAAAAATGGCTTTAATTTTTGTTTGTTTAATTAATATTAACATTAATAACTATTTTACACTTTTAACCTCAATGAATTTTAATAATAACATGTTATGCCATGCCATTATCATCCATTTACTTTCAAATAGTTTAATCAAAACATAAGAACTTCTCTTTTAACCATGCCAATTAGGCACTTTAACAATCAGCACACAGCTTTTGTATTTTATGCAATTAAGTCATTTTTCTTAATTTGACACACAATCGATAAAATTTTCACACAGAACTTTCACACATGCTTATTCACACATTGTAAACATGAAAAATAATATTAAAATATTTTTTCAACCTCAGATTTGTGGTCTCGAAACCACTATTCTGACTAGGGTCTAAATAGGGTTGTTGCAACTCCCCTTAGGGATTTTCATCCCAAAAATCTTACCAGTGAATAAGTTCGGATATTGTTCTTTCATAACATCTTTGGGCTCCCACGTAGCCTTTCCAACTCCGTGTTTGTGCCACAACACTTTCAATAAAGAAATCATCTTATTTCTCAAATTTTGATTTCACATGCCAAAATTTTAATTGGTTCCTCACTATACAACAAATCTGATTGAATCTCAACCTCAGTAGGAGCAATCACATGCGATGGATCAGATCTGTATCGTCAAAGCATCGAAACATGAAATACATTATGAATCTTTTCTAGTTCCGGTGGCAACAATAATCTATAAGCAACCGGTCCAATTCGTTCAATAATGTCATACGGCACGATGAATCTCGGACTCAGCTTGCCTTTTTGGTCAAATCGAAGTATTTTCTTCCACGAAGACACTTTTAAAAACACTTTTCACCGACCTCAATTTCAATATATTTTCATTTTAAGTCTGCATAGGACTTTTGACGATCAGATGTTGCTTTCAAACTATCACGAATTACTTTCACTTTCTGCTCAGTCTCTTTTATCAAATCAACCCCGTGAATCTTATTCTCACTCAGCTTAGTCAAATACAATGGAGTTCGGCATTTTTGTCCATAAAGAGCCTCATACAGTGCCATTTTGATACTAGATTGAAAACTATTGTTGTATGCGAAATCAATCAACATTAAATGCTTTTCCCACGTGCTTTCAAATTCGAGAATACAGTATCTCAACATATCCTCATGAACATGAATGACCTGTTGGGTTGTCCATCCGTTGCGGATGAAATGCAATACTGAAATGCAACTTTGTGGCTAAAGCCTCTTGCAATTTCTTCCAAAATCGTAAGGTAAATCTCAGATCTCTATTAAACATAATAGATAGTGGCACCCCGTGCAATCTCACAATCTCAACAATATACAATTCGGCTAACTTGCCAAGTGAATAATCTGTTCTCACAGAACAAAATGAGCTGATTTTGTCAATCTATCAACTATCACCCAGATTGCATCTTTCTTGCCCGGAGATAAAGACAATCCCAACACAAAGTCCATAGTAATTCTCTCCCATTTCCACTCAGGAATCATAATCGGTTGTAATAAATTGGATGGAACCTGATGTTCAGATTTAACTTGCTGAAAAACCAAGCATCTCAAAACAAACTCTAAGATATCTCGTTTCGTACCATGCCACAAATAAAATAGTTTCAGATTATTATACATTTCCGTACTCCCCGAGTGAACAACCAAACGACTACTATGAGCTTCGTTCAAAATCAATTAAATTAACTCTGAATTCCTCGGAACACAAATTTGATCTCTAAATCTCAAACAATTATCACTATCAACTCAAAATTTTGAATCAGAATTCAAGTCACATTGACCTCGTTTACTATAATCTCATCATCATTTTTTGGCATTACAAATCTAACGTATAAACATTTGCTTTACTTTCAACTCAGCTAAAACCGCACTATCATGACATATATTTACCAGAGTACTCATTGCTCGTAAAACACATATAGACTTTCGACTCCAAGCATTAGCAACAACTTTAGCTTTACCCGGATGATAATCAATCACAAGCTCGTAGTCTTTCAATAATTCAAACCATCTTCTTTGTCACAAATTCAATTCTTTTTGAGTCATCAAGTACTTCAAGCTCTTGTGATCAGTATAAATATGACATTTCTCACCAAATAGGTAGTGACGCCAAATATTCAATGCAAATACAATAGCAGCTAATTCAAGATCTTACGATAGATAGTTCTTTTCATGTAGTTTTAACTGCCTTAAAGCGTAAGCGATGACTTTGCCTTATTGCATCAACACACAGCCCAAACCATTCAACGATGCATCACTATAAACTATGAATTTTTTACCCAATTCAGGTTGGACTAACACGGGTGCCTCAGTTAACAATGCTTTTAACTACTCAAAACTTTGCTGGCACTTTTCTGACCACTCGAATTTAACATCTTTCTATAGCAACTTCATCAACGAAGTTGCAATCATCGAGAAACCTTTCACAAACTACCTATAATATCCCGTTAGTCCCAAAAAACTATAGACTTTAGACACATTTCTTGGAGTTTTCTATTCTAAAATAGCTGAGATCTTACTCGAATCAACTCGTATTCCCGCGGCTGATACAATATGCCCCAGAAACCAACCTCACGTAGCCAAAACTCACATTTGCTGAACTTTGCATACAATTGCTTTTCACGTAGAGTCTGCAACACAATTCTCAAATGCTCAGCATGTTGCATCTCATCATAGGAATAAATCAGAATATCATCAATGAACACTACCACAAAGCTATATATGCAACACCCTTTACCCAATTCTATACCGAAATCGGGCACGAGGTATTACCGGACTTGAATTTCATAATCATTCCACTTTAGGCTATAAAAATTCTTTCCAATTTCAAACTTTTCGTTCACAACCGTAACGTCCCTATCATAGGTCAATGAGACCCTTTACACCCACTCGGGATGTCGAGGAACCAAATCGGAGATTTTCAAACTTTTAGAAAATTTTTCACCTAAACAAAGGCCACACACCCGTGTGAAATGAGACACCCCGTGTGGGCAGGCCGTGTGGTCACACACACCTATGTCCCTACCCCGTGCGGGATTTATTTTCATTTCGAACCTACAGGGTTTTTACACGATCGGACACAAGCCCGTGTGCTTGGCCCGTGTGCTCCATACAGCCTAGACACGCTCGTGTGTAAAAACTTGGGTACTCTGTTCGTGACGTCAGTAGCCTTATAAAGGTCACACGGCCTAGGCTCACCCCGTGTTTGAAACTAACTTACAACACTAACATGCAGAGGGCACACGGCCAAGTCACACACCGATGGGGCTGACTATATGTCACACAGGGCCTAGACACATGCCCATGTGTCTACCCGTGTGGACCAATTCAAGGCTATTTTCTAAGCCATTAGCCACCCTCACTTCATACATTCATACACTATCACATAAACTTCACATATCATCAATTACAACTCTTGAATTATCACATTTAAACCATGAAATGAAGTATTCATCCCATACACGAGGGAAAATATTTTGTGTATAGTTACAAACGACTTAAGCCATCATCTATGGCCATACACAATCGAACCATAAACTTTCATAGGCCAACACATTTGGCTATCTCAACTATAACTTAATCAACTTTAAAAAGAATCCCTATACATGCCATAACTCATAAGGACTTGAAACCTCATGCCAAGTGTCTGCTCGAGCTTAATGCTCACATTCATTAACAAACATTCCCTGCACTTATCACCATAATTTCTCATTATACAACGCATCATAATTTAGCACTAAGCCAACTTCAATGCCAAATCACTCGGTGGTTTCGCACTTAGCCCACCATCAATCTTTACTAGGGTGGTATCACATAGCCCACCAAATAGATAGTTACGGTGGTATCACACATAGTCTACCAAATAATAATCTAAACGATAGTATCACACTTAGCCCATCGTAAATAAGTAATAAGGTGGTATAGCACTTAGCCCACCATCATGTGTTGTTATTACACATTTACATCAATATTTCATCATTAATGTAGGTACAAAGCCAATGCCACATCTCCGAGGTGGTCTTACAGAAAGTCACCTCTAAAAGTCAATGCCATATCCCGGATATGGTCTTATATGGACTTTCACATCAAGTATCGATGCCATATCCCGGATATGGTCTTATACAATTTTCACATCAAGTATCGATGCCATATCCCAGATATGGTCTTCTATGAGATCTTAACTCGGTGCCGAGGCCATGTACCGAACATGGTCTTATACGGGACCTTGTTTATTTCTCATCTCGATGATAGCATTTTCTTATTCATTATAGTCCACTAGGACTTCAACATCTCATTCAACATTAACTACTCAATTTAGTAGAGCATCAAGCATCAATGTAATGCCAAGAATTCTCAAACATGCTAACATAAATGTTGAATCTATCAGATACAAACTTATTTCTAGTGGTACAACCATGTACTTTCTCATTTTTAACATACCTGTTGAATCACTCAAATTGTTAAATAACACTCTTGAGTCTCACACACATGGCATCTAATCAGCATTGTACCCCCTATATGGTCTTACATGAAATATGATATCGATGCCATGTCCCTGACACGGTCTTATTTAATATCTCACATCGAGGCCATATTCCAATATGGTCTTATATGGGACCTTAACTATCATCATATCATGCTATTCACATTTCCCACTATTTTTAGATTCAATTCTCATGACATCTCGTCAAAACACATTTAATACATTCATAGAGTAAATATAAATTCCATACAGCATTGGAATATTAAATAACCCGCACATAATTGCAACATTTACACACAAACATACCTCAATACCGAAAGGGTAGAAAGGGACTTGTTTGCCCATATGCCTCTTTTCTCCCGTTCTAGGTCTGAATATCATTTTCTTTGATCTAGAACAATAAAATTTACTCATTTAATCACTTATAAATCTTAATACATCATAATCTACACTATGGAAAAATTATAATTTTGCCCCTAAACTCATAAATCACTTTTCATCACATTTTCTTATTAAACAAGCCTAGCTGAACATTTAATCCTCTTACAACTATCCACAATTCCAATTATTTCATGCATTAATGAGCAAACTACAACATTTGCATCTTAGTCCCAATTAGGTGTTTTCATGACAACACCTTTCACCAAAGTTGTTTCTCATCTTCCTAACATTCATTTTCTTCCATAAAATTCAGCAACCAACATAAACTCTCTCATGGAAAGTCCCTATTTTTTCAACCATATCACAAATTGGTCCGCTCATTAGCTAGCTTAAGCTTTGCGGACTCCAAAAACATAAAAATCATCAAAAATTATCATCAAAAGGACTTACTTGCAAGGAAGAGATGTAGCTAAAATTTTCAAGCTTTCAAACCCTTATGCTTGCTGATATTTTTATCTGGAGAAGAAAAAAAATGAAAAGATGATAGCCTTGGCTTATTTCATCTGATTTTGTTCATTATTGTCAACTACTATCACCAGCTATTGACCAAAATAAATGCTCTTGTCCCCTTTGCATACAATGGCCGGCGAACTCACTTAAAATAAGGCAAAATTGCACATTTGGGACCTCCAACTAATATTCTATAGCTATTTGGCACCTCTAACAATTAAAATAGAACTTTCACACTTTATGCGATTTAGTCCTTTTCGCGATTACACATGAAATCACTAAGATTAAAGCACCAAAATTTTCAAGCACCTTTGTAAACATGTTATAACACAGAAAATTTCATGAAAATAATTTTCTCTAACCTCAAATTATTGATCTTGAGATCACTCTTCTAAAAAGACCCTAAATCTAGCTGTTATAATTCTCCCCCTTAGGGATTTTCGTTGTAACACCCTAAACCCGGCCTAAACGTTACGACCGAATCCAGTATGTTACAGGGTGAAGTAAAAATAAGATTTATTGAATTTAGGAAAAATCGGAGGTTTGAAAAACTTTTTGATTAGGGTGTAGTCTTGAAAATAACGATACGTAGATTAAGGAAATTCCCGAGATATGATAACCGAGCATTCATCATATTAGCTGATACTTAAAAGAGAAATGATTAATTTATGTTGCCAATATGTTTTTGAAAAACTCCATTTCCACTTTAATGATTAAGTGTTGAATTTGAAATAATCTATGACTAATAAAACCCAAGTTTAACTTAGAAAGGCTTTATTACATGACAAAAATCCTAATTAAAAATAGAGTATAATAAGAAATGAGGTTATGAAAGAAAAGGGTATTATGGCCTCCACGAGTCCGCCACGGCTCCCACGTCCGTGATCTACTGATTAACTGAAAAATTAAAGAAGTGGTGAGTCACCGAGACTCAATGTGTAAATTCTCACACATTATACAAATGGCTCATGGCCCACATTCACACATTGGGCCTCAGCTCATACATAAAAACATTCAAACACATGGATGCAATAAGCCCAACCCAAACCTAGTTTTTCCATCCTCTACACACCAACTCGTACCAGCCCATCACACCGTGGGGATTTCTACAATCAACCCTCAATCTGCTACACTTCATTTTGACAATCATGCTGCCAGTCATAAACTGATCACTAGGTGACCAAATAATACATCGTGGCATAGCCACCGATCACATTGTGACCAAATAAAGTATATATATATCGTGGCTTAACCACCGATCACTATGTGACCCAATTAATGTGTGTACATATGTATATATCGTGGCATAGCCACCGATCACTACATGACCAAATAATCATGCACTTCCCCGTCATATCAAACCCATACCCCATGAACTACATACATATCCTAACGAATGCAATATGCTATCCATAACACAACAGATCACCACACATTTATTCGTCCATGTAAAAAAAATGATATGGTCACGTACCTGGCATTCCTAGCCTTACCCCTAAGGGAATCACGACTGTCTACATAGCCTTTTCCAGCTTTTCAGACCACACAATCATTGGTACAGATAAAGTAAAGTGTGTGAAGGTTTACACACCTGATAACATGCAATACCATGCTTACTATGTCGACACTATCGCTAATAGGAACCACTGTTATCTGTCTAGTATTCTACTCAGAAGTCAGCCCACACCCCGATGGCCAATCTCAAATAGTAGACACTACTCGTTTCTTGAACATTGTGGCTGGGTTTACGAGTCCAACCCCCCTCCTTTGCCTAGTCGATATTGGATTCCATCAAAGATCTTGTCAGATGCTACTATAATGAAATATGGTTGTCAAACCACAAGGTAGGGTTAAGGTACCGATTATGATAATGACTTAAATACAATCCAAAGAGAACACCCTTACCTTGAAATCTCGAAAGAAGAGATATGGTTCAGAGGTTAACTGTTTCCGGCTTAGGAACCTAGATGATCTGATCTCCTTCAATTCCCGAAATAGCGCCCTAAAGATAACACAAGAAATAGTGAGAAACATCTATCTAACGATGGCCTTACCAAGCAAATTAGCCATTCATTTTTTGCTTCCAATAACCAAATGAGAAATATAGAGAATTAACAGTAGTCGACACTTACATCAACACAGGAGATTCGGCTACCACTTAAGAGAAGATTCGGCATTGACAGGGAAGAAGATTAAATGGTCGAAAGAAATAAAATTAAACCACAAATGAGATCTAGGGGTTTTCGATTTTAGAAGAGATCAGAAGAAAAGATGAACAATAGAAAGGCTATGAAGATTCGGCTTGTGGAAAGAAAACATAGGAGAGAACTATGGGCGAAGGACATTCAGCTATAGCATAGAAGTGGGAATGAGAATGGAATTAGGGGTTTCAGCTTCTGAGAAGGAAACAATTGGGAGAAGAGAAATAAAAACAAGATAGAAAGAAGTGATAGGAATGGTAAAGAAGAAGAAGAATTTTTGGCATGACCTAAGTGGATTCGATTTTGGCAGAAAAAGAAGAGGAGAAAGAAAACCTCAAACGCCAAAAATAAGAAGAAAACTCTCACTTTACTAAACACAATTTTGGCACCTACTAACCCAAAAGCCGAAAATGCATTATTTTTTAGAACAAAGAACCTATGTTCCATAATAGAAATTCAGCACACCCTAGCCACACCAAACAGATTTCTCCCTTTGCTCTTAGTGTCCAACATTTGGCCACCACCTACACCCATATCTTATCCCACATTTTTTCTTAACCTCATCTCCATATCTTTTGACTTAACCCACACTCACCCATGCAGAGTCCCAGCCGAATCTATCACTCAAGCTCTTTAGGCGCATAAATAAAAAAACACTCCCATTTATTGTCAATGCAACTCAAACCTACTCCTTCACAACCTCCCTATGACGTCATTTACCTACACCTTGAGTGGCGCGCCTCCTTGCCACTTACCAATTAGATTCTTATGTCAACTACCCACTTAAGTACCATTAAGGCCCACTTCAACTAGCTCTTCCTTGTAGTGCCTAAAACAAAAATTTTACCAAGGCTCAGGCTTAACCTTAAGCCTTCCCAAACCTCTAAACACACCAGATTAACACACATAGCACATCATACACACATAACAGATTACAAATGCAGAGCCCCCTATTTAGGATGTTACATTTCTATCCCCTTTAAAGAAATTTTGGCCCCAAAATTACCTGGTCAAAAGAGGTGAGGGTATTACTGTTGCATAACATCCTCTTGCTCCCATGTAGCTTCCTCTAACCCGTGATTTCGCCACAGAACTTTAACCAAAGAAACCAATTTCCTTCGCAAAACTTTAACATCTCGCTCTAAGATCTGAACTAGTTCCTCTTCAAAGGATAAATCAGGCCTTACTTCGAGTTTCTCAAACGGTATCACATGGGATGGATCTAAACGATAGCGTCTCAACATTGAAATATGAAACACATCGTGAATCTTACTTAACTCCGAAGGTAGCTCGAGTTGATAAGCAACTAGTCCCACACGCTTCAACACACGGTAAGGCCCGATGAACCTGGGGCTTAGCTTACCCTTCCGTCCAAACCTTAGAATTCTCTTCCACGGTGACACCTTTAGGAAAACCTGGTCACCCACTGCAAATTTTATGTCCCTCCGCTTCAGGTTAGCGTAGGATTTTTGCCTGTCAGAAGCTTTTTTAACCTAGTTCGGATCAACTCAACCTTGTTCTCTGTTTCCAACACTAGTTCTGGACCCAATAGCTGACGCTCACCCAACTCCGTCCAACATGTAGGAGTATGACACTTTCGCCATACAACGCCTCATATGGCACCATCCGAATACTGGACTAAAAGCTATTGTTATATGCAAATTTTGCCAACAGTAAAAATTCTTCCCAGCTACCCTTGAAATCGAGGATGCAACCTATCAACATGTGTTCCAAGGTTTGAATTACCCTTTCTGACTGTCCGTCCATCTGCGGATGGAATGCCGTACTAAAATCTAGCTTTGTACCTAACGCTTGATGCAATGCCCTCCAAAATCTTGACGTAAACCTAGGATCTCTATCTGAGATGATGGACACAGGCACTCTATCAACCTCACAATCTCCGCTATATACAACTTAGCCAACTTCTGAAGAGAGTAATCGACCCGAACTGGTATAAAATGAGTGGACTTGATCAATCGATCAACGACTACCCATATTGAATCCTTCTTAGTGGGCGTAAGAGGTAGCCCACTAACAAAATCCATAGTGATCCTCTCCCATTTCCATTGCGGGATTTTTACCGGCTGCAATAACCTCGAAGGCAACTAATGCTATGCTTTTACCTACTGACATGTCAAACATCTACCCACAAATTCGGTTACCTCTTGCTTCAGACCTAGCCACCAAAATTATTCCCGTAAATCTCGATACATTTTACTTCCTCCCGGATGCATAGCGTATGGGCTATTATACGCTTTCTGAAGAATCATCCGCCTCAATTCCATGTCCCTCGGCACTCAAACTTTCTTTCGAACACACAGGACCCCATCATCGTTCAGACTATAATCCCCTACTTCACCATGTTGCATTTGAGATAGTCGAGCACTCAAAACATCATCCTGCATCTGCTTCTCTTTAATTTGATCTACCCACGTTGGCTTCACCTGAAGCTCAGCTAATAAACTCCTATCTTCATACAGGCTCAGATGGGAAAACATCGCCCTCAGACTCAAGTTTACCTTCTGACTTAGTGCATCTGCCACCACGTTAGCTTTACTCGGATGGTATTCAATCGTACAATCATAATCTTTTAATAACTCAATCCACCTCCTCTGCCTCAATTCAACTCCCTCTGGGTAAGGAGATATTTCAAACTATTATGATCAGTATAGATCACGGATTTCTCTCCATACAGATAATGTCTCCATATCTTCAAGGCAAAAACCACCGCTGCCAACTCCAAATCGTGTGCGGGATAATTTAGCTCATATAGTCTTAACTGTCGAGACGCATAAGTAACAACTTTTCCACCTTGCATCAACACACATCCTAACCCCGTATGTGAAGCATCACAGTAAACCATGAACTTCTTTCTAGCCTCCGATTGAATCAAAGCTAGAGCTTTCGTCAACACCCTCTTCAGCTTCTCAAAGCTTTCCTGCTACTTATCACCCCACACAAAAGGTACTCCCTTTCTTAACAACTTGGTTAAAGGTGCCGCAATCAAGGAGAATCCCTCAACGAACCTCATGTAATACCTAGTAAGACCAAGGAAACTTTGATTTTCTGTTACAGACCTTGGTGATTTCCAATCCATGATAGCTTCAACTTTTCAGGGATCGACTCTGACCCTTTTCGCGACACAACGTGTCCCAGAAAAGTAACCTCACTTAGCCAAAATTCGCACTTATTGAATTTAGCGTACAATTGTTTCTCCCTCAGGATTTGTAGAACCACTCAAAGATGCAAATCATGCTCCTCCTTCAACCTTGAATATACCAGGATATCGTCTATAAATACTACGACAAACTGGTCCAAATAGGATTGGAATACTTGGTTCATCATATCCATAAATGCTGCTGGTGCATTGGTCAACCCAAACGGCATCACCAAGAATTCGTAATGGCCACAACGGGTCTTGAAAGTTATCTTATGAATATCCGATTCTTTGACCTTAAGCTGATGATATCCTGATCTTAAATCTATCTTTGAGAAAACTGACGCCCTTTTAATTGATCGAACAAGTCATCAATCCTTGGAAATGGATATTTGTTCTTGATAGTCAACTTGTTTAGCTAACGGTAGTCAATGCACATACGCATTGATCAATCTTTCTTGTTAACAAATAGCACTGGCACTCCCCAAGGCGATACACTTGGTCGGATGAAACCCCAATCTAACAGTTCCTGAATCTGAGCTTTCAGTTTCACCAACTCTTTCGGTGACATTCTATATGGTGCAATGGACACTGGTGCTTTCCCCATAAGAAGATCAATTCAAACTCCACCTCGTGATCTGGGGGTAGTCTTGGAAGTTCTTCTGGGAAAACGTCAGAAAATTCCATTACCATTCTAACATTCCCCATAGTTGACTCTTGGACCTCTAGAGCACAAACAAAGGCTACACATGCCCTACATCCTTTTCTCACCATTCTCTCAGCCTTTAGAGCGGACACTACGTTAGACAATTAGTTTCTCCTTTCCCCTATTACCACCACCTCATCATCTTAAAGAGTCTTTAGTACAATGCGCTTGGCTACACGGTCCAAATTTGCTCGATATTTCACTAACCAGTCCATACTTAAGATCAGATCGAACTCCCCAAACGGTAGTTCCATTAAATTCGCTGGAAAGTCTACCCTTTGCACTTCTAGGGGTACATCCCTATACAGTCTGTTCACCACTACTGACTGACCTTGTGGGCTAATTACCATCATCTCCCTAGAAGTAATCTCAGAGTCTATACTTAAAGTTCTAGATACTACACTAGCAACATAAGAATGCGTCGATCCAATATCAATTAGTGCAAAAAAAGGCAAACCAAAAATCAAGAACGTACTGGTTATGACATCCGGTGCATCCCCCTCCTCTCGACGTCTAGCTACATAGACCAACCCCGGCTGTCTCGCATCGGTGTTCGCTGCCCCTCGGCCTGGTGTTCTACAACCCCGGCCATAACCATTAACCCTTCTGGCTGGACCACGACCTCTCTGCAATTGTTGACCTCCTCTACCTAGCTGAGCATTAGCCTGTCCTACCGGCCTTGTGCCACCCCGATCTTGTGGACAATCCCTAACCTGATGATCAGTAGACCCACACCTGAATCATCTTCTGTCACCCATCCAACGCTCGACCAAATGAAATCTATTACATTGGGCACATCTTTGAGGTTGACTATTACCCACAGATCTCATACCTCGACTAGGCCCATCCATCTTAGGTCTGTTCTGAAAATGCTCCGCTGACCCCGATGATCCAAAACTCCTCTTATTTCTATCCCTGTCCCTATCATGATTTCGCTTCTCGGATTGCTTAACTTTCTCGGCTATCTTCTCTTTTTCTACTAAAACCCTAAACTCCCTTTCTCGTTGTGGAGCTATCAGCGCATGCAGATCATCCCTCAGACCATCCTCAAACTGAACACAATGCTCATGGTCTGTGGCCACTATTCCTCAAGCATAACGAATCAAGCACAGGAATTTTGCTTCATATTCAGCCACCGATTTATTTCTCTGGACCAAATTTTGAAATGCCCTACGCTGCGCATCCACATAACTCGATCCGATGTACTTACTCTGGAATGCCGACTTGAAGAAAACCTAGGTAATATGGTCAGCCACTGAACCATCCCTGACTGTAAGCCACCATTGATACGCCTCATCCCGGAGAAGAGACACCACTCCTTTTAGCTTTTCCTCTTCCGTGAAGTCGAGATCATCCATTCTAAGCTCCACTGCCTCCAACCAATACTCAGCTGTATTAGGAGCTACGCCAAAATACCCTTGAACATTTCCGCTCCATTAGCCCATAGTCGCTCCGACATAGATTTTTGAGCCCCTGTACCCATGCCTGCCCCAGTAACTCTCTCCAATACTCATAGCATCGCCTGAGACACCCCATCATCTCTGCCTGTTTGATCCTAATATTCTGCTTCCACATTTGGCGGCAATGGCATCTCATTTCCTTACTCATGACCAGACCCTACTGGTTTCAACACAGCAATCTTGCCTCTACCTGCGCCACGCACACCATGCCCCTTAGTGCTCATAACTAATGTTTACGACTTAATTTGATTAAAAGTTTTATGAGTTAATATCTTCCACTGTCTTAATACCAAGCAATTTTATGTAACTTAGCTTTAAAGAGTAGTTTTCACAAAACATGTCACAAGCTAGAGGTTTCAGTCCCTAAAGTTTAAGTTTTCCTATGCTAACAACATATCCATCTAGTCAAATAAGCATTTCATGCATACATTACCAGGGATTAGAACACTTACCTGCGTGGATTGGTTGTCGGTGGACTCGGATGCCATATTTCGATCAAAACCTTAATATTCACTTCGATTTTATGCCACCTTTTCGAATCCATTTCACAGCCCAAGTTTAGTAACCTAGGCTCTGATACCAAACATATAACACCCCAAACCCGATCTAAACGTTACGATCGAATCCGGTATGTTACAGAGTAAAGTAAAAATTAGATTTGTTGAATTTAGGAAAAACTGAAGGTTTGAAAAACTTTTCGATTAGGTTGTAGTCTTGAAAATAATGATACGTAGATTAAGGAAATTCCCAAGTTATGATAACCGAGCATTCATCATATTATCTGATACTTAAAAGAGAAATGATTAATTTATGTTGCCCGTATGTTTTCTAAAAACTCCATTTCCACTTTAATGATTAAGTGTTGAATTTGAAATAATCTATAACTAATAAAAACCCAAGTTTAACATAGAAAGGCCTTATTACATGACAAAAATCCCAATTAAAAATAGAGTATAATAAGAAACGAGTTTATGAAAGAAAAGGGTATTATGGCCTCCACGTGCCCGCCACCGCTCCCACATCCACGATCTACTAATTACATGACAAAAATCCCAATTAAAAATAGAGTATAATAAGAAACGAGTTTATGAAAGAAATGGGTATTATGTCCTCCACGAGTCCGCCACGGCTCCCACATCTACGATCTTGATTACCTAAAAATTAAAGAAGGGGTGATTCACCGGGACTCAGTGTGTAATTTCTCCCACATTATACAAACGGCTCATGGCCCATATTCACACATTGGGCCTTAGCCCATATATAAAAACATACAAACACATGGATGCAATAAGCCCAACCCAAACCTAGTTTTTCCATCCTCTACACACAAACCCATACTAGCCCATCACACCGTGGGATTCTACAATCAACCCTCCATCCGCTACACTCCATTTCGACAGTCATGCTGCCAGTCATAAACCGATCACTAGGTGACCAAATAATACATTGTGGCTTAGCCACCGATCATAATGTGACCAAATAAAGTATATATATCGTGGCTTAACCACCGATCACTATGTAACCCAATTAACGTGTGTACATATACATATATATAGTGGCATAGCCACCGATCACTACATGACCAAATAATCATGCACTTTCCGTTCATATCAAACCCATACCCCATGAACTACATACATATCCTAACGAATGCAACATGCTATCCATAACACAATAGATCACCACACATTTATTTGTCGATGTAAAGAAAATGATACGGTCATGTACCTAGCATTCCTAGCCTTACCCCTAAGGGCCTCACGACTATCTGCACAGCCTTTTCTGGCTATTCAACCCACACAATCATTAGTACAGAAAAGTAAAGTGTGTGGAGGTTTACACACCTGATAACGCGCAGTACCACGCTTTCTATGTCAACACTATCGCCAATAGGAGCCACTGCTGTCTATCTACTACTCTGCTCAGAAGCCGGCCCACACCCCGGTGGCCAATCTCGAATAGCAGACACCACTCATTTCTTGAACTTTGGGGTTGGGTTTACGAGTCCAACCCCCATCCTTTGCCTGATCGATATTGGATTCCATCAAAGATTTTGTCAGATGCTACTATAATGAAATATGGTTGTCAAACCACAAGATAAGGTTAAGGTACCGATTATGATAATGACTTAAATACAATCCAAAGAGAACACCCTTACCTTGAAATCCTGAAAAAAGAGATATGGTTCAGAGGTTAACGATTTCTAGCTATGGAACCTAGATGATCTGATCTCCTTTAATTACCAGAATAGCGCCCCAAAGAGAAGACAAGAAATAGTGAGAAACATCCATCTAACAATGGCCTTAACAAGCCAATTAGCCATTCGGTTTTGGCTTCCAAGAACCAAAAGAGAAACATAGAGAATTAACAAGAGTCGACATTTATCTCAATAAAGGAGATTTGGCTACCACTTAAGAGAAGATTCGGCAATGACAATGAAGAAGATTGAAAGGCCGAAGGAAATAAAATTAAACCATAGATGAAACCTAGGGGTTTTTGATTTTAGAAGAGATCAAAAGAAAAGATGAACAAGAGAAAGGCTATGAAGATTCGGCTTTTGGAAAGAAAACAAAGGAGAGAACTATGGGCGAAGGACATTCGGCTATAGCATAGAAGTGGGGATGAGAATAGAATTAGGGTTTTGACTTCTGAGAAGGAAACAATTGGGAGAAGAGAAATGAAAACAAGATAGAAAGAAGTGATAGGAATGGTAAATAAGAAGAAGAATTTTTGACAGGACCTAAGTGGATTCGGTTTTGGCAGAAAAAGAAGAGAGAAAGAAAACCTCAAATGTCGAATATAAAAGAGAACTCTCACTTTACTAAACACAATTTCAGCACATACTAACCCAAAAGTGAAAATGCATTTTTTTTGAGAACAAAGAACCTATGTTCCAAAGAAAAAATTTGGCACACCCTAGCCACACCAAACCTATTTCTCCCTTTGCTCTTAGTGTCCAACATTCGGCCACCTCCTACACCCATATCTTATCCCACATTTTCCTCTTAGCCTCATCTCCATATCTTTTGACTTAATCCACACTTACCCATGTAGAGTCCTAGTCGAGTCCATCACTCAGGCTCCTTAGGCGTATAAATACAAAAACACTCCCATTTGTTGTCAACGCAACTCAAACCTGCTCCCTCACAACCTCTCTATGGCGTCACCTACCTACACCTTGAGTGACGCCTCCTTGCCACTTTACCAGTTAGATTCTTATGTCAACTACCCCACTTAAGTACCCTTAAGGCCCACTTCAACTAGCTCTTCCTTGTAGTGCCTAAAAAAATTTTTTACCAAGGCTCAGGCTTAACCTTAAGCCTTCCCAAACCTCTAAACACACCAGATTAACACACATAGCACATCATACACACATAACACATTACAAATGCAGAGCCCCATATTTAGGATGTTACAGTCGTCCCTGAAAATCTTACCAGGGAAGTTGCTTTCAACACTCTTAAAACATTTCCACTAACTCTTCAAAATCACAATCGATTCGTCCTCAAGTTTCTCTCGCCAAAATCTTTAAGCTGAAGTGCCCAAGATTGAAGCATAAGTTTGGAACCTATATTACTCTTTCTCCATGGCACATATACTCAGTATTCTGACAATTGTAAACTCTGCGCATGCCAAAATGATCATTCGAATCTTTATCGGATGGTTCACTACAATTTGGATGACATCCCCCTCCTTTGAAAAATAATGTCAATCCAAATTCTAAATCTATAGTACTTTATCACACTTTATTCTTAGAATAATCAATGAATGTAATTGTCCCAGCTTTGAACACTCTGATAATTTAGCTTTTACCAGTCAACTACTTTGGTACATAAACTCAATTATATCATAAAATGTACTCAGTTGTCAAAAACATCTATGCATATATCTGCACCTTCTCTTATTCTTGCATGACTAGGCCTGCTACTATTAAGTCTCATGCCAAAACTTCTACATAAGTTCTATATTCATCAACATACAATTTCTATCTCAAGGTAACATCAACAACGAAAATCTTATTCAACCTAAATTTTAACATCTCAAACAAACACATTCCGAGCTTATTCAAAATATCATCCATTATCTCATTTCTAAACTTCTTTCTCTCGAAAGGAAAAACTTGCTTTAGTCATTAACCTCACTGAAGCTAGGATATTACCAACTAAGGTCAATCGAGTAACTAACTCGTATTACTTAAACAAGGATCTTCTATCCAGGTAACTGTACCATGTCCACTATCCGAGAAGTTTTTCAATAACTATACACACCATTGTAATAATTCAAAACGTTTTCATTATCCTACATTCAATTTTTTTCTACAGCATTAGGAACTCTAACTCCTCATAGTTCAGAAAAACACATGACATTTTTCCACAAATCATATTATAACCTCAATTTCACAACTCACACAAAAGTGATCATCTCAAGATCACCAATCCAACAATTCTTTTCGACATAACTCTAATCACCCAAAAATGTAAACTATTCCTTTACACACTGGTATTAAAAGACTTTTCCCCCAATTCAACTGAACTCGATACTAGAATTTTCAGTTAATAGTACCTTTAATGGCTTTCAACTTAACCATCACGGTTAAAACATTTCAATGAGCATACCTCTGTATCATGCTCTCTACTCATGTACATATAGAATTTTATTGTCCTTGATGGTTTGTGCATAAATATACACATAACTCAAATCATATCTCAATACATCAATCTACTACTTTCTCCATATTGAGAAAATATTTTGAACACACTCTCATTTGAGTTCTTTTTGATATGCTAATCTAAAACCTTTACTATCGTCTTATTTCAAGATACCAGGGACATCTCAGTTGAATACATTTACTCTATTCGGCTTACACGAAAATGCATCGCACAACGTGAATCTTGTGATTTCACTTCTTATACTAAAATTATCACCTTTCTATGATCAATTCAAAAGCGAAATCATAGTATATATAACTATCACAACTCGAAGAACACACACTTTAAAGATAACCATAATCAGTGGAAATATAAGAGAAATCTCACATAAAGTTTCATCACCAACTTCCTCCTCAAAGTTCCAAAATAATGCTACAAATAGTTAAAGGAATGTCAATTTCAATTAAACAAATCGACAACTATTTTGTCTGATTTTATAGTCATCTAACATTCTCACACGATCACGATTTTGTAAAAAGATCAACCACATCACCCCTAAAGGGAAACAAATATTTATACATAATACTCAAAGAGTTCATTATAATCCATTCAACTATGGTTGTCATAATTAAACACTTTCACAGTTTGAATATGGTTTCTCTAACTATTTTTGTCATCATAAGCTCCTTGACTATTCCTTTCATTAGTGAACATCAATTTGAGAAGATCTCGATAGGTACATACCTCAAGCTTCCTAGTCAATTAAGTCAAATAGCCTAGGTTAACTTTCTCTTTGTTCACAACATCGCATAATCAATACAATTTTCAAAGCATTTTGATATTCTTTTCAAACTAATAACTACCTTTATCTCTATATACAATTACTAGTTGTTTTACCACTGAACTCATTCATTCCATACTCATGAACTTACTTAACTTGACTTTCATAAAAATCTCATCATGATTCAACAGTGGTAAAGGGGTGAGGTCGTAGAGCCCCTAACTTGACTCTCATGACTACATACAAATGATTTCACATACATCATTAATGAAATATCATCGTAGTCACACAACTCGCTTCCAAGTGAGTTTTCACGTTTACTCATGCAACAATTATTTCTATCACCTATAATTTTCAACAATGACTTCACTTACTTAAGCTCCACATTAATGTCTATTCGACTACTCAACATTTAACTCCAATTTCTCTTACCATTGCATATCAAATTAGGGAATGTCTTACGGGTTTGAGTATGTCGTTTACTTGATTGCCATAGTCCAAATATGGTCTTACTCGTATCACAACATCATAGCCCAAGTATAATCTTACATGTCGTCACGTGTCGTAACCCCACTATGGTCTTACATGAAATCTTATATCGACACCTATGCTATATCCCAGATATGGTCTTACATGGTAAATCATGTCTATGCCAATGCCATATCCTAGATATGGTCTTGCACGGGATCTTATATCGATGACGCCATATCCCATATATGGTCTTACACAATTTCATATCGAAGCCAGGTCCCAAATGTGGTCTTACACAGAATCATATATAGTTACCAATGCCATGTCCTAGACATGGTATTATATGGGACCACATGTACCGCCATAGTCCAACCATGGTTTTATCAGCATTTTATCATTAAACGACCATACTCACCTCCTGCATTCTACTTAATCAAACTTTTCAGTTTAACTCTCACACTATAATACGTGTGGCTTCATACAGAGTCACGAAATAAAATATTATACATCCTCTACTTTAACAATCACACATGAGATACAACTATGTGGACATATTGATCATACATCATTCAAAAAGTTGTACATACACACATATCTCATTCTTTGGGTAAATGTACTCACTATATGCACCTAAAATATAACACCGTATACATATCAAACTAATACAAATAAGCTTATCACTTTATAACTCTCATTCCATACCTTATCACACACATGTCATAAACTTCTATTCATACCTCCTTGAATTTTCCTCAATGCATAAGCAGATTTTAATTACCTCATTATCACTTACAACATTATTGAAATTAGCTCAGTTGGGAATCATCTCAGTCTTAACAAAATAATTTCAGTAGAGCTGGGAGATATCACACTATCATGGTCCACCTATGGCATGTATTGCTGGACTCTTACTCAAGCTAGGTTAGTCTAAGAATCGACTAAACCATAGCTCTGATACCACTAAATGTAACACCCCTTACTCAAATTCTATACTGAAATTGGGTACGAGGCATTACCGGACTTAAATTGCTTAATCATTCCACTTTAGGCTATAAAAATTCTTTCCAATTTAAAACTTTGCGTTCACCATCGTAACGTCCCTATCATGGGTCAACGATGCTCTTTACACCTACTCGGGATGTCGAGGAACCAAACTGAAACATTTCAAACTTTTAAAAAATTTCACCTAAACAAAGGCCACACACTCATGTGAAATGGGACACGCCCATTTGGGCAGGCCGTGTGGTCACACATGCCCATATCCTACCCCGTGTGGGATTTATTTTCATTTTAAACCTACAGGAGTTTTCACACGGCCAGACACACGCCCGTGTGTACAAACTTGGGTATTCTGTCAGTAGCCTCACAAGGGTTACATGACCTAGGAACACACCTGTGTGGCTAGCCCGTGGTCGACACTAACTTACAACACTAACATGCAGGGGGCACACGGCCAAGTCACACACCCATGGGGCTGACCGTGTGTCACACATGGCCTAGACACACGCCCGTGTGTCTGCTCATATGGACCAATTCAAGGCTATTTTCAAAGCCATTAGCCACCCTCACTTGCATACATTCATACACTATCACATAAAATTCACATATCATCAATTATAACTCTTGAATTATCACATTTACACCATGAAATGAAGTCTTCATCCTATACACGAGGGAGAACTATTTCTGGTATAATTATGAATGACTTAACGCATCATCTATGGACATACATATCTGAACCATAAACTCTATTAGGCCAACACATTTGGCAATCTGAACTATGACTTAATCAACTTTAAAAAGAATCCCTATACATGCCATAACTCATAAGGACTTGAAACCCCATACCAAGTGTCTACTCAATAGTGTGAAAACATCTCCGGCGGTCTCCAACCCGAGCTAGTTAAGCTAACCTATAAGAGATTGAAAAGAAAAGAGTAAGCAATAATATTTAGTAAGTTCATATGCAATAATAATAATCAATTATTGATATTGATTGATTATACTCATTCACAAGTTATTATAATGAGTTTTACTCTTAAACTCATGGTTACTTATTCAACCACTCATAACGCTTACTCATTCTGTCTCTTACCACATTCTAACCATATCCCGAGCTTAATGCTCACATTCATTAGCATACCTTCCCTACAATTATCACTACAATTTCTCATGATACAACACATCAGAATTTAGCACTAAGCCAACTTCAATGCCAAATCACTTGGTGGTTTCGCACTTAGTCCACCATCAATCTTTACTACGGTGGTATCTCACATAGCCCACCAAATAGATAGTTACGGTGGTATCCTACATAGCCCACCAAATAATAATCTAAATGATGGTATCATACTTAGCCCATCATAAATAAGTAACAAGGTGGTATCGCACTTATCCCACCGCCATGTATTGTTATTACACATTTACATCAATATTTTGTCATTAATGTAGGTACGAAGCCAATGCCACATTCCCGAGGTGGTCTTACATGGAGTCACCTCTAAAAGTCAATGCCATATCCCTGATATGGTCTTATATGGACTTTTCCATCAAGTATCGATGCCATATCCTTGATATGGTCTTATACGATTTTCACATTAAGTATCAATGCCATATCCCAGATATAGTCTTATATGGGATCTTAACTCAGTGATAAGACCATGTCCCAGACATGGTTTTATACGGGACCCTTTTCATTTCTCATCTCGATGATAGCATCTTATATTCATTATAGTCCACTAGGACTTCAACATCTCATTCAGCATTAACTACTTAATTTAGTAGAGCATCAAGAATCAATATAATGGCAAGCATTCTCTAACATGCTAACATAAATGTTGAAACTATCACATACAAACTTACCTCTTGTGGTACAACCATTTACTTTCTCTATAACGTCCCAAAAATTAGGGGTTGTAAACTTTTGCATAATTTCATGTTGTGCTTGCTTAGCTGCTTATTTGAGTGTATTTGGGGATTCTAGAGAGGCCTGGGTTCGAGTTTTAGCCTTGGAAAAATTTTAGTTTTTGGCCCTTTAGTGGAGAGGGCTGTTGGCGGTAGGGCGTAGGTATAATAGTGTTCGTTAAGATGACACAGGATGAGCTTGTGGCTCAGTGGCAGTGGCGCCATTAGGAAGGCATTGGGAGTGGGGTTCGAATCCCACAAGTTACAATTAGAGGCTTTTATTTTGTGTCTTGGGAGGGGAGGAAGCAGAGTTTAGATCAAACTCTTTAAGGGGAGTTGGGAACTTGGTCAGTAGGTTTGAATAGGAGGCTAGAAGTGATTGTAATATCCCGGGTTAAGGGGCTATTTTGTTGTTGCATGTTATTGCATGTGTTTAGTGTGCTGTGTTGCTATTTCGGTGTTATAAGGCTTAATTGTAGCCTAGGAGTGTGCTTAAGTGAATGGGAAAATTTTGGTTTTTGGGTGTCAAGTCAGGGGAGCTGTTGGAGCTAGGGTATAAGGGTTTTCTTTGGTATTTTATTGCACAAGTGAAGAGCTGGCAGAGTGGCAAGGGAGGAGCTTGGTGTGGCGTCATCTACAGGTGAGGGAGGTCCAGAGTTCAAGTCGTAGAGCTCCCATTTTGTCACCCATTTTGGACGGCATGGAGGAAGAGGTAGAAGGCAAGTGGAATTCTACCTTGGACTAAGTCAAACCGTTCAAAAGTAAGGTGGAGAGTGATTGTAGGAGTAAGACTTGGTAAACACATTTGAAATGTGTGGAGTGGAGTGTTTGGGGGATATGGCGAATGTTGGGGAAGTGGGGAGTGTATGGTAGGTTTTGGGAAGTGGGGAGTGAGTAGGTAGAATGTTCCTTTTGAATGTGATGCATATTCGGTCATTAGGAGACCAAACAAAACTTTTTCATTTTGAAACACCAAAGCCGAAGTTCTAAAGAATTCTCTCATCTTTTTCTTCACTTCTTGAACCGAAACCTCAAGTGCTTCATCTCTTGTTCATTCTTTTTTTCTTTTGTTCTCCTTAAATCGAAAGCTTCAATACTCTCACCCTTGCCGAACCTAATATCCATTATCATTTTTTCCCTTTTGATTGTTAGCCGAATGCTCTCCTACCTCCTTTTCTTTTCTTCCAAGTGAGTAAAACCGAAAACCTCTAGCACCTTATTGCCGAAAGTAAACCTTGTTTCTTCCTTCTTCTCCTCCGTGTGCAAAGCCGAAACTAGAGACCCTTTCTTCTCTTGTTGCTTGTAAACCAAAACCAGTCTTCTTCTCTCCCTTATTAACCGTAACATATTTTACCAAAAGCCTACATCATCCATTTTTCTCTTCATCAAAACCGAAGGTGACCCTCTCCACTCATCTCTCTTCGTTTCATCTCTTTTTCCAAAACCAGTTAGCCGAACTTCCCTTGGTATTGGCCGAATATTTGGTGGTGTTGGGAGCTTGGTTCCAATCGTTTGGTAGTGGGTAAGTACTAGGCCGAATGGCCATTTCTCTTCTTTTTCTCACCTTGCCGATTCTTATTACGTTGATGGCCGATTGTGATTGTTGGAAGGTGCTAATCTTTTATAAACCAATTCTTATTATAGGACATCAAAGGTTTCAAAGCAAGCAAGAGGAGCCATTTTCTTCATCAGGTTGATTAGTAAGTGGAGGTTAAGTGATTGGTTGTTGTTAGTTCATTCTCTTAATTCTTGGTTAGTCAAAGCTTCAAGAGATTAATGTTTCCTTCTTGATAGGTGGGCCGATTGTCTAAGGAACCACTCTTTGGTTCGGATTTGGTAGGAAACCAAATCGGTGAAAGGTAAGGGCTTCGACAAACCCTTTTGGTTTAAATGGTGTTGGCGAATGTGTAGATGTCTAACCCCTATGTTTTGGCCGATTGTAGAAGCTAGTACTCGAGGGACTTAGATTGCTTTTGTCGATTTCTAGACTCGATTTACTGTGTGTGTAAACTAACACACTTCGCTTAGTAATATGATTAATAACCTGTGTGATGATTAATGAAACAGTTGATGATCGATATGGTACCCTAATGGGTATGATTCTCGACTCGGTAAGTCAAGATTATTATTATGAGTTTATCGATGATCTATGTGATACCATGGTTGTGGCTATATGTGACATGGGATATGAGGTTACACATAATAGCATGATATGCATGATTATATGATATACATGATTACATGAGCATGGTATGTTGATGGGTGATACGAGTGGAGGGAGCAAGGATATTTTGTGTCGACGAGCACCAAAGGTGCTTTGGTAGCACACTTTGTGACTTTGGGTCACCAGAGGTTTGGCACCTCATTGCGACTTGTCCCTGTGGTTTAACCACCGTGGGTTGGCCCCACATGAGATATGGGATTGTCTGCTAGTGATTTGGTATCACACGATGGGTTGGCCCCATCATCGGATTTGTGACTTGGTCACCAAGTGCTTTGGTAGCACAAACGTGTCTTTGGGACACCAAGGGTTTGGCACCACATTGACGGATATTGTGTCTTTGGGACACCAAGTGTTTTGGTAACACATTGTGACTATATGTCACCGGTGGTTTGGCACCACCAAAGGGTTTGGTACCACACGGGGTAGAAAAGGCGATATGGATGGTTAGGATCGGGTTGCATTAATTATGTTGCTTTGTATGATGTGTGTTAGCATGTTGTTCTTCGGGAGCGGGATTTACACACTGAGTCACTCGACTCACCCTCTCCTTTGATATTTCAGGTGACTCGTAGACGCGGACATGGAGCCGGGATGGACTCGGGGTGCACATGCCATGCTTTAATAAAGGACTATTGAATTTGGGTACTTTAGCTTATTTACTTTATTTGGGTTTTTATTGGATTTGTAAAAGGCCTTTAATTTATGTTTTGGTGATGTTTATGTTTTAATTAGATTTTTAATATGCCTTAACAAAACAAGTTGGTATGAATTTTACTAAAACTTGGAAAGATAATGATTTCAAAATGATAACGCAATATGTTTTTAAAATCATACCATCGGGTATCACACTACGTCTTTATAGTAAGCAAATTCAATTGATTTTCAAATCAAACTTGTATTACTCCTAAGTCTAATAAGGTTTTAAGTAACACTAAGAAACTATTAAGGTTTAAATGGTTTAAACTCATTTAGCCACACAGTCTGGTTAAGATTTCAACAATCTCCGGGTTTCACATACTCCATCTGATTTCAAACAAGTCTACTCAAATTGTCTTCAAAATACACTGTGTTCCACTCGGCTTTTAGCGAAAAATTTAACCTCTCACAAACATGTTTCCCCGTAACATACCAGATTCGGACGTGGTGTCTTGTCCGGGTTTGGGGTGTTACAATGATTCAAGGAGAAGATAGTGGAGGAAATCAAGGGAAAGAGGTGAGTGGGAGAGTTGGCTGAATGTGGGAGTGTGGCTAAGGGGGAGATTTTGGCTAGGGGTGGCATTTGGAAGCAATTTTTGCAGCTTTGAGTTTGTGTAGAAACCAAAAATTTCTTTGGGCTACTACCTCTTTTGTTCTTTTCGAGTTTGTTTCAATTAGGCATTCGACTGAGAGTTCTTTTGGAAGCATTTCAGGATTTCTCCTTGGTAGCATTTCATACACTTTCTTCTTCTTTTCTTCTTACCTTTCATGCACTTTTTTTTTTTTCATTTACTAATAGCCTAAACTTTGGGTTGGTCGAATCATCACCCTTCTTCCCATTTCTCTTCACACCTCATTCGTCTCTTGCCTTTTTCTCTAAACTGTATACTTACACTTCTTCCACTCTCGTTTCTCTGGTAGCCAATCACAAACTTTCTAAAAACATTGTTCCTTTTTTTGTGAATCGAACCTTTTAGGCTAAATCTACTTACTCTTTTCCATCTCAAATCCATTTTGTTCTTTGTTGTGATGGCCGAAACCTCTTGGTGGGAAACTACTGAATTTTTGTTGTGCTTTGGTAAGGATGGAGTAATGCTAGTGATTCTTGTAATTCGGTTATGCTTAGATCGATTGTGATTATTCTAGCAAACTTGGTTTCTCCTTTTTCCTTGTGGGGGCATAAAGTGGGATGGTTGCTAACTCTCTCTTTTGTTATTCATTGTTAGAGACCAGTTTTCATTAGCCAGGGAATAGGGCTGATTACTATTGCACCATAGGAGATCGTATCAGGTGGTAAGTGAATTTTCTTGAGTAGTATGTCTCAATATAATGGATTTTTTAGGGTGTTGAGATTAACTAAGGGTCATTGTTATCTTAGGTACATCGGGGAGTGTCTCAATTGGCAATCCAAAGCAGGTGTGTAGTCTCCCACCATTGCTTATTCTGACAGTGCAATGTTCTGTGACTCGGCCAAAAGTCGAAATATTGAAACGACGAGGTATTGGCAACTAATATCACTTGAGCGTGCAAACTTTTGTAGAGATAAATCGAGCCACTAGTGTTGGCGGTACACTGTTGGGAGTGTCACGAACTCTCTCGTGGGACTATGGCTATAGTGGGCCTTAATGGGCCAATGTGGCCTACATAGGCCCAAAGGGTTAACGGGCCCACATGAGCAAAATCGATAATAAGCGTCGGATGAGGGATGCGACTGCGAACTCTACAAAACCGAGATAAAAAATGAGCTGAATGGGCCACACGAGCGTATGGGCCAATTTTGGCTGAAATTTGACTTTAGGCCCCATTTGCATCGTTTTGAACAGAAATGGAACCTATGTCGCCCGAGGCGACAGCCGGCCTCCGAAAAGGCCGTAGATGAGTAAATTACTGAAATACTCTTAGTGGGTAAATTATCGAAATACCCTTAGTGGGTAAATTACTAAAATACCCTTGGTGGGTAAATTACCGAATACCCTTAGTGGGAAAATTATCGTAAACCCTCAATGGGTAAATTACTAAAATACCCAAGGGTGAAATTACCATTTTACCCCTAACGACAAAATGAGTGCCATACCCTTAGTGGTAGCTTATATGTTATTTACGTGATATATATATATATATGATCGTAATACACTGAATACATAACATATTGCATTGGGTTGGGTTTGCTGATTTGAGGAAGTACCGTTCTAGTGGCATTGCCACATATTCTCATTTTTGTGGCTCAGCCACGTATATTGTTACTAGTAGCTTGGCTGCATTATTGGAGAGCTTGGCTCGATGGGTTGACATGGTCTGCACATGGAGAGATTGGTTGGTACGGGTGGAGAGTTTGGTTGGAATGGGTTGGGCACATGTCCATTGCATTGATATGATTTTGAGCCTTAGGCCCAGATTATTACCGAATAGGGCTTAGGCCCAGACCGATATTGTATGGGCTCGGGCCTAGATTATGACCGTTATAGGGGATTACACACTGAGTTCTCATAACTCACCCTTTCTTTTAATCATGCAGGTAATCCTCAGCCTTAGAGGATTTGGAGCTGCAGAGGACTCGGAGGTGGCCACACGTTGGATATGTTTTATGTTTGGACTTAGAAATTTTAGTTTAAATTGGTTATTTTAATTATTGGGTTATTAATTTTTGTAACAAGGCCATTGGGATTTTCTTTTTAACTTTTATTTAACATGTCTTTAAATTACAAACTGATAATCTATTAAACACGGTTTTTTAAAACTATATCCATTATTTTCGAATATCATGTTTCCATAGTTTTTAAATCAGACTTCAGCAACAAACAAAGTTTTGAAAATAATAATAATATTTCTGCAAGAAAATTAACCTCGAGAAAATCTTGTTTGTGGTAAACAACCATTTGATATGACATGCTACATCTAGCCATACCGTCTAGGCCAGATTTGGGGTGTTACATTCTCAATTTTAGCATACCTGTTGAATCACTCAAATTGTTATCTAACACTCTTGAGTCTCATACACATAACATCTCATCGACATCATGCCCCCTATAGGGTCTTACATAAAATATCATATCGATGCCATGTCCCTGACATGGTCTTACTCAATATCTCACACCGAGGCCATATTCCAATATGGTCTTATACGGGACCTTAACTATCATCATATCATGCTATTCGCATTTCCCACTATTCTTAGATTATATTCTCTTGACCTCTCGTAAAAACATATTTAATACATTCATATAGTAAATATGTATTCCATACATCATTGGAATATTAAATAACCCGCACATAATTGCAACATTTGCACACGAACATACCTTAATATCGAAAGGGTAGAAAGGAACCTATTTGTCCATATGTCTCTTTTCTCCCGTTCTAGGTCCGAATCACATTTTCTTTGATCTAGAACAATAGAACTTACTCATTTAATCACTTATAAATCATAATACATCGTAATCTACACTTAGGCAAAAATAACTATTTTGTCCTTATACTTTGGCAAAATTATGATTTTGCCCCTAGGCTCGTAAATCAATTTTAATCACATTTTCTTATTAAACAAGTGTAGCTGAACATTTAATCCTCTTACAACTATCCATAATTCCAATTATTTCATGCATTAATGAACAAACTATAACATTTGCATCTTAATCCCAATTAGATGTTTTCATGACAACACCTTTCACAAAAGTTGTTTCTCATCTTCCTAACATTCATTTTCTTCCATAAAATTCAGCAACCAACATAAACTATCTCATGGTAAGTCTCTAGACTTTTAGCCATATCCCAAATTAGTCCCCTCATTAGCTAGCTTAAGCTTTGGGGACTCCAAAAACACAAAAATCATCAAAATTATCATCAAAAGGACTTACTTGCAAGGAAGAGATGTAGCTAAAATTTTCAAGCTTTCAAACCCTTAAGCTTGCTGATATTTTCGATTGGAAAAGAAAACAAAATGAAAATATGATAGCTTTGGCTTATTTCATCTTATTTTATTCATTTTTGTCAACTAATTTCACCAACTATTGACCCCCCA
Organism: Gossypium rotundifolium; assembly: GCA_025506655.1. Lineage (NCBI taxonomy): Eukaryota > Viridiplantae > Streptophyta > Magnoliopsida > Malvales > Malvaceae > Gossypium > Gossypium rotundifolium. Next base: position 67,432,082 of record CP106725.1, read on the forward strand.
AAAAAAAAAGCTCTTGTCCCCTTTGCATACTATGGCCAGCCAACTCACTTAAAATAAGGCCAAATTGCATGTTTAGGACCTCCAATTAATATTCTATAGCTATTTACACCTCTAATAATTAAAATATAACTTTCGTACTTTATGTGATCTGGTCCTTTTTCGCGATTACACATGAAATCGTTAAAATTAAAGCACCAAAATTTTCATGCACCTTTATAAACATATTATAACACATAAAATAACATGAAAATAATTTTCTCTAAGCTTAGATTAGTGATCCCGAGATCATTGTTCTGACTAGCCCCTAAATCGAGCTATTACAATCTAAATTTGGTCTAAATATTCGATTCATCAAATCCATAAACACTGTAGGAGCATTCATTAGTCCAAAAGGCATAACTAAGAATTCACAATGCCTATACCTCATTCTAAAAGCAGTTTTAGGTACATCTGATTCTTTAACTCTCAACTGATAGTAGCCTGATCTTAAATCTATCTTAAAAAATACTATAGCTCCTTTCAGCTGATCAAATTAATCATCGATTCACGGTAAAGGATATTTATTCTTTATTGTCACATTGTTCAACTGTCTGTAGTCAATACACATCCTCATAGTACCATCTTTCTTTTTCACAAACAATACAGGAGCACCCTAGGGCGAGAAACTCAGTCGTGCAAATCCTCTGTCTGTCAACTCTTGCATCTAACACCTCAACTCTGTAACAGCCCGATTTAGGGCCTAGTTGGCCATGTGTATGAGCCGTGTAGAATACACGATTTGAACATGGGCGTGTGCCCATACCGTGTGGATCAAGTCAGTATATCAAGTTTTATCACACAGTTTAAGCCCACGGGCATGTTCAGGCCATGTGAAAATAGTCAGTAGCTCCCCACGGTTGATAACATGGGCGTGTCAAGGGGTACAAGGGTGTGTCCCAAGCCACATGGGCATGTGACCCCTACTTTAAAGAAAGGTTTCGATTAAGTTTTGAAAGTTTTTAGATATGTACTTAAGGCCTCGTAGGCCCATGTAATGTATGATTAGACTAATATAGAGAAGTTTTTAGGTCGAAACATAATTTCATAGCCCATGTTTTAATGAGTTCAAGCATGGTAATATCTCTTACCCAGTCTTAGCCTCGGGCTTGGGTATGGGGTGTTACACTTTCAATTCTGTTGGTGCCATTCTATACAGGGCTATTGAGATAGGAGTCGTTCCCGGCACTAAATTAATACCAAATTCAACTTCTCGATTGGTGGTAATCCCTGTAATTCTTTAGGAAACACATCAGGGATTTTACAAAAGACATGTACAAATTCAACTTTCTTTTCAGTCACTTTTGTATCAATCACATATGCAAGATAAGCTTCACAACCCTTTTTCACATAGTTCAAAGCTTTCATCGAAGATATAACAGATGGCAAGCCATTCAAATCAATGGATTCAATTCGAACTATCTCACCATTCTAACTTCTCAAATTAATACTCTTTCATTTACAATTCACAATAGAATTGTGCAAAGTGAGCCAATCCATACCCAGAATAATATCAAATTCATCAAAAGGTAGCAACATCAAATTAGCTGGAAAGAAAATATCTCGAAACATCAATGGACAGTTCTTGCACACTTTATCCACCAAGACACACTTGCCTAAAGGGTTCGATACTCTAATCATAAATTTAGTAGACCCAACAGGTAGAGTCTTACTTGATACTAGATTCACACACATATAGGGAGTAGAACCTATATCAATCAACACAATCACATCAGTATCAAATAGAGTAAAAGTACCAGTAATGACGTCAGAGATAACGCTTCCTCACGAGCGCGAATAGCATAGGCTCAGGCAAGTGCTCTCACCTCGGTTCTAACAGCTATATCCATCGTCTCTCTTGACATCCACTCACATTTTCGGTATTTCTGGGTGGTCTACCTCTAGTTGTCATATTACTCGGTCTCGCACTTTGAACATTGTCTTTCTCATCTATCTCTAGGCAATCTCGAATGAAATGATCTTGTGATCCACATTTATAACAAACTCTATTATTATACTTGCCACAACATTCTCCAATGTGTCGTCTTCCACACCGTCCACACTTAGGCTTGTTACTTTTAACACTTCCAACATTTGATTCAATTGGAATTAGAGCTCTTGGACCCACACTTTGTCTCACATGGTATTTATTCGAATGTCCAAATGAAGTATTTGAACGATTGCTTGCATCTCTAAATCTCTTCGTCGAAGGTTGAGACGACTTACACATCAATCTTTTTCTTTCATCTCTAGCCTCAAAATCTGCTTTATTCTTTTCTTTGCTAATCTCTTCGACTAAAACAACCCAAACCCAGCCCACAAGACCTGACCGGATCTAGCATGCTCCTTGAGTAAAACGTAGTTAAGTCTCGTAGACATTTTGAAAATCGTGGTGGTTTCGAAGAAAATAGATTTGGGTTGTTCTCAAGTTAAAAAATGAGTTGTAATTTAATTTTGTACTAAATCGATAATTTCAAACTTCAAAAGTTACAAGTTAAAGAAATACCGAATTTTAGAGTTTAATATTTTTTTTTGTAACTTGAAAAAAAACCGTAGGAGATTGAGTTTCAAAACAATTGATGTTGTTCGTATCATATCAGAAATTTAAAACGCAGTGAAAATAAAATGGTTAAGTAATAATAGCCTTTATACATCAAAATATAACCCAAAATAAATAAAGATAAACTTAATAAGAAAACCAAAAATCTGAGCTTTGCATGGCCACCGCTAAGTTCCTATCGACCCGGTCCATCTACTAAGTGCTATCTGCAAAAAGTTAGCCCACGAAGGGTGAGTCAACAGACTCAGTGTGTAACTACCAACACAGACTCCCAAAACATACCAGGCATATTAATTCACATAAAATAACTGTAAACCATGATGCAACCCAAACCACCTAGATCCAACCTCTATACATCACCCGTACCTATCGATCACACCGTGGGAATTACTAAATCGACCCTCCATCCGCTACACACCATTGAAGGCAATCGCTACAGTCAACTGCACATCGCCCTTACATAGCCACCAGATAATGTGACAGAGTCACCAGATTCATGTTATGTGACATAGTCACCAGATAATGTGATAGAGTCACCAGATATTGTGGTAGGAACCACCAAATCACTTCCCCTTTCACATAATCACCCATATGCCCATGCAACATACAAAACATACGAATAACATGCATTATACCCTACCCCATTGCCATAATGATACTTTTCATATATCCACATTCATATTTTATAAACTTTAATTATTTGAGAGTTAGGGGTAACGTACCTAAATGTACTGTACCATGGAATGGTACCCTTAGCCTTATTCATGCATAGCCTTATTAACATATACAAATCAATATTATTGTTAATTGGGAATTTAGGGTGGGTTACACACCTGATTACTCGTAGATCTAATCGAAATCCCAAGAATCCTGATCTAACGCTTTAGATCCCTTTTTTTCCTTACTGTCGATTTGGTTACCAACCAAATCCCAAAACTTCGTGATGTTCCCCCTTACAATCGGCTAAGCATTAGTACACCCAAACGGTTAGTTTTCGTCTTTTGAATGAATAGGAAATAGATTTGAAACACTAGAGAACTTACCTATATTGCTTAGCCAAATCCCGAAGATTTGTCGAAAACCCCCTAATACACCATAGTTAGAATCTGTATAGTCTTAAAATAAAAAGTGGCCCTTGGCCGAATATTAATATCCGTTACCTTGATCGTCTAAATCCTGAATCCGTCACTTGTCTGTGGAGTCTGTCAAAATTCCTATATGGTATGTGTTAGATTCGATTCTTACATTTAATAAACCAAAGTAAATGGCCTTCGGCCAAAGATCACACTTCACTTACCTTGGGTATTCAAATCCCGAATGATCTCCCCCTAATCGTCGTCTACGAAAGAATCCCAAAATCCCCCTTCAAGGTTTTGGCCAATTGAGATTAAGAGGGATTAGATCCTTAGATTCGGCTAATCCAAAAGAAAAATAAAGAAAAACGAATGACTGTTGATCCTTACCCCTAATGTTGAAATCGATTGCACTCTTGCTTAGAACCACAGAGGAATTCGGCTACTATAGAAAAGTGATTGACTTTGAAGGAGAAATAGATGAAGAAATCGGCTAGATGGTGAATGTTTCAGCTTTAAGGATTTGTGAAAAAGAAAAGAGAATGAGGGACATAAGATTTGGCTAATACTCCCAAATGGAGATGGGATATTCAGCCACCAAAAGAGTAGGTATAAACTTGCTGTTTAGAGAAAGGAAAGAAGTATAGAAGAAGGCTAAAAGAATTCGGCAATGGTGAGATTGAGAAGGGAATGCACAAATGGTTTCAGCTTTTGGTCAAGAGAGAAAAAGGTGCACAAGTGATCTCCTATTTCAGGTTCCACAAGAAAAAGAACACAAGTTTTCGAGACAAAGAAATTGCACAAAGAGAATGCCTAAACTTCACTATGCATATTCGGCTTTCTCCCCCTTCAACATGACCGAAACTAACACCAAAGAAATCCCTTGGCCAGCCAACTCTTCTTCCCCCTATCAACTTCCTTCTTTTTCTCCTACTTTTCCATTATTTTACTCATTCAAAATAATTTGAATGAGTCAACTCTTATCTCCTCCCTTTAGCCAAATTTTTAAAAGAATATGACCAAGTCTCATCCTCATCCACTTAAAGTCCTTGTGCCGTCCATCACTACTCCTCTTTGCCGAAAAATTCAAGCGCACAATGTTGCTTATGCTGTTCGAACCGAAGCCCCCTTTCACTGCTTGTAGCATCACCTTTCAAGGCCCTAAGTGGCGTCTCCCTTGCCACTTTGCCAACTGAATTCTTGTGTCTAAAATCCCATAAAATTTTTCTTAAGGTCTATCTTGCTTAGCTCCATTTTAAGACTCAAAATCTAATATTTTTCTAAGGCATTATCCTACATTCCAAAGTTCCCGAAGTCCCCAAAACATATTCAACCCACACATAGGCATGCTACCACATACATTTAAGTTAAAATGGATAACCCCTAAATCCCGAATGTTACATCGACTTTGCAAGCTCATTCAACTAACACAACAAATTCATTCAAGTCTAGTATTCCAACTAATAATTTAATGTCTTCATTTAACCTATAATAGTCCGGTTTAAACCCTAGTTGGAACAGTGTTTTTTTGGGACCACAAATTTGAGTCTTAAAAATATTTTAATGTTATTTTCCATGCCTATGATACATGATTAAGCATGTTAAAATTTATGTGAACTAATTTGTTCGTTTGTGTGCTTAATTTGAAAAAGGACTAAATAGCATGAGGTGAAAAGATAGCATTCTTTTTGAATAGTGGCTGATTTGATTTATCTTTGTAAAAAAGAAGGCCTTAGGATGAAATTTAACCATTGTATAAGTTAATGGATAGTAAGGCCATTAAATGTACATGTTTTATATGTTTTATTAAATGATATTAATAAAAATAAAGGTTAAAAATAAATAGAAAATGATATAATAATAATATATATGTTATAATAAAACAAAAAAAAGAAGATAGTGAAGTATTAATCTTCTTATTGTCGAAAATAAGAAAAGAAAATAGGTTTAAGTTCTTCACAATATTCGGCTATAGCTCTTTGATTAAGGTATGATTTTGATTCAGTTTTTGATAATTTCTAAGTTTTTGTAACCGTTGCTTTGTATACTTCAAAACCCATTCTTCAATTTTGTAAATTGATGAATATTTTGTAATGTTCCATTGATGAACATATGAGTTTTTGGATGTTTGATGGTGAAATATGAATTATATGTGATAAAATAACATAGTTTGTCTTTGGAGTTTTGATGATTTTGAGTAATTTGGATTAAATTGAAAGAATAAAATTTTGAGGGACTAAATTATGGAATAAATGAAATGTAAGGACTCATTTGAGCTTGAGTAAAATTTGGCTAAGCATGAGTATTATGAAATTATGTGTATTTTGTACTTTTGTGAAATAGGGACTAAAATGTCAAAATGTGAAAATATGGGGGCTAATTTGTAAATTACCCTAAATGTGTGTTCTTGGATTGAATTGAATGAATTAGTGAATAAAAGAGTTGAATTTGAATATGTATAGATCAAGAACCAAAGAAATCAAATTTAGATCGCAGAAAGTCTAAAGTGATCGAGTAGTCAAAATCGCTTGTTTATCTTGAATATGAGGTAAGTCTATATACAAATAAATGCATTTATGTCGATTTATGAATGTACATATGAAATCTATTCATGATGAATATGTATGAGTTAACCTAAATAGGATAACTGAGGAATGTATCGATAATGTACAATGTCCGAGAAGTCCAGTACGAACATAGGAATAGATAGGATTACATACGTCATGACATAGGTTTTCGATATGTAAGATCATGTAAGACCATGTCTGGGACGATGGTGTTGATTCGAGATTTCGTGTAAGACCATGTCTGGGATGTTGGCATCGATATGAGATTTACGTGTAAGACCATGTCTGGGACATTGGCATCGTATTTGATTCGTGTAAGACCTTGTCTGGGATAGTGGCATCGATATCTGAGTACATGTAAGACCTTGTCTGGGATGTTGGCATTATATGACTATTCTGAGCACTTTGAGTATCCTATTATATTCTGAAAGGTTCAATGGGCAATTCTGCAAAATGAATGTCTATGTGAGAAGTAATAATGATTCAGGTACAATTGAAAAGTACACTATGTGTGCATGAAAGGTAAGTGTTTACATACGCTTACTAAAGTGAAGATGTGTTTAGTCATGAGATAATATGTGATTATATGCTTGAATGAGCTATGTGTATATATGATATTGAGTTGAGGAATGTGGCAAGCTATAGCTAAGCAAATGAGCTAAAGAATATGTGATGAATTTGCAATGAGAAATATTAATGTCATTGTATCAATGTAGTTATGTACAATTTATGTTAAGTTTATTTGTATATGGCTTACTAAGCTTTTGAAAGCTTACTTTGTGTATGTTTGCTCTATTTTATAGATCGTCAAAGCTACTGAAGGCTCGAGGAACAGTCAAGGATCATCATCACAATACTCAATCATATTTTGGTACTTTGAAAATGTGTATATAGTTAAATATGGCATGTACTTTAAGTTTTATTTGATATGTGAAAGTGGCCATGTGATATGGCTAAATATATGTTTGTGATTATGAATGATTAGATAAGCTTCATGATTCTAGTTTTGATTTATCTTGATGGCAAATGAAAGGTTATATGAATGGTGAACTCATTGATGCATACCTAGCACATTACTAATGATAAGTATGTGATGAATTCTATCTTCAAATTATTGAGGTTATGTGGAATTAAATACCTTATAAGTTGGTATGACTGATAGGCTCTTAATTGGTTAGAAATTATGTATATTTTGGTATGTTTTAATTTCCTTTGATGAATTGAATTGGTGTTAATTTGTGTTGGTAAGAATGACCCAAGTGAGGGTGGCATTTTGGCCTTGTAAATGGCCTATATTTGCCCACACGGTTGAGCACACGGTGTGTGGCTCAACCGTGTCCCTCGAGGTTGCAATCCGAAACATGTTAGGCTCAACCACAGGCGGTACACACAGGCATGTGACTGGCCGTGTGGTACAAGTCAGTAGCGACCACGGGTGAGGCACACGGGCGTGTCTCAGACCGTGTGGTCAATTCAGTATGTATGCCCTATTTTGACACAGCTTAGACACATAGGCGTGTCTAAGGCTATGGGAGGCACACGGCCTACCCACACGGGCGTGTGACCTCTGACACTCTGATGTATTTTGTCAAACTCTGCTGTGAAATGTCAGTAGATGATTTCGATTGTCCGATAATGGTCTTTAACCCTATTCTGGTGACGGTTACGGGTTAGGGGTGTTACACAACCCTTCAATAAAACATTTACACATAGTAGCTTCAGTCGAAACACATTCTCGTGTGTACTGACTTAATCTCACAAACTCTTGTTCATACTCCGTAACTGACATACGGCTTTGTTTCAGCTCTAGAAACTTTTTACATTTCTGATCTATAAATCGTTGACTGGTATACTTCTTTCAAAATTCAGCTTGAAAGAAATCCCAAGTGATTGTCTCTCTCGGAACCACGGATATCAATGTTGTCCACCAATTATATGTCGTATCTCTTAACAATGAAACAACACACTTTATGCATTCTTCAGGAGCCAACGACATCTCATCAAACACTCTAATAGTATTCTCGAGCCAAAACTCAACTCGTTCAGCATCATCATCAGCTGTGGCCCTAAACTTTTCGGCCTCATACTTTTGAATTTTATCTATAGAGGCTTATTTAATTGGATCTGATATGAAACTTGTGGCAGAATGGGTATTTGTGGGGGTGGAGGTTGTGGAGTAGCCAGATTCATTCGAACGAACTCTAAAAACCACTCACACATCATTTGGAAGAAGGCTTGTTTAGCCACTCCCTCGTGGCTACTAACATTCGACCTAGATGTGGCCAGTGCTGTCCCTTGAGCAGGAGCAGGCACATTGCTCTCAACATCATCAGTAGCTACTCAATCGGGATCCATTTTCAATATAAAAACACATTTTTTAACTGTTAGGATTCATCACACTATCGCAATTATATTATGGCATGTATAGCTAGACTCATACGCGTTATGTTAGTTCTAGAATCGACTAAACTGTGGCTCTGATACCAATAAGATGTAACACCCCTAACTTGTAACCGTCACTAGAATAGGGTTAAGAGGCATTATCGATCATTTCGAAACATTTAAAGTTCATTTCAGAACACAAAGTCAAACATCAATCAAACATATCCAAATTTAAACATATAGTCCCTTAATGAGGTATACAAGACCTTAATCATGTGTTAGAAAGAGGTCAGGATAAACTGAACACACGAAAATTTTGAATTTCAAACATTTTTTTAAGTCACAAAGGTCACAAGCTCGTGTGGGTAGGTCATGTGCCTTACGGCCCTCGACAAGCCCGTGCGTCCAAGCCTTGGTAAAATAGGGCATACATATGACTTGTCCACACGGCCTAAGACATGCCCGTGTGCCTCACCCATGGTCAACACTGACCTGCACCAGATAGCCAGTCACACGCCTGTGTGTCCAGTCTGTGGTCGAGCCTAACTTGTTTCAATTCACCAACTTGAATGACACGGTCAAGCCAGACACCCATGTGCTTAATCGTGTGGGAAATTATAGGTCATTTTCAAGGCCAAATTACCATCCACACATTAAAATCACCTATAAGCATCAAACCAATACCAATTCATGCCTCAAATGTAATTAAAACATACCAATACAAGTACCAACTAATCAACTACTGCATCATTTATTTCCATACTCAATTCCTACTAAGATAAATCCATACAAAACATCATCTTCATAGCTCAAATCATATAAACTAAACATTATCTAGTCATACCACAAGTTCACACTTAAAATACCAATCTCATCAACCAATTCAAGCATGAATTATACCATTTCAAACCTCATTATTTCATACCTCATTCATCATTTTCATAGCCTACATATATGCACCAACATCATTCAATTTCTAACCCATATCACATGCCAAGGTCCAAACATCACAAAATACACCATATTTACTAGCCTATACATGCCATATACCAAATATGTAAATTTTTCAAAAGTACTAAAATTGATAACTGTTAGTGTGATTGAGTCGCTAACGATCCTCAAATCTAAGCTAGCTTTACTGACACTGTAACACAGAGAAAAATTCACACTTTAAGCTTAAGAGCTTAGTAAGTTCGTAATATAATAAGTTCGTAATATAATACATTCAACTTAATAAATCAAATACAATATACAAAGTTTATAACAACCCGATTTAGACCTTAGTTAGAACATTGGTTTCGAGACCACAAATTTGAGGTAGAAAAAATATTTTAATATTCTTTTTTGTGTTTATAATATGTGATTGAGCATGTGCGAAAATTTGGTGTGAAAATTTTATCGATTGAGTGCCGAATTAAGAAAAAGGACTTAATCGCATAAAATGTAAAACTTGTGTGCTGAATGTTAAAATGCCTATTTGGCATGGCTTATTAAAATAGGAGTCCTTATGTTGTTATTATACCATGTGATGAATAAATGGACAAAAATGCCTAGTTAGTGAAAATTTTAAATGAATTAGAAAAAGGGTAAAATGGTAAAATTTGTATTAATGTTAAATAAATTAAAACAAAACAAAATGAAACTCATTTTGTGTTCATCTTTCCACCGAAAATCAAGAAGAAAAAAAAAAACTTTCATGGCTATTTAGGGTTCGGTTAAGAGAAGCTTCAATTGATAAGTGCTTTGTGTTCGATTTTTGATAATTTTTATGTTTTTATGATCGTTGCTTAGTATACTATCACACCTATTCTTAAATTTTGGAAGTTGATGGTGATTTTGAGATGTGCTATTGATAAATATGTGAGCATTGTGATGGTTGCTGACTAAAAATGAAAGATAGGTGAAAGATTAGCATACTTTGTCTCTGAATTTTTGGTAAATTTGAGTAACTTGGGCTTAATTGTGAAAATGAGAAATTGAGGGAATAAAATATGAAATAAATGAAATGTGTGGGCTTGTATTAGCATGTGAAGAGTTCGTCTAGGCATTAGTGAAGAGAAATTAGGTGTATTTTGTGATTAGATGAAATAGGAACTAAAGTGTTAAAATTTGAAAACGTGAATGCTATTTTGTAAAATGCCCTAAATATATGTGTGTGGATGAAATTGAATGAATTAGTGATTGAATGAGTTAATTTTGAATATGTATAGACCAAGAAAGGAGAGATTTGGATTGAGATCGAGGCAAAGGCAAAGTGCTCAATTAATCGACCATTTTAGTACTGCGACGTCCTAGGTAAGTTCGGATATAATACATGTTGTTAAAATATGTTTTATTATTATGGAATGAATATGTATAATTATGAGATTTCAAATGCTATTTGCAAAATTGAATTGGAGGGCATTAAGTGTGCGAAATTGAAATCGAAACAAAGATGTATAGCACTGTGTGTGCGATGTTATGAAAGCTTTGGCTTATTAATTTTGCACTGTGTTTTCGATACCGAGATAAGCCAGTTAAAAAAATAGGCACTAAGTGTGCTGTACCATCCCAAATTTGGGCCTAGTAAGATTGGGCCCATTGGGCCTTGGGCACGGGAGCATTTAAAATTTTGGAGAACAGGAGAACGGCTCTATTGCAAGTTGGATTTAATAGGTGAGTGATTTTGAAAGGTTAGATGGCTTCTATGAAGTCCCGGGTTCAAGTTAGGCCTTAGGAAAAAAATTGGTTTTAGGTGAAAAAAAACCCTGGGAGTTAGTAGGTAGGCTATAAGGATAAAATGTTGGGGAAAAAAACACAAGTGGGGTGTGTGGTGTAGTGGCAAAGTGACGCCACATAAGAGACAATGGGGTGACGCTAGAAGGAAGGAAGGAGGTCCAAGGTTCAAGTCTTGGCTCTTGCATATTGGTTTTCTTTTTATATGGACTTTAGAATTTGGCCATAGGTTTATATTTAGTTGCGCATAATGTTAGACACAAGAGGAGCTTGTTGCTTAGTGGCAAGTGGCGTGAATTGGCTGATGGGAGAGCTTGGGTTCGAATCTCATGACAAGCAAGGGAGTATTTATTTTACGGATTCGATGAGAAGAGTTTGAGTTGGATTTAAACTCTACTAACGGAGGATCCTACATCGAAAAGATACAAAGAAGGAAGGTGAGAAGCTAGCTATAAATAGAGCTGCCTAGGAGGAGAAGGGGCATACCTGGTTGGCGTTGGGCATAGGAGTGCTCAGAGCGTGGTTTAGTAGCTTCAGATTCCTATCGGTGTGTACTTCTCCCTACTCTAGTTGTAGAGCGGCTAATGCCAATAAGCCGATCACACGGTGATGGTAGCTACACGAGCGTGCGAGCGCACGTGTGGATGCGCTTCGACGTGATAGTCGAGGCCACCATGAGTATTCTTGTAGGTGTGGGCTATTGGGCTTGGGGGCCATATGAGTAAATTGTATGATTGAGTAGTAGATAGTGAACTAGAGTATGTGAATCTCATATATGTGGCTAGGTTTAGGCTAAATGGGTTGCATGAGTGTATGGACCCACTTGGGCCGAGAATGGGCCTTAGGCCCATTCGCATCTTTATCTCTGTTTAGAATACTTGAGTCGTTCGAGGCGATAGTGGACCTTCTGTTGAACCGTTAACACCCTTGTTTGTAAAATTACTGAATTACCCCTGGTTTGTAAAATTATTGAATTACCCCTAGTTTGCGAAATTACTGAATTTACCCTGGTTTGTAATTTACCGAATTACCCCTAGTTTGCGAAATTATTAAATTACCCCTAGCTTGCGAAATTACCAAATTACCCTTGGTTTGTAAATTATCATATTACCCCTGGTTTGCGAAATTACTAAATTACCCCCAGTTTGTAAAATTATCGAATTACCCCTGGTTTGTAAATTATCGAATTACCCCTAGTTTACGAAATTACCGAATTACCCCTGGTTTGTATGTTAGTTATGCTATTAACTGTTATGCCTAAAAGCCGAAGTGACAGTAATGGTCATTAAAAATACCCTTGTGGGTTTGGATCAAGGATTTCGGGTAAGTTCCGTAATACTCTGTTGATAGCAAAAGTATGTATGAATGGAATGGTTGGTTGTTATGCATTTGAAAGTATGATCATATCATATTGACTGTTAAACATGGCATAGACTTGGGGTATGATGTGATGAGGGAGAAAACGTGATCTCTTTTAGATTGTCACCAATGGTTTGGTACCACAACTGGGTTGGCCCCACATATTACCTTTGGGACTAAGTCTCAGTGGTTTGGAACCACCAGTGGTTTGGTACCACATATATATTATTTTGTGGCTCGTCCCAGTGGTTCGGTACCACAGTGGGTTGGCCCCATATATATTCATTACGGGATTGTCACCAGGGGTTTAGTACCACATATATATTATTTTGTGACATGTCCTAGTGGTTCGATACCACAGTGGGTTGGCCCCACATATATTCATTACAGGATTGTCACCAGTGGTTTGGTACCACAAGTGGGTTGGCCCCACGTATTATCTTTTGTGACATTTGTCACCAATGGTTTGGAACAACTAGTGGTTAGGTACCACCAGTGGCTAGGTGCCACAGTTATTGGGTAGATTCAGGAGATGCGGAGATTGAACATTGTAACACCCCGTACCCGGCCCATGAGCCTTGACCGAATTTGGTATGTCATAGAGTAAAAACGTTTTGAAAGATTTTGATTAACTGGTAGAAATCTGACATTTTGCTGAGGTTATAAAACGGTGTCTATTAAAACTCAGGTGGAATGGATTTTAAAAACTTGGTTGAGTTGAAAGCCTTGGAAGAAATTTGATCATTTAAGTTTTTAGAACTATCTGAGTGATTGTTAACTTGGTGAATTTTGCTACCCGATGGTAACATCTTTGAAAACTCGTAAAAACTTCCCATTTTGAAAACGTTACTTTTAACCGATTCATTTAAACAATTTATAAGTTCATTAATAATATAGTAGAAGTGAAGTAAAACAACTACTTAAACATCCAAAATAATAACTAGCGGCCTTATTACAACCCAAACCTAAATTTAATAAATAATAAACTTAAATTGTGCTAAATAAAATTTTAAATCCAAGGAATCAAGCATGGCTGCCTTGAGTCCTCTCCGGCTCCATCTCTGCGATCTACTCATCTGCAAAATGATATGGGAAGGGGTGAGTCACTAAGACTCAGTGTATAAATCCCCAACCCGTAAGTGCAAACTCATACACAAAATATTAGTAAAATATGCAATCATGCAACCCAAAACTAACCATATATACTCTTTTAACTACCCGGTGTGGTCAAAACCACTGGTGGTCAAAACCACTGGTGATCGGAGTCACAAATCAAGTGACGGGGCCAACCCATCGTGTGGTCAAAACCACTGATGACCATAGGTCACAATTATCAACATGTGGTCAAAACCACTGGTGGTACCAAACCACTGGGACTTAGTCACGATTTATATCAACGGTGTGGTCAAAACCACTGGTTACCGAAGTCACAATTAAATTGGTGGGGCCAACCCATCTTGTGGTCAAAACCACTGGTGACAGTCCATAGAGAATAATCCCCCTCCTCTCTTCAATCCCGTGACCAACATGCTCATAACATGCTTAACATATTATCATAAATCATGCATATAAGTCATGGCATAGCATCTTACTCATCATATCATTCATATAACATATTTAGAGTCACAAGCGACTTACCCGAAATCCATGCACATGCCCACAAGGCAAATCACTAACAAAATAGTTAACTATAACATATTAAGCAATGCCAACTAATAAAGTGTGTAAGAGTTTTACACACCTGTTTAACCGAATATCTAAGGAGAAATCCCAAATCTATGCGATATCACAAAATCCCGAAACGTATTCCTGTGATTGCCTACATTTGGCCACTATAGGTTAGTATCCAAAAAGCCTTATTAATTAAATCTAATAATCCAGAAGGACTAATCGCGCCCATAACAAAAATATGGCCCTAGGTCAATCTTTATTATCACTTAACAAAGTAAATTGAAATCCAAAGCCTCTGTTTTCCTTTGCCGATTAGCCCTAAAACCATAGTGCACATTCGGTTATACATAGATACCAAAAATGGCCTTTGGCGAATATGTCTAACCACTTACCAATCTTACCGAAATCCCAAAATTGTCACTTGACCTGTCGAGATCCCTACCAAAACATTTGTTAGAATCGGCTTGCACACTTATATCCATAATCAAGTCCCTTGGCCGAATAGTATATATGCCTTACCTTGAAGAATCAAATCCCGATAGGCTCCTTCAACACACCTTAACGTTAACTACACACAAGAGAGCACATCATTTATTGTGTTAAGAAGACATTCGACCAACCTTACCAAGGCTTAGCCTCATGCTTTCGGCACACTTAAGGAAGATAAGTCAAAATCATTTGTTAAGGGAAGGTTTACTTACCAAGAGATTCTGCTATGGCTCCCAATTGTTGATGAAGATTATTCAGCTGACACAAGATGGAAGATGGAGTTTTGAGTAGAAAAGGGGTGATAGGTTTGGCCAAGTAGAGACTAAAGAGAAGAGAGGAATTTGAAGAACTTTTAGGCAAAGAGAACTAGGGAGAATTTAGCCAACACAAATTGAGAAGAAAAGAATACAAGTTTCGGCACCCCCTCACTATACTCAAAATCGAATATGGAAGTCCCTAGGAGTCCTACATTCGGCCATCTCCCTTTTGTGATAATTCTTTATCTTTTAATTATCACCCATTTGAAATAAAATAATATTTATCTTCTATTTTATCTCCTAGCCACCTCTTCAAATAAATAAAAAAATAAAATAAAAATAATAGTACTTACTCTTCCAGCCGAATTTAAAAGCAAATATTAAGCTTATCCTCATCCATTTGAGAGTCCATGCAGCCACCACTCTTTTTTCCCTCACGCCAAAGACATGCCAAAAAAATAAACCTCCCATAAGTCGCCCATGCTACTCGAACATGGGACCCCATTGCCGCAGCCCCTTATCACGTCCCAAGCCACTTTACCTGTCCGACTTTCAAGTCCATGATTCCTACCATTTTATTTTTAAGGCCTTCCTAGCCCATCACCCTATACATAACGCTAAGAAGTAAAACTCCCAAGCGCCACTCCAGCAGCTCGAACCCAAGACCTACGCCAGGCGTCACTTCCAGGCCCTTAAGTGGCGCCCTTAAGCCACTTTACCGAGGCCTGCTTTATGTCTAAAAGTGCCTATAACATCTCTTAAGACGTCCCTGGACCAACTTCCGTTCTTGATGCAAAATCCAAAAATAAAACACACCACCTTGTGACCACCATGATTCGAACCTCTTCCCCCATTGCACTCCCTTGACGCAAGCCTCCAAGCCCCTAAGGTAGCATCCCAAGCCATCCTGCCAATCGGTTTCTTATGTCCAACTTCTCCCACAATTTCTCTTAACCCCTATCTCACCTAGCTCCCTCCTCTTAAGCACTAAAAAGAAATTTTCAGTCTTAAGTCAGACCTAGCCCGGGGTTATGACTAGACCCAAGAACATGTCAAGCAATCATAACATACATATTTCATCAAGCACGCACATGGAAATAATTAAATTGCAAACAACCCCTAATTCAGATGTTACGCTTCTACCCCTTAAAAATAATTTCACCTCGAAATTACGGATCGAAGAGTTTGGGGTATTGCTGCGCATCACATCCTCGGGTTCCCATGTGGCCTCCTCCGTACCATGGTTTCGCCATAACACCTTGACCAAAGTCTTGACTTCCTCCTCAAAACCTTGACATCTCGATCCAAAATCATCTGGCTCCTCCTTGAAAGACAAGTCCGAGTTCACTTCAATTTTCAGAATCAAGCACTACGTGTGATGGATCCGATCGATAGCGCCTCGAGATCGAAACATGGAAGGCGTCATGGATCCGGCTCAACTCTGCGGCAACTCAAGTCGGTAAGCTACCGGTCCCAAACGTTTCAACAACGTATGCGGCCGATGAATCTAGGGCTTAGCTTGCCCTTCCGCCAAACCTCAAGACCTTCTTCCAAGGTGATACCTTCAAGAAGACCTTATCACCCACTGCATACTCCACATCCCTACGCTTAAGATCGGCGTAGGGTTTCTGCCTGTCCGATGTCTCTTTAAGACGAGCCCAATTACTCTAACCTTATCCTCTGCATCTCGCCACTAACTCGGACCCAACATCCGACGTTCTCCCACTCTGTCCAACACGTAGGAGTACGGCATTTCTAACCATCTGATTGCCTCATACGGTGCCATCGAATACTAAGCTGATAACTATTATTATGCGAATTCTTCCAAAGGTAGGTACTCTTCCCAACTACCACGGAGGTCTAAAACACAGCCCCTTAACATATCTTCTAACACTTGGATTACACTCTCAGATTGTCCATCGATTTGCGGATGAAAAGCGTCTTTGAAATTCAACTTCGTGCCTAACTCCTGATGTAAGGCCTTCCAGAATCTCGACGTGAACCGAGGATCCCGATCTTAGATAATAGACACCGGTACTCCATGCAACCACACTATCTCTGCTATATACAGCTTGGCTAACCTTTGAAGTGAGTAGTCAACCCTTACCGGTATGAAATGGACCGACTTATTTAACCGGTCTACTATTACCCATATCGAGTCTTTCTTACTGGGCGTTAGGGGAAGCCCACTTACGAAATCCATAGTAATCCCCTCTCACTTCCACTGTGGGATCTTTACCGGTATAATGTACGATGGCAATTGATGCTCAGCCTTAACTTGCTGGCATGTCAGACACTTGCCCACTAACCCGGTTACTTCCTACTTAAGACTCGGCCACCAAAACTGCTCCCTTAAATCCCGATGCATCTTGTTGTTTCTTGGGTGCATAGCATACGGACTGCTATGAGCTTCTTTAAGGATTAGCTGCCTCAAATCATCATCCTTAGGCATACATACTCTCCCCTGAAAATACAACACTCCATCAGTACCCAAGCTGAACCCTTTGGCCTCACCGCTCTGTACTTGTAACCTCCGAGTACTCAGAACTTCGTCGGTCATCTGCCTTTCTTTGACCTCATCAATCCAAGACGGCTTCACTTGCAACTTTGCCAGAAGGCTCCCATCCTCATAGAGACTTAGGTGAGCAAACATTGCTCGCAAATCCGCTACCACCTTACGGCTCAATGCATCAGCTACCACGTTAGCCCTATCCAGATGGTATTCAATTGAGCAGTCGTAGTCCTTCAGTAACTCAATCCACCTCCGCTGCCTTAGATTTAAATCTTTTTGAGTCAAGAGGTACTTCAAGCTCTTATGATCCGTGTACACTACCAACTTCTCCCCATACAGATAGTGCCTCCAAATCTTAAAGGCAAAAACCAAAGCAGTCAATTCCAAATCATTTGTCAAATAGTTACCTTTGTGACGCCTCAATTGCCGTGATGCATAAGCAACCACCTTCCCTTCTTGCATCAACACACACACTAAACCAACAATACACAGTGAATTCCTTTCCTGCCTTAGGCTGAATCAAGACTGGTGCTTCTATCAAAATCCTCTTTAGCTTATCGAAACTCTCTTGCTGCTTCTCAGACCACACAAACGAAACTCCTTTTCTCAACAGCTTAGTCAACGGTGCTGCGATTAAGGAGAAATTTTCCACGAATCTCCTATAATATCCTGTCAACCCTAGAAAACTCTGAATTTTAGTAACTGACTTTGGTGGTTTCCACTCCAATACTATCTCAATCTTACGGGGATCCACCCTGATTCCCTCAGCTGAAACAACATGCCCTAGGAAAGTCACCTCCTTAAGCCAAAACTCACACTTATTGAATTTTGCGTACAACCGTTTCTCCCTTATAACTTGCAGAACCACATGAAGATATGCGTCATGCTCCTCCTTAGACTTCGAGTACACAAAATGTCGTCTATGAACACCACGAGAAACCGATCTAGATAGGGTTGGAAAACCCGGATCATCATGTCCATAACGTGGCTGGTGCATTCGTCAAACCAAAAGCATTACCAGAAACTTGTAGTGCCCATACCGAGTACGAAATGCCGTCTTGTGGATATCAGCCTCCTTCACCTTAAGCTGATGGTACCCTGACCTAAGGTCGATCTTAGAGAACACCAATGCTCCCTTGAGTTGGTCAAACAAATCATCAATCCTGGGCAAAGGATACCTGTTCTTTATTGTCAGCTTGTTCAGCTATCGATAGTCTATGCACATTCTCATTGTCCCATCCTTCTTCTTGACAAAAAGCACTGGAGCTCCCCAAGGCGATACACTTGGTCGAATGAACCCTCTATCCAACAATTCTTGGATCTGAGCCTTCAACTCTACCAATTCGTTCGGCGCCATCCGATACGGAGCTATAGATACTGGCGCGATTCCGGGTAACAAATCTATACCAAATTCAACCTCACGGTCCGGGGGTAAACCCCGGAATTCCTCTGGAAAAATATTAACATAATCTCTTACGGTCCAGACATCCCTCACAGCTGCACCCTTAGCTTCCAAAGCACAAACATGTACTACATATGCTTCACAACCCTTCCTAACCATCTTTTCCACCTTTAATGCAGACACCAGATTAGATAGGTAGTCTCTCTTTTTACCTATCATCACCACCTCATCACCTTCCATGGTCTTTAATACCATGCGCTTAGTCACATAATCCGAGCTAGCTGATACTTTACTAGCTAATCCATCCCGAGATTAGATCAAACTCTCAAATGGCGGTTCCATCAAGTCGACCAAGAACACGACCCCTTGGAGTTCTAGGGTACATTCCTATAGAGTTTACTTACTTCTCTGAGTGACCTAGAGGGCTTAATACAGTCATCTTCCTAGAAGTAAGCTCAGAGTCTAAGTGTAGAGTTTTCACTGCGCTACTAGCAATGTATGAGTGGGTTGAGCCAATATCAATTAAGGTACTATAGGGTACTCCAAAAATCAAAAACATACCGGTTATGACGTCCGGTGCGTCGCCCTCTTCTTGACGCCTCACGGTATAGACCAAACTAGGTTGCCTAGCCTCAGTACCATCGGTACCTCCCCTCGGTGCCCTACGACCTCTGCCAGTACCATTTCCTCCTCTTTCTGCACCACGACCTCTCGGTGGCTGTTGGTTATCCCTCCTATTCAGTGCACATTCCTGACCCTCAGACGTTAGCCTAGCTGCCTTTTTCAGACAACCCCTAACTCGATGTTCCATGGATCCACATTTGAAGCACCCCCGATTACCACTCCAACACTCCCCCGTATGAGACTTCCCACACCGAGCACACCGTAGCGGCCATTGAGGATTAGCAGCAGCAGGCCTAGCAGCTTGATCTGACCCACCATACCTCGTCCTCTTCTACTGATTACTAGAAAACCTCGAAGATCCGGAGCTCCTCTTATTCTAACTCCTATCATGATTCTGCCTAATAGACTGTCTTACCCCTTCAGCAACCTTAGCCTTCTCCACTAGGATAGCGAACTCCCGTTCCTATTGTGGAGATATCATCATCTTCAGCTCATCTCTCAGCCCATCCTCGAATCTAACACAGCGTTCATGCTCAGTACCCATAATACCACGAGCATACCTGCTCAACCGAAGAAATTCGGCCTCATACTCTGCCACTGTCTTATTACCCTGAACTAGGTTCAAGAAAGCCTTCCGCTACGCATCCACGTAGCTAGTTCATATATATTTCTTTTGGTAGGCTGCCTTAAAGAATTCCCATATGAGATCCTCCGCCATCGCTCCATCCCTTACGGTGAGCCACCATTGGTATGACTCATCCCGGAGTAGAGAGATTATACCCTTCAGCTTTTCCTCAGCTGTAAAATCCAGGTCATCCATGATCCTCTCAGATGATTCCAACCAATACTCCAACGCATTGGGTGCCACACCTGATACACCCCGGAACACTTTCGCTCCATTGGCTCGGAGTTGCTCGGGTACAGATTTTCGAGCTCTCAAACCTCCACCAGCTCTAGCCACTAACTCAAGAACTCGCAGCACAGCCTTCGATACTGCCTTACCCCCCGTCTGATCCTGCTGCTCAACACTAAAAGTTGGGGTGGTGGTGGCGGTGGTATCTCATTATCAGACCCATTGAACCGACCTAACGGGTTCTGACACGGTTATCCTTCCTCTACCGCGTCCCCGATGGCCACGTCCTCTAGAACTCATTTCCAATGATTGCGCTTAAAACTGATTAAGAACTTTTATGGATTAGTACTTGTTTCACTGGTTATCCGCGAAGAAATTTTATGAAGGTAGCTTAATAGGGATTCTTTTGATCATTCAAAGTTTCAAGTTTTCTATCCTAATTCACATAAAAACACATCCATACCTTAGTATCTCCCATACACATTCACTCTTGGACATTTCTGTCCGTTTCTATCCTAGGGGTATTTTCGTCATTTGTCCTATAGGGGTATTTTTGTAATTTGTCAAAATAAAATTCCTTGGTGATTTTTCTTAATAAGGGTATTTTGGAAATTCTAAAATTTTAGGGTATTTCGGGGATTTTGAAATTCTGAGGCATTTCGGTAATTTTCCCGGGTAAATTTATAAATCTTAATAAATCCAGGGTATTTCAAGATTTGTAAAACTTGAGGGTTCTTTTTGGAGAATTTGTTTTCCAAATTGATAGCATTGCAAAAATTTTGGCAATCAGGGTCATTTTGGTAATTTTTAAGTTAGAGGCAATTTCATAATTTTTCAAAATCATGACATTTTCGATATTTCGCAAATTAAGGTTTTTGGGCATTTTATATGTAATGAAAATTTTAATTAAAACAGTGGGTATTTTGGGAATTTCATAAACCAAGGGCGTTTTTGTAATTTTATCACTAGGGGTATTTTTTGAAATTTTCATCAATCGAACATTTTTCAAAAAATTTTCTAAAGTAGTTCTCGCAAGTTAAAAGGGTAATTTTAAGAGTTTTAAAACTAGGGTTTTTACAACGATACGGCTAGTTCCCTTTCGGGTTTTAGTTATTGGGTTTAGCCTATGAATAAGTCCTCCTGGTTAGGGTGAACCGAAGCTACGCACCAGGTAGGATTCATGCGAAGAGGAGGTGAGTCACTAGGACTGCTTAAATACTAGGCTCTTCCGGATCCAAACCTAGACATGCGCACAAGGGTTATCACACTCTAACCCGGCGACTTAGTCATAGGTTTATTTAATTAAGCATTTAACGTCTTATGTGAATGTTGGGGTAAACTAGTCCTATGGTTCAAATACTTATCATACTATCTACGTTCCATCTCTACCCTTCTACAGATAATAATTCACACAGTAGTTAGAAGTACTTACCTGGGCAGATTGGTGCCGGAGACTCGGTGCCATGCTGTCCAAAACAAAAACCATTTTCATAATAATTCACAGAGGCCTACAAAAATGTTTTGGGCCATGGGCCCCACAAATGAGAGTTTTGAACTAGGCTCGATACAAAAATGTAACACCCGTGCCGACCCATGAGCCTTGGCCGGATCTGGTATGTCACGAGTAAAAACGTTTTGAAAGATTTTGATTAAGCGGTAGAAATCAAATTTTGCTCGAGTTATAAAATGGTGTCTATTAAAACTCGGGTGGAATGGATTTTAAAAACTTGGTGAGTTGAAAGCCTTGGAAGACATTTGATCATTTAAGTTTTAGAACTATCTCGAGTGATTGTTAACTTGGTGAATTTTGCTACCCGATAGTAACATCTTTTAAAACTCGTAAAATTTCCCATTTTTAAAACGTCACTTTTAACCGATTCATTTAAACAATTTATAAGTTCATTAGTAATATAGTATAAGTGAAGTAAAACAACTACTTAAACATCCAAAATAATAACTAGCGGCCTTATTACAACCCAAACCTAAATTTAATAAATAATAAATTTAAACTGTGCTAAATAAAATTTTAAATCCAAGGAATCAAGCATGGTCGCCTTGAGTCCTCTCCGGCTCCATCTCCGCGATCTACTCATCTGCAAAACGATATGGGAAGGGGTGAGTCACCAAGACTAAGTGTATAAATCCCCAACCCGGAAGTGCAAACTCATACACAAAATATTAGTAAAACATGCAATCATGCAACCCAAAACTAACCATCTATACTCCTTTAACTACCCCGTGTGGTCAAAACCACTGGTGGTCAAAACCACTAGTGACCGGAGTCACAAATCAAGTGATGGGGCCAACCCATCGTGTGGTCAAAACCACTGATGACCATAGGTCACAATTATCAATATGTGGTCAAGACCATCGGTGGTACCAAACCACCGGACTTAGTCACGATTTATATCAGCGGTGTGGTCAAAACCACTTGGTGACCGAAGTCACAATTAAACTGATGGGGCCAACCCATCTTGTGGTCAAAACCACTGGTGACAGTCCATAGAGAATAATCCCCCTCCTCTCTTCAATCTTGTGACCAACATACTCATGACATGCTTAACATATTATCATAAATCATGCATATAAGTCATAGCGTAGCATCTTACTCATCATATCATTCATATAACATATTTAGAGTCACAAGCGACTTACCCGGAATCCATGCACATGCCCACAAGGCAAATCACTAACAAAATAGTTAACTATAACATATTAAGCAATGCCAACTAATAAAGTGTGTAAGAGTTTTACACACCTATTTAACCGAATATCTAAGGAGAAATCCCGAATCTATGCGATATCACAAAATCTCGAAACGTATTCCCGTATTGCCCTACATTCGGCCACTATAGGTTACTATCCAAAAAGCCTTATTCGCTAAATCTCATAATCCCAAAGGACTAATCGCGCCCATAACCAAAATATGGCCTTAGGCTGAATCTTTATTATCACTTACCAAAGCAAATTGAAATCCTGAAAGCCTCTGTTTTCCTTTGCCGATTAGCCCTTAAAACCATAGTGCACTTTCGGTTATACATAGATACCAAAAATGGCCTTTGGCCGAATATGTCTAACCACTTACCAATCTTGCCGAAATCCCAAAATTGTCACTTGACCTGTCGAGATCCCTACCAAAACATTTGTTAGAATCGGCTTGCACACTTATATCCATAATCAAGGCCCTTGGCCGAATAGTATATATGCCTTACCTTGAAGAATAAAATCCCGATCGGCTCCTTCAACACACCTTAACGTTAACTACACACAAGAGAGCACATCACTTATTGTCTTAAGAAGACATTCGGCCAACCTTACCAAGGCTTAGCCTCATGCTTTCGGCACGCTTAAGGATGATAAGTCAAGACCGTTTGTTAAGGGAGGGTTTACTTACCAAGAGATTCGGCTATGGCTCCCAAGTGTTGATGAAGATTATTCGGCTAACACAAGATGGAAGATGGAGTTTTGAGTAGAAAAGGGGTGATAGGTTCTGCCAAGTAGAGACTAAAGAGAAGAGAGGAATTTGAAGAACTTTTAGGCAAAGAGAACTAGGGAGAATTCGACCAACACAATTTGAGAAGAAAAGAAAACAAGTTTCGACACCCTCCCTCACTATACTCAAAACCGAATATGGAAGTCCCTAGGAGTCCTACATTCGGCCATCTCCCTTTTGTGATAATTCTTTATCTTTTAATTATCACCCATTTGAAATAAAATAATATTTATCTTCTATTTTATCTCCTAGCCACCTCTTCAAATAAATAAAAAATAAAATAACAATAATAATACTTACTCTTCCAGCCGAATTTAAAAGCAAATATTAAGCTTATCCTCATCCATTTGAGAGTCCATGTGTAGGCCGCCATCTCTCTCCCCTCACGCCAGCATGCCAAAAAAAATAAACCTCCCATAAGCTGCCCATGCTACTTGAACATGGGACCCCATTGCCGCAGCCCCTTATCACGTCCCAAGCCACTTTACCTGTCCGAATTTCATGTCCATAATCCCTACCAATTTATTTTTAAGGGCTTCCTAGCCCATCACCCTATACATAACGCCAAAAAGTAAAACTCCCAAGTGCCACTCCAGCAACTCGAACCCAAGACTGCATGAGGCCACTTCCAAGCCCTTAAGTGGCGCCCTTAAGCCAATTTACCGAGGCACCTTTATGTCAAAAAGTGCCTATAACATCTCTTAAGACCTCCACGCCCAACTTCCTTCCGACACAAAATCCAAAATAAAACACACCACCTTGTGACCACCATGATTCGAACCTCTTCCCCCTTGCACTCCCTTGACGCAAGCCTCCAAGCCCCTAAGGTAGCATCCCAAGCCATCCTGCCGATCGGTTTCTTATGTCCAACTTCTCCCACAATTTCTCTTAACCCCTATCTTACCTAGCTCCCTCCTCTTAAGCACTAAAAAGAAATTTTTAGTCCTAAGTCAGACCTAGCCCGGGGTTATGACTAGACCCTAGAACATGTCAAGCAATCATAACATACATATTTCTTCAAGCACGCACATGGAAATAATTAAATTGCAAACAACCCCTAATTCAGGATGTTACAAACATAATAGGTTGGGATGGGTTTGCATCGCATTGCATACATTATCTGATGTGACATATGATATGGGTTAAGGTTCAATCGAGGCTATTTTGGGCTAAGGCCCAATTGCTACTGTTACTATAATGGGCTTGGGCTTGGATTGTTGTGATGCATGTTCCTACCGATGAGAGTTGTACACACTGAGTTTTCGTAAACTCACCCCATCTTTTTATTAAATGCTTCAGGTAATTTCCATCGATAGAGGATTGGGAGCCGTGGATGACTCGGGGGTGGCTATACATCGGAGATACTACTTATGAACTTTAGTAATTTCAATTATTACCTTTTCTTTTAGATTATTTATTTTGGGTTAATATTTTGTATCAAGTCCATTAGTTTATTTTTCTAAGTTTTCATTTATAACTGTTAAACTTATAAATACAGGGTTTTCTTAAAACATTAGCAATCATTTTAAAAAATATCATGTTCACGTAACGATGCAAGTTCAACTTTCATAACAAAATAGTTATTCAAAATAATAACAACTTTTAAACTGCCATTTAGCAAATCGCTTTTTCTCAAACAAACAACGAACTCGGAGTTCAAAAATCTGATTAAACTTTTCTAAACAATTGCTTAGCTTTTCAACTTCCTTCATTGTGAGACGCCAGATTCGGGCCTAACTTTTAGGCCGGGTTTAGGGTGTTACATGTGCTGTGACAGATATGCTTTGGTTATGTATATTGTAACACCTCTAACTCGTAACCATCACCGGTCTAGGGTTAAAGGCATTACCAGACAAATCGAACCTTTTACGAACATTTCACTTCAAAATTTTATCAATTTAAATCAAAGTGTCCCTTTAATAGGTCTACGAGACCTTAAACTTACATTAGAAAGGGGTCGGGACTAACCTGAACACATAATAAATTTTCTAAAATTCAAATAGTTTTCAAAGCTACAGAGGTTACAGGCTCGTGAGGGCAGGCCGTGTGCCTCAGACAGCCTCGGACACTCTCGTGTCTCCAAGCCATGGCAAAATAGGGCATACATACGGACTTGTCTACACGGCCTGAGACACGCCTGTGTGCCTCACCTGTCGTCGACACTGACTTGCACAACACGTCTAGTCACACGTTCGTGTGTCCAGCCCATGGTCTAAACTGACTTGTTTGGAAATGCAACCATGACGAATACGGTTAAGCCACACGCCTATGTGCTCAACCATGGGCAATTATAGGCCATTTACAAGGCCAATTTGCCAACCACTATTTTGGTTATACCTACAAGCTTTATACCAATTCAAATCATATATCCAATGCAAACAAAATATAACAAAATGACCATCATTTCTAACCATTCAAGAGCATATCAACTATACCAACTTATGCAACATTTATCTCATTCTCATCACATGCATTTCTAAGTATAAACCATTCAAAAACTTACCAATTCAATGTGACAACCTTTCATCAATAATTTAAAAATTTTGCATCACAAGACTTATCATAAATTTGACCATTTCATTAGTCCAACCATTAGCCATCAACCCATACCAAACTATGCATCACAAAACATATTTGACATTTACAATATTCACAGCCATTATGTAGCCATATCACATGGCTAATTTCATCAAATACATAGACATCATTTGCCCAAATTACAACTACTCATCAAATAATCAATAAGCCTATACATGCCATAAAACCAAGTCATAAAGTGTATAACTACATAAATCATTATCCAGATAGTGTGATACGATCACCGTCGACTTCCAACCAAGCAAATCTCTGAAAAACCTATAAACATAGGAAAAACACAAAGAGTAAGTTTTGAAAGCTTAGTAAGCTAGTATCTTAATAAACTTAACATATCAAATAATTTCAAATCAATGTCATAAACATAATATACTATCTCACATGCCAAAACACATCTTATAACAAATTTATAATATGTTTTCATATC
This sequence comes from Gossypium rotundifolium, assembly GCA_025506655.1. Lineage (NCBI taxonomy): Eukaryota > Viridiplantae > Streptophyta > Magnoliopsida > Malvales > Malvaceae > Gossypium > Gossypium rotundifolium. The sequence continues at coordinate 67,459,097 of CP106725.1, forward strand.
AAATCATCACTCTTCAATAATATACTTACTTACTCATTTTAGGTTTCACAAGCTTATTAAATTCTATTCACATATAACATTCAATTTACACCTTTTAAAACAAAATAAACACATTATAAAGAATAACTCACCTAGTCATATATCTCTTTTTCATATGAATCTCATTTAAACATTTATACCTAAATTCACCTTTCATTCATAAAGTATCTGACAATTTCACATATGCCACTTTATAAGCCATAACTTGTTCATTTGTTCATGTTTCATTTGCACATATTCTGATACGAGCCCACCCAAGCAGCTATATGCCGAATCTATTGAGCTTCCATCGGGGCCAATTACTCGAGCCCGTGTCAAGAGGTTTTAAGAAGCCGTAGCAAGTTACATTGCTCGAGTGTGGGTTGAGGAAATAGTCGAACATAAAGTGATTAGCACAAATAGCTCAATGTGCACTTTCCTACAAGCTGATTTAGCCCGTGCTAGCTCAAGGAGCTCAATTCGGCACTTAGCTAGCTCATTGAGCTAGATTACAATTTATTTAATTTCTTGCATTTAAAGTGTCTGGAATAAATTTATTAATTAGGTTAGTTAGTTAGTTAAATTTAGCTCAAGTAATTAATTAAATAAATGTGTTATTAAATCTGCACATTTTAATTTTAAGTATTAAATGTGTCTTATGTTAGTACGTGCTTTTAATATGTCTTATGACATAAATTAAATGTGTCTAGTTTTAGGACATGATTTTAATGTGTCTAGTTTAAGACCAATTTAGTGGTTGCTAATTAAGTTGTCTTACCAAATTAATGTGTCTCAACCTTGTTTTAATTGCTGCCATTTATTTTGTCCAAGAAGCATGTGTGGAGTGAATTTATTACAGCCACTAAAGACCCTCTTTCGTGATCAGCAGCAACAATAAAGGAAGCACGCTGAAAGAATTTAATATGGAGCAAAAAGGGGAGCTGTTCAGCATGCAAGAGATGCCCATTTAATGGGTTGATGACTTTTTCTTTTATCCACGTGCCTTTTCGTGGAGGGCAATGGACAAAGAGTTAATGTCCAGCTGATGCATTTCGTGGACATAAAAAAAAAGTTGCTGGTTTGAGTTTCCAAGTGACCATTCAGCCAATAGCATGAATTGATATTAATTTCTTCAAGCTGGTCGTTTCTCTTCCCCAAAGAAGCATTCAAGCTCCATTAAAGACCAAGGTGAATGTAGATCAGCCTTCATCTTTGTACAGCCGGACCACTCTTGTTGTAGAAGCAAACCGTTCAAATTTCCAAGCTATATCCTTCTAGAATGTGTCTAAGAAACTGCTAGGAAGTTTCCTAAATACTTAAGGACTAAGGGATCTAAAAGAGACCATTCGACTAGCTTTCTAAGCCTATAAATTTGTTGTGTAATCCATTTTTAGAGGCTAGTGAATAATTTTATGACTTGGTTATTTTGTGAGGTTGTTTTCAACTCTCGTTTTTCTCCAAGGACTTATCTGACTTATCAAGTATCCTTGTGGCGTTAAACTTATCTTTTCTATCCCAAACTTATCACTTTGTAACCCCAAAGTTTGGCGTTCAACTATACCGAGGTTCCTATCAACTTTGATAGCGGGTTGAGGTTTCAATCACCTACCTTACCATTCTACCGGAACTATCCCAACCTAAGTGTTCCTATAAGTTTCGGGTTAACACATTCTATTGTGCTAGTTCAGCGGACCTTTAGTCCCAAACTTCCGTCCATCTATTCCAACTTATCCATACATCAACGAACCTACTTGAGCCATCTCTTTTCTTTCTTAAACCGTTTCTTGAATTTAAGCCTTCACTTACTCAAATTTACGATCGGGCAAACTTTACGACTGGAATCATCACGAGGTGAGTTCATATCATTTGGAATCAGGACTAGTTAAATTCGAGTAAGTAACGACATTTTTGGGATCCCTGGGATTGTATTTCGTTAATAAAATTAAAAAATTTGAAAAAATTTGAATTGTAATTTTTAATTTTTTCTATCTTCAGCAACTATATTTTGAAGTGAAAAAAAAACAAAATTAAAAATATATATATACGAGTGAAAAAAAAGTGAAAGTTTTTGCAGTTTACTTCGATTCATATCTTCTTTCCCGATCATCAATTTATTATACCCCAACATACCACACTTAAACTCGATCTTCTATTTTGTTTTGTTTGATGGCCTACCCCAGTCCCGATATTATTCCCCACCAAACCACATCAATTTTGTAAGCTAACCCCAAACGATACTGATTCGTCTATCTAGTTTGCAGAGAACTTTGAGAGGCAAAAATTGATTAGTAAAAGGCAAGAGTGGTGAGTGCATTAGAGCGAGTAAAAGCCTTAAAAGAGAGCCAAACACGAGTGGAGTGAAAAATTCTTGTTTTTTCTTTCCGAGTGATTGTTGTGAAGTTTGTGGTGAGGAATTCATTTTACTATTTTTATTTTAACACTATTTCTTTTCAGTCTTAAAATCTTGTCTCGAGGAGAATTTTTCGAATCTAAATTTCAATACTTGGTGAACGAGATGGGACGAATGCTTGAAAGGAAGCTAAGTCCAATACAAAGACGTTTGGGCCGAGTGGAAGAAAAGGCCCCAAAAAAGCATAATCCACCAAGTCAAGAAATGGAGTCACGACCATCTCGAAGACCTATATCCGAGGACTACCCCAAAGAGGTTCTTATCGGGATTCCTATTCCTCAAGAAATTCACGACGAGATAAAGCGAGTTACGAGTTTGAACCCTTTTGGAAAGACGAATGAGAAAGCATGATTTATTCATCATATGCTTCAAAGACATCATGCACGAAGGATCATTCCTAAAGAATTGAACGAGAAGCCTACAAGAATACTTTCTCATTCTTCAAGCCAAATACTTATCTTTTCAATTATTTTGTATCATCTTCATGTTGTAATCAAATTGACAAAGAATACGAAAGAAAATAAAAAAAATAAAAATGAAGTGAAAAAGAAATAGAAGAAATAGAAAAAGAAATGAAAGATGTGAGAGAAAAAGAAAATGAAGAAAAGAAAATTGAAAAAGAAATTGAGATTGAGAAAGAGTGTGAAAAAGAAACAAAAGAAAAAACGAGTGAGAACAAGTGAGTGATATTTCAACTAACTTATATGAAATTTGTTCTTGTTCTGTTGATTCTTTTCAGGTTTCCGAGAAGCCGAGTGATGAGTATCAACTTCAATACCTTTTCGAAGAAAGATAATTTCACATGATTAGCAAAGGTAAGGTTGAAGTTAAGAATAAACCACACGAAATTGAGGGTAAGTGCGGTAAGACTCACTTAGCACTTGAACTTCCATTACCCTCCGTGAATGTTGGAAATTTTTTTTGTTAATAACTTCATCTTTAGAAAAGCTATGTGCCTTGATATGGTTTATTTTCCTTCCTTAATTAAAATTGATGTTTTAAATAATGGCAAGGAAAATTTTGTTAGTCAAAATCTTTGCGATGACAAGTTTGAAGATGAAGTCATGTTTAACCGACAACTGAAAAACTTGATTCTGCGAGACAATGAATTTTCACTTAAGCATCACAAATTATTCGATTTTTGTAATTATGTGAATCATTTACTGCTTTGCTTGAAATCCTTGAGTTTTTGCAAATTTTTTTCGAAGAATGATAAGAGTTTTGATTGCTTGTTTCTGTGGATGCCAAGATCCTTTGGGATTGACATGTTTGATTTAACGAAACCATTGCTACATTTTGGCATAATCCATCAAACTCGTGTTTTTAAACCAGGAATATGTTTTGATTAGTTCTGTGGGAAAATCAAGCATCAATAATTGTATACGAACAATTTCTATCTATTTGACACTTTGTCTTTAAATAAAGTAAAGAAGTTTGACAAATTTGATTTCAATTTAAATTTGTGCCTTAAACAATTCATGTGGTTGTACATGAAGTTCACGTATCATTCGAAAAAGGCTAATTCAACCACGAAGCTACAACTAGACTATATTCCTGAGGAGAGAAGATTTGTGGTCATCGAACAAGGTAAAATCGATCTTTGTTTCCGTACTTCTAAAGGTAAGATGCTTGAAACTTTTGAAACAATTTTGGTCTCCTCGAATGGTGAAAATCATTGTGTTGATGAATTGGCTTTTGAAAGATACTTAGATCGTGATGTGGTTAACTATTTTGTTTCATTTGAACATGATCTTTCTGTCTTGATTATTGATAAATAGATTCTTGTTATTGATTATTGTCATGATGCATTTGTGAGTGAAACTTTTCAATTTCCTATTTGCGATGATTATGTCTATCTTTTGATCCATTACTCGCATGCCAATCATGACTTTTGGAAACAATTTAAGTTGATTGAACTCCTTGAATTCTATTCAACTTTGTTTTGAACATTTGATGAGGTATTAGTTTGTTTGCATGGTAATTTGAATTTTTCTATTCACATACGTTATACTTATCCTATTTTGATTATGCTTGAATTGCAATATTTTTTGAAACATTTGTTTCTAACTCATGGGTATTCTTTTCAGATGACTCAATCGCAATTTGCCCCGTTCGATCGAGAAAGCCTAGTAAAAGGAACCATGTTCTAGAGAACCAATGGCTCGATTCGAGGATGAATCACCTTGAAGGTGGAATGATACGAGCTCGCACATGAAGCTAGATGCCAAATCTATGGAGCTACCATCGGGGCCAATTACTCGAGCCCGTGCCAAGAGGTTTCAAGAAGCCGTAGCAAGTTACATTGCTTGAGTATGGGTTGAGGGAATGGTCGACCATAAAGTGATCAGCTCAAATAGCTCAATGTGCACTTTCCTACAAGCTGATTTAGCCTGTGCTAGCTTAAGGGAGCTCAATTCGGCACATAGCTAGCTCATTGAGCTAGATTGCAATTTATTTAATTTCGTGCAATTGAAGTGGCTGGAATAAATTTATTAATTAAGTTAGTTAGTTAGTTAAATTTAGCTCAAGTAATTAATTAAATAAATGTGTTATTAAATCTGGACATTTTAATTTTAAGTATTAAATGTGTCTTATGTTAGTACATGCTTTTAATATGTCTTATGACATAAATTAAATATGTCTAGTTTTAGGACATGATTTTAATGTGTCTAGTTTAAGACCAATTTAGTGGCTGCTAATTAAGTTGTCTTAGCCGAATTAATGTGTCTCAACCTTGTTTTAATTGCTGTCATTTATTTTGTCCAGGAAGCATGTGTGGAGCCGAATTTATTACAGCCATTAAAGACCATTTTTCGTGATCAGCAGCATCAATAAAGGAAGCATGTTGTTCGAATTTAATGTACAACAATAAGGGGAGCTGTTCAGCATGCATGGGACGTCCATTTAATGGGCTGCTGACTTTTTCTTTTATCCATATGCCTTTTCGCGGAAGGCAATGGAAAAAGAGTTAATGTCTAGCTGATGCATTTCATGAACATAAAAAAAAAGCTGCTGCTTGGAGTTTCCAAGTGACCATTCGGCCAACATCATGAATGGAGATTAATTTCTTCAAGTTGGTCGGTTCTCTTCCCCAAAGAAGCATTCAAGCTCCATTAAAGACCAAGGCCGAATGTAGACTAGCCTTCATCTTTGTCCAGCCAAACCACTCTTGTTCTAGAAGCAAACCGTTCAGATTTCCAAGCTACATCCTTCTATAATGTGTCTAGGAAGCTGCTAGGAAGTTTCCTAAAAACTTAAGGATTAGGGAAGCTGAAAGAGACCATTCAACTAGCTTTCTAAGCCTATAAATTTGCTGTGTAATCCATTTTTAGAGGCTAATGAACAATTTTAGAGCTTGGTTATTTTGTGAGGTTGTTTTCAACTCTCGTTTTTCTCCAAAGACTTGCCTGACTTATCGAGTATCCTTTTGGCGTCAAACTTGTCTTTTCTATCCCAAACTTATCAGTTTGTAACCTCAAACTGTAGCGTTCAACTACACTGAGGTTCCTATCAACTTTGATAGCGGCTCGAGGTTTCAATCACCTACCTTACCATTCCACCGAAACTATCCCAACCTAAGTGTTCCTATAAGCTTCGGGTAAACACATTCTATTGTGTTAGTTCAGCTTGGACCCTTAGTCCCAAACTTCCATCCATCTATTCGAGCCTATCCATACACCAACAAACCTACTTGAGCCATCTCTTTTCTTTCTTAAACCATTTATTGAAGCTAAACCTTCACTTACTCAAATTTACGATCGGGCAAACTTTACGACTCGAATCATCACGAGGCGAGTTCGTATCATATTCACATTTCATTTGCATATACACCACATAACATTCTTTGCACATATATATACTTACCTTTTATTGTCAAATGTTGCATACATATCAATGTACCTAAATCGAAATGTCATTCACTTATTTACTTATTTCTCAGAACACCCATTGAACCGTTCAGAATCAATAGGATACTCAGATAACTCGAAAAGCTTGTACAATGCCAATGTCCTTGATGTGGTCTTACATGTAATCAAATATCCATGCCAATGTCCCAGACAGGGTCTTACACGAAGTCATATATGATGCCAATGTCCTAGACATGGTCTTACACATAAATCTCAAATCGTTGCCAACGTCCAAGACGTAGTCTTACACGATAACACATATCAAAATCCTATGTCATGACATACGTGTGACACCCCTAACCCAAAATCGTCGCCTGAATAGGGTTAAGAGGCATTACCAAACAATCATAACATTTCATATCCATTTTATGACACAAAGTAATCATCAATACAACATATTCAAATACGAGCATATAGTCCCTTGTCAAGGTTTACGAGACCTTAAACACGTGTTAGAAAGGGATTGGGACTAAACCGAACACTTATGAAAGTTTTCAAAAATTTAAACATATTTCAACACTGTAGAGGTCACACGCCCGTGCAGTCAGGCCATATGCCTCACACGGCAACCAGACACGCCCATGTGTCAAGCTGTGCCAAAATAGAGCATATATACTGACTTGTTCCCATGGTCACTAGGCTCGCCCGTTTGCCATGGTCGTGTGAAATTAAGCTAGCTACTGACTTGGTCACATGACCACCAGGCACACCTGTGTGCCACGACCGTGTAACCTACCCAGGCACACTTCAAAGTGGCCCTTGAGCCACATAGTAGAGACATACGCCCGTGTCCCTTGGCCGTGTAAGCAAAATAGGCTATTTCCAAGGCCAATTTGTCACCCACATAAAGGTCATCTCTACAAGCACAAATCTCATGTTTCTTTCCATGTATCAATAGCAACCAAAAACATATCAAAATATTCATCGTAACAACCCAATTCAATCTCATTTCTATCATACCACCTTATATGATAAATAGCTTGACCAATTCACACGTAAGACCAAGCATGTACCATCCACAATTTCACTATATCAATATGGTATTAATCCATCACTAAGCTTACCATTCATATGACTATTTCATTGCGATCAAATCACACCAAAACATACTTCATATACCATAATCATTCATGCATAGTACCAACATTTATCTAGCCACATAACATGGCCATTTCAACATCTCGAACATGTTTCAAAACAACTAGCCTATACAGGCCATATTCAAATATACACGTCTTCAAAAGTACCAAAATAGATTGCCGGTAGTGTGATAGTAATGCTGACGATCCCTGGATTTGAGCTAGCCTTACTGACAATGTAAAACAGTTTAACAAATCACACAGTAAGCTTTCAAAAGCTTAGTAAGTTCGTAATACAATACATATTGCTTAGTAATACCACATCAATACATAATTAAACCATCTCATAGATAAATTGCACAATTAGGCTCCTCATCAATCTCAACCATATGCTCCGATATCTATTCATTAATCTTTTAAGGCTATTATCAACCACATAGATTCAAACGTACCTTGATCAACACATAGTTACTCACCATTCATGCTACTCAATTGCTCGATATTACCTCTCATTTAACCTTCGTTATTTCTTTGACTTATTCGCACACTTAGTGCCAATTTCATAACTGAAACATAATCATCACCGTACACTTAGTGCCAATATGTTAAACCTAACTTATATTGGTATCGCACACACAGTGCAAATTCGATAAGCCGAAGCTTCTATCTTTTCACACACACAGTGCTACTCATCTCCGTCTCGTTTCTAATTTTGCACACTTAGTGCCCTCTAATTCAATTCCACATATAGCATTTCAAATCTCGTAATTATATATATATTTATTCGATTCACATTACATAGATATAGTTTACAACTAGTATTATATCCGAACTTATCTTGGACGTCGGTATACCGAAATGGTCGATTAATTGAGAACTTTGTCTTTACCTCGATCTCGATCTGAACCTCTCATTTCTTGGTCTATTCATATTCAAATTCAATCCATTCAATCACCAATTCATTCAATTTAGTCCGCACACACTTATTTAGGGCATTTTACAAACTATCCCTCATATTTTCACATTTCGACACTTTAGTCCCTATTTCATAAAATCATCAACTACACAAAATTTCATATCACATATGCTTAGCCGAATTCTTCCCATGCTAATTCAATCCTACACATTTCATTTATTCCACAATTTAGACCTTCATCGTATTATTATCACAATTTAGCCCTAATTAGCTAAATTCGCTAAGGATTGAAGAACAAAACATGCTCATTAAACACATATCTTTTATTTAACACCAATACTCATCACAAAACTCACCATTTCATCAATGGCACATCTCATAAACATCATCAATTCCTATAATTACAATATGGGCTTGATAGTAGACTAAGCAACAATCTCAAAAACGTAAAAATTATCAAAAACCAAGTCAAAAACTTACCTCAATCAAGTTAAGTGCTAGCCAAAAATATCAAAGCTTTCTTCTTTCCTTTTTCTTCAAAATTTTGGCAAGAAAGATGAGAACATGTCTTCATCTTTCTTTTTGTTTTAATTAATACAAATTAATACCAACTTTACTATTTTACCCTTATTATAAAACATTATAACATAAATTATAATTGGTTATAAATGTCCATCCACCATCCACTAACTTAATATTTACTTAATTGCATCATGAGGCATCCTCATTTAAAGGGCACATCAAATCAAGCACTCAACAATCAGCACAAAGCATTTTACACTTTATGCGATTAAGTCCTTTCTCATAAGTTGACATGCAGTTGATAAATTTTTCACACGAAACTTTCACAAGGGCTCAATCACACATTATAAACATCAAAAATAATTTTAAATTATTTCTCCAACCTCAGATTTGTGGTCTCGAAACTACTGTTTCGACTAAGATCTAAATCGGGTTGTTACAGCTCTCCCCTCTTAGGGATTTTATCCTTGCAAATCTTACCAGTGAATAGATGTGGATATTGCTCTCTCATAACATTATCAGGCTCCCACGTACCCTCTTCCACTCCGTGTTTGTGCTACAATACTTTCACTAAGGAAATTAATTTGTTTCTCAACTCTTTAATCTCTCGTGCTAAAATTCAAATCGGTTCTTCACTATATGACAAATCTGGCTGAATTTCAACCTCAGTAGGAACAGTCACATGAGACGGATCAGATCTGTACCGTCGAAGCATCAATACACAAAACACATTATGAATTTTATGTAATTCAAGTGGCAACAACAATATATAAGCAACTGGCCCAATTTGTTCAATGATCTCATACGGTCCGATGAATCTCGGACTCAGCTTGCCTTCTGGCCAAATCGAAGTATTTTCTTCCACGGAGACACTTTCAAAAACACTTTGTCACCGATCTCAAATTTGATATCCTTTTAGTTTCAAGTCTGCATAAGACTTCTGACGACTTGAGGCCGCTTTCAAACTGTCACGAATCACTTTCACTTTCTCCTCAGTTTCTTTTATTAGATCAACCCCGTGAATCTTATTCTTACTCAGCTCAGTCCAACACAATGGAGTTTGACATTTTTGACCGTAAAGAGTCTCATACGATGCCATTTTAATGCTAGATTGAAAACTTTTTTTTTTACGTAAACTCAATCAACGGCAGATGCTTTTCCCATGTACTTTTAAACTCAAGTATATAGCATCTCAGCATATCTTCAAGAATCTAAATAATTCACTCGGACTGACCATCTGTCTGCGGATGAAATACAGTACTAAAATGCAACTTTGTGCCTAAAGCCTCTTGAAATTTCTTCTAAAATTGTGAGGTAAATCTCAGATCTTTGTCAGATACAATAGATAGTGGCACCCCGTGCAATCTCACAATCTCAGTAATATACAAACCAATTTAATAAGTGATTAACTTGTTCTCGCCGAAACAAAATGATCTAATTTTGTCAATCTGTCGACTATCACCCAGATTGCATCTTTCTTTCTCAGAGACAAAGGTAATCCCGACACAAAGTCCATCGTAATCCTCTCCCATTTCCACTCAGGAATCATAATGGGTTATAACAAGCTGGACGAAACCTAATGTTCAGCTTTAACTTGCTGACAAACTAAACATTTCGACACAAAGTCAGAGATATCTCTTTTCATACCATGCCACCAATAAAACTGTTTTAGATCGTTATACATTTTCGTACTCTCCGGATGCACAGTCAAACGACTATTATGAGCTTCGTTCAAAATTAACTGAATCAACTCTGAATTCTTCTGAACACAAATTCAATCTCTAAATATCAAAAAATCATCACTATCAACTCGAAATTCTGAATCTGAATTCAGATCACATTGAGCTTGTTTTTCTATCATTTCAACATCACTTTTCTTAGCATCGCAAATCTGACGTACGAACATCGGTCTCACTTTTAACTCAGCCAAAACTGAATCATCACACAGATCTATTTGAGCATTCATTACTCGTAAAGCACGTATAGACTTCCGGCTCAAACCATCAGCAACAACATTAGCTTTACCCAAATTGTAACATCCTGAAATTAGGCCTAGTAGGATTGAGCCCAATGGGCCTTAGGCGTAGTAGCGTTTAAAATTTTTTGGAGAATAGGAGATCGGCTTAAGTGCAAGTTGGACCTTTTAGATAAGTGATTTTGGAAGGTTAGGGGCTTCTATGAAGTCCGGGATCAAATATTAGCTTTGGGAAAATTTTGGTTTTAGGTGGAAAAAAAAAACCTTGGAGGTTGGCGGATAGGCTTTAAGAATAAAATGTGGAGGAAAATGACACAAGTGGTGTGTGTGGTGTAGTGGCAAAGTGACGCCACAAGGAAGGAAGGAGGTCCAAGGTTCTAGTTGTAGCGTTTGCATTTCTTTTTGATTATTTTATTAAATGAATTTAGACCTTGGCCATAGGGTTATATTTAATTGCATGGTTTGAGGCACAAGGAGCTAGTTGGTAAAGTGGCTAGCAACGTGGATTATGTTATAAGGGAGCACAGGTTGAATCTCATGAGAAGCAAGGGAGTATTTATTTTATGAGTGGACGGTAAGAGTTTCAATTGAATTTAAACTCTCTTGTGAAGGATCCCACATCGGAAAGATACAAGGAATGAAGGTGAAGAGCTAGCTATATAAAGAGCATGCCGGAGAAGGTTAACATACCTTGGTGGGCGTTGGGCACGAGGAGTGGTCGCGGCCAGTTTAGCACCGAGTTCTATCGGTGTGTAACTCTCTCTACTCTAGTTGTAGAGGCAAATGCAAGTGCGGTCATGGTAATAGTAGCCACACGCGTGCGGCGCGTGTGGGGCTTCAACACGATAGTTGAGGCCATCAATAGTATTCTTGTGGGTTGAAATTTGCTTGAAACTGCGATGGTAGAAGTGGGCCCAATGGGCTAAATGAGCCCAATTGGAATAAATTGTATGATGATATAGTATATAGTGAACAAGACTAGGTGGAACTTATATACATGGATAGATTTGTGTTAGGTGGGCCACACAATGTGGGCCCGAATGGACCAAAATCGGGTTTTAGGCCCAACAAATCAAGAAAGACCGAAAATGGTAGTTGAGTCGCTCAAGGCGACACTGCACCTTTAGAAAGGCCATTCCAGGTACAAAATTATGAAAATACCCTAAGTAGGTAAATTACAAAAATACCCTTGGTAGGTAGATTACGAAAATACCCTTTGTGGGTAAGTTACGAAAATACCATTGGTGGGTAAATTACGAAAATACCCTTGGTGGGTAAATTACGAAAATACCCTTGGTGGGTAAATTACGAATATACCTTTGGTGGGTAAATTACGAAAATACCCTTGGTGGATAAATTACGAAAATACCCTTGGTAGGTAAAATTACGGTTATACCCTTAGAGGTTGATTAGCATGATTATGTTGTTTTATGTCTATCGATTATGATGGTAATTCATGTTATACTTATATTTGATATATGTCTAGCATACATGACATCTGCATACACGAATTATTATGTCATATTGCACGGGTATGATGAGAGGAGGGAAGATTGATATCGTGACTTGGTCACCAAAGATTTGGTATCACATTCGTGTCTTCGGACACCGGAGGTTTGGCACCTCATAGCGACTCGTCCACGTGGTTAATACCACCGTGGGTTGGCCCCACTTTTGAGATATGGGATCGCCGCCAGATTTGGTATCACACGTGGGTTGGCCCCACAACTTGATGATTCGTGACTTGGTCACGGTGGTTTGGCACCACCGTGGTTTGGCACCACCAAAGGTTTGGCACCACCAAGATTTGGTATCACATTTGTGTCTTGGACACGGAGGTTTGGCACCTCATAGCGACTCATCCACGTGGTTAACACCACCGTGGGTTGGCCCCACTTTTGAGATATGGGATTATCGCCATGATTTGGTATCACACGTGGGTTGGCCCCACGATGGATTATTCGTGACTTTGGTCACGGTGATTTAGTATCACATTTATATTGTGACTTTGGTCACCGGTGGTTTGGCACCACCAAAGGGTTTGGTACCACACGGGTAGAAAAGGAGTTATGGATGGCTAGGTTGGGTGCATTATACATATATGTTGCTTTGTTATAATTTGTGTAAGTATGTGGTATTTACCCGGAGAGGGAATATGCCTTTGAGTCTTGGTGACTCACCTTCTCCCTTATCTTTTCGGTGATTCGTGAGTTTGCGGATGAGGCCGGATGAACTCGAGGAGGCCATGCAATAAAATTTGGTTTTACATGAATTTCCAATTGGGTACTTTATTTTAATTTGGTTTTCATATTTTTATGGATTTGTAATAAGGCCCTGTTTAATTATGTTTTGGATTATTTTATGTTTTGAATATGTTTAAAATATGGCTTTTAAATTACTTGGTTAATTTAATAATTGAGCCCAAAGTTTTCTAAACTAAAAACTCATAATGGTTTTAAAAATCTTACCTCGGGTAACATGAATAGTTCAATAGTAAAATTACAAGTTAAATGTTTTCAACAGTTAAGTGATTTCCAAAATTCAAGTTTCTATACTCAATTGCAAACGGATTTTCCAAAATGACATTTCAATTTTCTTAAAAGATATAAATGTTTTCTATCCTATGATTTATCAACTAAGTTTTAAAATTTTATGTAATTTGAAGTAAATTTCAATTTTAACTTATTTTGACAAATAAAGAATTACAAAGAGTTTTTCACAAAATTTAATTGTTAATTGATTCTTTCAAAATTATTTTCCTTAGTGACATACTAGATTGGTAATCAATCACAAGTTTGTAATCTTTCAATAATTCTAACCATCTTCTCTGTTGTAAATTTAATTCTTTCTGAGTCATCAAATACTTCAAACTCTTGTGATCGGTATAAGCATGACATTTCTCACCAAATAGATAGTGATCCTAAATCTTTAATGCGAATACAATCGCGGCTAATTCAAGATCATGGGTTGGATAGTTCTTTTCATGCGACATTAATTGCCTCGAAGCATAGGCAATGACTTTGCCTTCTTGCATCAGCACACAGCCCAAACCATTCAACGATGCATCACTATATACTATGAATTATTTGCCCGATTCAAGCTGAACTAACACTGGCCTTTCGTCAACAACACTTTTAACTGCTCAAAACTCTGATGGCACTTTTTTGACCACTCGAATTTAACATCTTTCTAAAGCAACTTCGTCAACAGAGTCGTAATCATCGAGAAACCTTTCATAAACCTTCTATAGTATCCCACTAGACCCAAAAAACTACGAACTTTAGACATATTTCTTAGACGCTTCCATTCTAAAATAGCTAAGATCTTATTCTGGTCAACTCGAATTCCCGCAGCTGATACAATATGCCCTATAAATCCAACCTCATGCAACCAAAACTCATATTTGCTAAACTTAGCATACAATTGCTTTTCACGTAGAGTCTGTAGCATAATTCTCAAATGTTCGACATGTTGCGTCTCATCATAGTAATAAATCAAAATATCATCAATAAACACTACAATAAAGTGATCCAAATACGGTCTGAATATCCGATTCATCAAATCCATAAACACCGCAGGAGCATTCGTTAGTCGAAATGGAATCACTAAGAATTCATAATGTCTGTACCTCATTCTGAAAGCGGTTTTTGGCACACAGATTATTTAACTCTCAATTGATAGTAGCCCGATCTAAAATTTATCTTAGAAAACACTATAGCTCCTTTCAGCTGATCAAACAAATTATCAATACGAGGTAACTGATATTTATTATTTATCGTCACTTTGTTCAACTATCGGTAGTCAATACACATCCTCATATTGCCATCTTTCTTTTTGAAGAACAAAACAAGAGCATCCCAGGGCGAGAAACTCGGTTGTGGAAATCCTCTATCTGTCAACTCTTGCAACTGAGACTTCAACTCTTTCAATTCCGTTGGTGCCATTCTACATGGAGCTATTGAGATAGGAGTAGTCCCTAGTATTAATTCAATTCCAAATTCAACTTCTCGAATAGGAGGTAATCTAGGTAACTCTTCAAGAAACACATTTGGAAGCTCACAAACCACAGGTACCGATTCAACTTTCATTTCTGACACCCTTGTATTAAACAAATATGCCAGATGGGCTTTGCAACCCTTTCTCACATAGTTTAAAACTTTCATCGGGGATACAATAGCTAGTAACCCTTTCAAATCACTGGATTCAATTCGAACTATCTCACCATTCTAAATTTTCAATTTAATACTCTTTCTTTTACAATTCACAATGGCATTATGCAATGTGAGCCAACCCATACCAAGAATTATATCAAATTCATCGAATGGTAGCAACATCAAATTAGCCAAAAGCATATATCCCGAAACATCAATGGACAATTCTTGCACACTTGCCTAAAGGGTTTGATACTCTAATCACAAATTTAGTAGAATCAATAGGTAGAGTCTTACTAGATACTAGATTCGCACATACATAGGAATGAGTAGATCATGAATCTATTAATGCAATAACATCATTATCAAATAGAGTAAAAGTACTAGTGATGACGTTTTGAGATGATGCTTCCTATAGTGAGCGTATAGCATAGGCTTGAGTAGGTGCTCTCGCCTCCGATCTCACAGTTGTATCAGTAGTCCCTCTTTGGCTTCCACTCACATGCCTGACATTTCTGGGTGGTCTACCCCTAGCAGTTACATTACTCAAACTCACGTTCTAAACATTTTCATCTTCATCTAACTTTGGACAATCTCGAATAAAGTGATCTTGTGATCCACACTTATAACAAACTCTATTGTTATACTTGCCCTAGCATTCTCCCACATGTCGTCTTCCATACTATCTACACTCAGGTTTGTTACTTTTGGCACTTCCACCACTTGATTCAGTTGGAATTTGATCTCGTGAACCGATGCTTTATCTCACACGATTTTTACTCGGACGTCCAAATGAAGCATTTGATCGATTACTTGCATCTCTAAATCTCTTCACTGAAGGTTGAGACACCTTACTCATCAATCTTTTTCTTTCATCTTGAGCTTCATATTAGGCTTTCTTCTTTTCTTTATTGAGCTCCTCAACTTTGCAGGCTCTTTCGACTAACAAAACAAATTCATTTATGTCATGTATCCCAACCAACAGCTTAATATCTTTATTCAACTCTTCTATAAAGTGTTTACACATAGTAGCTTCGGTCGAAACACATTACCATGCATACTGGCTCAATCTCACAAATTCCCGCTCATACTCAGTAACAGATATGCGACCTTATTTAAACTCGAGGACTTCTTTATGTTTCTGATCAGTGAATCATTGACTGATATACTTCTTTCTAAATTCAACTTGAAAGAAATCCCAGGTCATTCTGTCTCTCCAAACCACGGTTGTCAACGTCTTCCACCAGTTATAAGCTGTGACTCTTAATAAAGAAACTGCACACTTAATGCATTCATTAGGGGTGAACGACATCTCATTGAATACCTAAATTATATTCTCGTGCCAAAACTCGGCTCACTTAGCATCATCATCAACTATAACCCTAAACTCTTTGGCCCCATACTTATGAATCTTATCTACAGGAGGTTTATTCAATCGGATTGGATTTATCACCTGTGGCATAATAGGTACTTGTGGGGGTGGAGGTTCTGGAGTAGACAATTCATTCGAACGAACTCTAAAAACCACTCATTCATCATTTGGAAGAAGGCTTGCTTAGCTTCTCCTCCCTCACTACTATCATTCGGTCTAAATATGGCTAGCATTGTCCCTTGAGCAAGAGCTGGCACGCTACTCTCAACATCATCAGCAACTGCTTAATCTAGATCCATTATTATATGAAAACACATTTTCAACTGTCAGGATTCATCACACTCTCACAATTTATATATATGGCATGTATAGCTAAACTCGCATGCACTATATTAGTCCGAGAATCGACTAAACCGAAGCTTTGATACCAATTAAAATGTAATAACCCTAACCCAAAATCTTCACCAAAGTAGGGCTAAGAAGTATTATCGAAAAATCAAAATATTTTCATCCATTTCACAACACAAAGTCAATCATCAATACAACATATTCAAACACGAGCATATAGTCCCTTCTTGAGGTCTACGAGACCTTAAACACGTGTTAGAAAGGGATTGGGACTAAACCAAACACTTACAAAAGTTTTCAACATTTTAAACATATTTCAACACTGTAGAGGTCACACGCCCGTGCAGTCAACCCGTGTGCCTCACACAGCTACCAGACACGTCCATGTGTCTAGGCCGTGCCAAAATAGAGCATATATACTGACTTATTCCCACGGTCAATAGGGTCACCCATTTGCCATGGCCGTGTGAAATTAAGCTAGCTACTAATTTGGTCACACAGCCACAAGGCACACCCGTGTGCCACAACCATGTAACCTGACAGGCACACTTCGAAGTGGCCATTGAGCCACATGAAAGAGACACACGCCCGTGTCCCTTGGTTGTGTAGGCGAATTAGGCCATTTGCAATGCCAATTTGCCACCAACATAAGGGTCATCTCTTCAAGCACAAATCTCATGTATCTTTTCATGTATCAATAGCAACCAAAAATACATAAAAATATTCATCATAACAACCCAATTAAATCTCATTTCTATCATACCATCTTGTATGCTAAATAGCTCAACCAATTCACATGTAAAACCAAGCATGAACCATCCATAATTTCACTATATCACTATGGCATCAATCCATCACTAATCTTACCATTCTTATGACTATTTCATTGCAATCAAATCATACCGAAACATACCTCATATACCATAATCATTCATGCATATTACCAACATTTACCTAGCCACATCACATGGCAATTCACACATCTCGAACAAGTTTCAAAATAACTAGACTATGCATTCCATATTCAATGTAACAATCGGGATTTAGGGGCTCTTCATTTACTTCGTATATATGTCTTTGGTATTCCTTGTATGTTGTTTCATGTGTTTGGGATCCTCGAGAAGGCTCAGGGTTAAGTCAAAACCTTCGCTCAGATTTTAATTTTTAGCATTGTCCTGAATGAGGCAGGACTTAAGGATTGTTACTTGTGTTTGGTAACACAAGAATTCAATTGGTAAAGTGGATAGAAGGTGCCATTTAGGAGGTAGGGAAGTGGCACCACAAGGAGTAGGGAAGGAGCAAGTTCGAGTTGCATTGTTTACAATTTTGGAATTTTTTTAGCGTCTGGAAGGGAAGAGGTGGATTCGGCTAGGAACCTTGAAGAAAGGGGAGTTGAATTGGTCAAATTTTCTTAAATGGAGGACAAGAGTGGAAAGTGGAGGTTGAAGCTTTCAAACTAGTTTGAATGGGAGGGTGTGAGTGAAGTTAGGAGAAAGTTAAGGGATTTGGAGTGGGGTGGAGATGTTGGCAGAATGTGGGGTTCTAGAGTAGGGACTTTCGGTCATGTAAGGGGTGTGTGGAAGTGTTTGATTTTAGGAGTGTTAGTGCCGAAAATTTTGAAAGGCTAGCTTAAGGTGTAGTGAGCTCTCCTTTTTGACATTTTGGTTGTGACGTATTTTTTTGGGCAATTTGGTTATTTTATAGGAGTTGCCGAATTCCCTCAACCATTTCCTCTTCATCATAGTGTTTAGTAAGGCCAAAAGTTATAGGGCACACCTTTCCTTTCTATTTTCTTTCTTTTCTCTCAAGTATTTTCCCTCTTGCTGAATTCTTTTAGTATCCATTATTCTTCTTTTCTTTGGTTTCTTCCATCATTCACGAAATGTCGAATTTCACTCCTCACTTTCTCTCTTAGTCGAAACCTCTCAACCTCAACATCACTCCATTCTTTCTTTCCCTCGTTGTTCATCATAGTCGAATACATCCCTCAAAACTCTTATTTGAAACCTCCCTTCTTTTGTCACTCAAGTCGAATCCTTACCCCATGTTTTGGTAAGTCTTCGATATTCTCCTTTCTTTTTTTCTCACTTTCGACCAAATCTTTTATCATAAAACCTTTTTTTAAGTTTTGTCTTCATTATTCTTCCCTTACAGTCGAACCTCTGATTATTGTTTCCTTTTCTATTCCTAGAAGTAGTATCTCCCAAATCTGATCTTCTCTACTTTGACATCTTGTGCCGAATCTTTGAAAGCATCTTTCAATTTCGATAAGGGATCTTCTTCACTTTTCCATCTACTTTCTCTTTTTTTTATTGTGGGTTGGTTAATCAAAGATGATATGGTAAGGTCTTAGGGTTCGGGCGAATGGTAGGAAGAGGGCTCATGAATTCTGTTTGGCCAAAAGGCCATCTCTTCTGATCTATTCTTTTTCAGTTGATTCTCACTTGGTGATTTCATAGGTACTAGATCGACTTTCTAGTCCAAGCCTTTCGATCTTTGAACTCTATCGACTTAGGTAAGGAATCATTATATATCATTATTATTATTCAGAGTATATCCTTAGTTTCTCTTTATCGATGTTTTAACTTGGTCTTCTGACCAATATCATCTTATGGAATTAAGTGCCAGCCGAGCAAAGGAGGGAGATGGACATGTAGCCCCCCTAAATTCAAGAATCGACCAGTATCGGCGGTTTGGGATTGGCCATCGGGGTGTGGGCCAGCTTCTAAAAAGGATAAGTAGATCGCTGTGATTCCTACGAGTGAGGACGTTAGTGAGGTCGATAGTGTAGTGCTTCAGGTTTACAGGTGTGTAATTATCACACTATTTCCTTAACTTTCTATATTTATGTGTAATGCTTGAAAGACGAAAATAGTGGCAATGGTGATTAAGCTACCCGTGTTGGGTAAACCGAGAAACTAGGTCAGTATATATTTTCATGCATTATTGATGTTGGTGGATAACCTGATTGTGGGTGTATGTTAAGTATGATATATTTATATACTTCATAGCATGTAACCTATTATTTATACCATGTTGCATGTGCATGGGATATTGGGATATAAATGATTTAAAGGGGAAGTGTATATTGGTGACTTTGTCACGATTGATGATGGCGTGGAGCCTCGTTGTGGATTTGGTGATTTAATCACGTGTGGAAACAGTGGCTAGACCACTTATGTGGACTTTGAGTAGTGTGTCTATCAACATGACTACCAAAGAGGTGTGTAGCGGATGGAGGGTTGATTTTAGAAATCCCACAGGTGTGTATGAAGATGGACCTACAAAGTGGTGCGTAGAGGTTGGTACTAGGTTGGGTTGGGCTATCATTCTTATTA
The DNA here is from genome assembly GCA_025506655.1 of Gossypium rotundifolium. NCBI lineage: Eukaryota > Viridiplantae > Streptophyta > Magnoliopsida > Malvales > Malvaceae > Gossypium > Gossypium rotundifolium. The sequence goes on from CP106725.1 coordinate 67,479,134, forward strand.
TTGGTGCATAATGTGATTATACGATAGTGGTTTGGGCCAAGCCCATTTGTGGAAATTTTGTGGGCTAATTGCACACTGAGTCTAGTGACTTACTTAATTCTTAACAAATTACAGGTAGCTCGTGATGCTTTAGACTGGGTTGGATCATACTTGAGGTAGCCATGCGAGGGGTTATTTATTAAACTTAAATTTTTAATTTAGATTTAGTAATCACTATTTTCTTTGGGATATTTGTATGATGTAATAAGGCCACTTTAAATTTGGTAAATTTTGGATTCTCCTATCAAGTTAGTTTTCATTATTCATTAATCATGAAATGGTCACATGATACTATTTTTTTCGTATATATATAATAAAGTTTCTTTGAAAACCTACTTAAACACACTTTTATTGAAATTAAAGTTTTTTTTTTTTCCTTCTCGACGAATAGTGTCTAGATCTAAAGTTAACCATGTTTTAAAAAAATCATCTGATCGCTAAGCTGGCTGAATACCTTTTCCTTAAAATAGAGTTTCTCCTTCCGAATGCATCATTAAATTTTAGCTTTACTAAATTGTTTCGTATTGTTTCTCAAACCTTATAGAACTTTTCAAACCTTTTTTTCCTAGTGACATTCCAGATACGGTCGTGGTGTTTGGGCGGGGTTTGAGATGTTACAATTTGGTATTAGAGCCCAGTTTTAAAACTCGGCCTTGGGTTTTTGGGACCACAACATTTTCAAATTATATAATTAACAAGAAAATTTTATATGAATTTGTCTTTTGGTAGAATGGCGCTCGAGTTCCCGGCCCAGGTCCACCAGGTAAGTTTTCTGATTGTTAAGTGAATTGCATGAGGTGGTTATATGTTGTGGATGATTGGAATTTAGAATTTTTACTGTAGAGATAAAACCCTTTAGGAATATGTATGCTTTACGAAGGAACTACTTATAATTCTGTTTCATAAAACTATTTGTTAATAAACAAGTGGAATGATATACTGACTCATAAAATTTATAATCAGAGTAAAGCAGAGCTATAGATATGATTGGTTGAGGACGCGGACGTGTTCCTCGCAACCATGGGAGTGGTCAGGGTACCGAGGTTGAACTTTTGGAGGCTGAGGGAGAGGCACCAGCCTCACCTGTGGAGGGAACAGGTTCGCAAGACAGAACTGGGGGAGCGGGTATTAGAGCTTGTAGCTGGGGCAAGTACTGGAGTTGCAACTCGGAAGTCCATTCTTGAGCGACTTCGAGCAAATGGAGCTAAAATATTTAGGGGTATTTTGGGGTAGCTCTAAATGCGGCGTAATATTGGCTAGAGGCAGTCGAGAGAATTATGAAAGATTTGGATTGCACAGCCGAGGAGATGCTGAAGGGCACAGAGTCTTTACTTCGGGATGAAGCCTATCAATGGTGGCTTATTGTGAGAGAGGGTACATCGACGGACCGGATAGATTGGGACTTCTTTAAGATGATGTTTCCAGGGAAATATGTTGGAGTTAGTTACGTGGGCGCTCAGAGAAAAATGTTCTTGAATTTGGTTTATAGGGGTAAATTGGTAGCTGAGTACGAGGCAAAAATCCTACAGTTAAGTCGGTATGCCTGGGAAATAGTTGCGACCGATTATGAGCGATGTGTTCGGTTCGAGGATGGGCTATGGGACTAGTTGCGAGTGTTGATAGCTCCTCAGAGGGAGAGGGACTTTGCTATTTTAGTGGAAAGAGTAAAGATAACCGAGGAGGTAAAGCGAACTGAGAGGCAAAATAGGGATATAAACAAAGGCAGGAATAAGAGGATTTATGGACCATCGGGATCATCTGGGGGTTTTCAGGAAAGATTTAGGGTTGATGGGCCTGTTCGTACTGCAACGCCAGCTGTTGTTGGGTAATTTCAACAGTGTGCTCATTGTGAAAGGTCGCATGCAGGAGAGTGCTGGGAAAGAAATAAGGAGTGCTTCAAGTGTGGGTCAAAGGATCATCTGATAAAGAATTGTCCGTTAGATATAAGCAGGGCTTGGATGGTAGGTCAGAGGTATGTGCAGCCAGGAAGAGGTGGTCAATAGATGCCGAAAGGCCATGGTCCAAACCGAGGATAAAATGGTTTTGGTCAAGGTCGTGGAGCACTGGGTAGATGTGTTGGGGGTACTGAGGCGAGATAGCCCGAGTTGGTTTATGTAGCCAGACGTCGATAATAAAGTGATGCATTAGACGTTATAAAGGGTACGTTCCTCATTTTTGGTCTACCTTTTACTGCGTTAATTTATGTTGGGTCGACACATTCCTATGTTGCTAGTGTGGTGTCCGAAACTCTAAGTATGAATCCTGAAACTACTTCCAGGGAGATGACTGTACTTAGTCCTTTAGGACAATCGGTAGTGGTAAAAAACATTTTAGAAATGTGCCTTTAGAAGTTCAAGGGTTAGTTTTCCCAGCTAATTTGATGGAACTACCATTTAGGGAGTTTGATTTGATCTTAGGCATGGACTGGTTGGTAAGGTATCATGCCAATTTGGATTGTGCTACTAAGCTTATGGTGATAAGGACTCCTGAGAATGAAGAAATTTTGGCAATAGGCAAGAGGAGAGACTACTTATCCAATGTAGTGTCTGCTCTTAAGGCGGAAAGAATAGTGAGAAAAAGGTGCATGGCCTTTTTAACTTTTGTCAGTGCCTTAGATGTAAAGGAAGTGACCGTGGATGGGGTTGGAACAATAAAGGAATTTGTGGATGTCTTTCCTAAAGAGCTACCAGGGTTGCCTCCGGATCGTCAGGTGGAGTTTGGAATCGAGCTTCTACCAGGTACGGCTTCGGTGTCCATCGCCTCTTTTAGGATGGGGCTGAAGGAGCTGGTTGAATTTAAAGCCTAGATCCAAGAGCTGTTGGATCATGGTTTTATCTGACCCAGTGTGTCTCAATGAAGAGCACCGTTGTTATTTGTAAAGAAGAAAGATGGATCTATGCATATGTGCATTGATTACCACCAGTTGAATAAATTGACCATCAATGACAAGTACCCGTTGCCGAGGATAGATGATCTGTTTGATCAGCTTAAGGGGGCTTCAGTATTTTCGAAGATAGATTTGAGATCAGGATATCACCAGCTTAAGGTAAAGGAAGTAGATATTCATAAGACGACTTTCTGGACTCGCTACGGGCACTATGAATTTTTGGTAATGCCGTTTGGGTTGACAAACGCACCAGCCGCGTTCATGGATATGATGAATCAAGTTTTTCAACCCTATCTGGATCGGTTCATTGTAGTGTTCATAGACGACATTCTAGTATATTCTAAGACAGAAGACGAACATGATTCACATCTTCAGGTGGTTCTACAGATTTTGAGGGAGAAGAAATTGTACGCCAAATTTTGCAACTGTGAGTTTTGGTTAAAAGAAGTTACTTTTCTGGGTCATGTGGTATCTGCAGAAGGGATAAGAGTCGATCCTCGGAAGATTGAGGCGGTGCTGGACTAGAAACTACCTAAGTCTGTGGCAGAGATTCAAAGTTTCTTAGGATTGGCAGGTTACTACAGAAGGTTTGTCGATGGTTTTTCCTCAATTACGGCACCCTTAACTAAGTTGTTGAGGAAGGGGGTACCTTTTGTGTGGACTGACAAGCAGTAGGAAAGTTTCAAGAAGTTGAAAAAGATTTTGAGGAAGGCTCCGATTTTGATCCAGCCTGAGGTTGGAAAAGATTTCGTAATGTATTGCGATGCTTCTCACACGGAGTTAGGTTGTGTGCTAATGCAGAATGGGAAGGTGGTTGCCTATGCATCCCAACAATTAAGACTACATGAGAGTAACTATCCCACGCATGATCTGGAATTGGCTACAGTGGTTTTTGCTTTAAAGATTTGGAGACATTATTTGTATATAGAGAAGTCTGTTATCTACACTGATGACAAGAGTTTAAAATATCTGTTAACTCAGAAGGAGCTGAATCTAAGGCAACGAAGGTGGATTGAGCTATTGAAGGACTATGACTGCTCGATTGAATATCATCCGGTAAGGCAAATGTGGTGGCAGATGCGTTAAGCGGAAGGTAATATCAGAGTTGAGAGCGATGTTCGCCCACCTTAGTCTGTGCGACGACGAAAGTTTATTAGCGGAACTACAAGTGAAGCCGACATGGGTAAGTCAGGTTAAAGAGAAACAGTTATAGGATGATGTCTTGAGTGGTCAACTTCTACAAGTATAGGATGGTAGAGTAGAGGATTCCAGTTTGAACAACGATGGAGTTTTGTGTTTCCGCAGGAAGGTTTGCATGCCGAATGATGTGGAGTTGAGGCAGATGATTCTTCAAGAAGTGCATAGTAGCCCTTACGCTATGCATCTTAGAGGAAGTAAGTTGTATCGGGATCTATGTGAGTAGTTTTTGTGGCCAGGATTAAAGCAGGAAGTTACAGAATTTGTGGGAAAGTGTTTATCGTGTCAGCAGGCTAAAAGTGAACACCAGTTGCCTTCGGGGTTGTTGCAACCGATGAAGATTGCACTATGGAAATGGGAGAGGATCACTATGGACTTTGTTAGTGGGCTACCTCTTACGCCTACTAAGAAAGATTCGGTATGGGTAATTGTGGATCGGATGAAAAAATCTGCTCATTTCATACTTGTTCATGTCAACTATTCTCTGCAAAGATTGGCTAAGTTGTATGTGGAAGAAATTGTGAGGTTGTACGGGGTATCAGTGTTAATCATATCAATTAGAGACCCTAAATTTACGTCGCGGTTCTGGAAGGCGTTACATCAGGCTTTGGGCACAAGGCTAGACTTTAGCACAGCATTTCATCCGCAGATAGATGGCCAGTCTGAGAGAGTAATTCAGGTCTTGAAGGATATGTTGAGGGGGTGTGTCATTGATTTTAGGGGTAGTTGGGAAGAGTTCTTACCATTGGCGGAGTTCGCGTACAACAATAGCTACCAACCTAGTATTCAAATGGTGCCGTATGAAGCGTTGTATGGACGAAAGTGTCGCACTCCCACCTGTTGGACTGAATTAGGTGAACGCTATGTTTTAGGTCTGAAAATGGTTGCAGAAACAGAGGAGAAGGTTAAGTTAATTTGAACTCGGTTGAAGGAAGCATAAGACAGACAAAAATCATATGTAGATCTAAAGCGAAAGGAGATAAAGTTTGCAGTAGGTGATCGGGTCTTCTTGAATGTTTCACCATGGAAGAAGGTGATGAGATTTTGACGTAAGGGTAAGCTAAGTCCCAGGTTTATCGGGCCTTATTGGGTTTTGAAACGTGTGGGACCAGTAGCGTACCAGTTGGAGTTACCTTTAGAATTAAAACAGATGCATGATGTGTTCCACGTTTCGATGTTAAGACGTTACCGTTTGGATCCATCTCACGTTGTGCCAGTTGAGGAAGTTGAAGTAAGACCAGACTTGTCGTATGAGGAGGAACTGCTCCAAATCTTAGATCGAGGCATCAAGGTGCTAAGAAGGAAATCAGTTCCATTAGTCAAAGTTTTGTGGCGGAATCATGGTTTGGAAGAGGCGACGTGGGAGCAAAAGATGTGATGCAACACTAATACCCTCATCTCTTTTGATCAAGCAATTTCGAGGCTGAAATTTCTTTAAGGGAGTAGAATTGTAACATCCGGGATTTATGGGCTCTGTATTTACTTCGTATATATGTCTTTGGTATGCTTTGTATGTTATTTGATGTGTTTGGGGTCCCAGAAGGCTCGGGGTTAAGTCAGAACCTTGGCTAAGACTTTAATTTTTAGCACTGTAGGAGAGAGGCTGACTGAGGCAGGACTTAAGGATTGCTACTTGTGTTTGGTAACACATGAATTCAACTGGTAAAGTGGCTAGAAGGCACCATTTAAGAGGTAGGGAAGTGACGCCACAAGGAGTAGGGAAGGAGCAGGTTCGAGTTGCACTATTTACAATTTTGGAATTCTTTTTGGCGTCTAGAAGGGAAGATGTGGATTCGGCTATGAACCTTGAAAAAGGAGAGTGGTCAAATTTTCTTAAATGGTTGGACAAGAGTGAAAAGTGGAGGTTGAAGCTTTCAAACGGGTTTGAATGGGAGGGTGTGAGTGAAGTTAGGAGAAAGTTAAGGGATTTGGAGTGGGCTGGAGATGTTGGCCAAATGTGGGGTTTTAGAGGAGGGACTTTCGTTCATGTAGGGGGTGTGTGGGAGTGTTTCGATTTTAAGAGTGTTAGTGCCGAAAATTTTGAAAGGCTAGCTTAAGGTCTATTGAGCTCTCCTTTTTTTCATTTTGGTTGTGACGTATTTTTGGGGCAATTAGGTTCTTTTCTTGGAGTTGCTGAATTCCCTCAACCATTTCCTCTTCATCATAGTGTTTAGTAAGGTTGAAAACTATAGGGCACTCCTTTCCTTTCTATTTTCTTTCGTTTCTCCTCAGGTATTTTCCCTCTTACCGAATTCTCTTAGCATCCATTATTCTTATTTTCTTTGGTTTCTTCCCTCATTCACAAAAAGCCGAATTTCACTCCTCACTTTCTCTCTTAGCCAAACCTCTCAACCTCAACATCACTTCATTCTTTCTTTTGCTTGTTGTTCATCATAGCCGAATACAGCCCTCAAAACTCTTGTTTGAAACCTCTCTTCTTTTTGTCACTCAAGCCGAATGCTTACCCCATGTTTTGGTAAGTCTTCGATATTCTCTTTTATTTTCTTTTCCTTTCACTTTATGGCTGAATCTTTTCTCGTAAATCTTTTTTTTTTGAGTTTTGTCTTCATTCATCTTCCCTTACAGTCGAACCTCTAAGTATTGTTTCCTTTTTTGTTCCTAGAAGTAGCATCTCCCAAATCTGATCTTCTCTGCTTTGACATCTTGTGCCGAATCTTTGGAAGCATCTTTCGATTTCGGTAAGGGATCTTCTTCACTTTTCCATCTATTTTCTCTTTTTTTTCTATTGTGGGTTGGTTAATCAAAGATGATAGGGTGAGGTCTTGGTGATTTCATAGGTACTCGATCGACTTTCTAGTCCAAACCTTCCGATCTCTGAACTCTATCGACTTAGGTAAGGAATCGTTATATATCATTATTATTATTCAGCGTATATCCTTAGTTTCTCTAATTTGATGTTTTAACTCGGTCTTCTGACCAAGATAGTCTTATGGAATGCCAGCCGAGCAAAGGAGGGAGCTGGACACGTAGCCCCCCATAAATTCAAGAAGGGAGCAATTTTGGCAGTTCGGTATTGGCCACCGGGGTGTGGGCCAACTTCTGAAAAGGAAAAGCAGATCGCTGTGATTCCTACGAGTGAGGACGTCAGTGAGGTCGATAGTGCAGTGCTTCAGGTTTACAGGTGTGTAATTATCACACTATTTCCTTCACTTTATATATGTATGTGTAATGCTTGAAAGCAGAAAACATCGGCAGTGGTGATTAAACTAACCGTGTTGGGTAAACCGGGAAACCAGGTCAGTATATATTTTCATGCGTTATTGATGTTAGTGGATAACCTGATTGTGGGTGTATGTTAAGTATGATATATTTATATACTTCATATCATGTAACCTATTATTTATACAATGTTGCATGTGCATGGGATATTGGGATATAAATGATTTAAAGAGGAAGTGTATATAGGTGACTTTGTAACGATTGATGATGGCGTGGAGCCTCATTGTGGATTTGGTGATTTAATCACGTGTGGAAACAGTGGATAGACCACTTATGTGGACTTTGAGCAGTGTGTCTGTCAGCATGACTGCTAAAGAGGTGTGTAGCAGATGGAGGGTTGATTGTAGAAATCCCCACATGTGTGTATAAGGATGGACGTCTGGAGCAGTGTGTAGAGGTTGGTACTAGGTTGGGTTGGGCTATCATTCTTATTATTGGTGCATGATGTGATGATACAATAGTGGTTTGGGCCAAGCCCATTTGTGGAAACTTTGTGGACTGATTGCACACTGAGTCTAGTGACTCACTTTATTCTTAACAAATTGCAAGTAGCTCGTGATGCTTTGGACTGGGTTGGATCGTACTCGAAGTGGCCATGCGAGGGGTTATTTATTAAACTTAAATTTTTAATTTGGATTTAGTAATCGCTATTTTCTTTGGGATATTTTTATGATATAATAAGGCCACTTTAAATTTGGTAAACTTTGGATTCTCCTATCAAGTTGGTTTTCATTATTCATTAATCATGAAATGGTCACATGAAACCATTTTTTTTTTATATATATATATATACTAAAGTTTTTTGCAAACCTTCTTAAACACACTTTTATTGAAATGAAAGTTTTTTTTCCTTCTCGACGAATAGTGTCTGGATCTAAAGTTAACCATGTTAAAAAAAAAAATCATCTGATCACTAAGCTGGCTAAATACCATTTCCTTAAAATAGAGTTTCTCCTTCCAAATGCGTCATTAAATTTTGGCTTTACTAAATTGTTCCGTTTTATTTTTCAAACCTTATAGAACCTTTCAAACCGTTTTTTCCTAGTGACATTCTAGATCCGGTCGTGGTGTTTGGGCCGGGTTTGGGATGTTATATTCAAATATACACGTCTTCAAAAGTACCAAAAAGATTGTCGATAGTGTGATAGTGATGCTGACAATCCCCAGATCCGAGCTAGCCTTACTGACACTGTAAAATAGAGAAACAAATTATACAGTAAGCTTTCAAAAGTTTAGTAAGTTCGTAATATAATACATATTACTCAATAATACCACATCAATACATAATTAATCCATCACGTAGATAAATTGCACAATTAGGCTCATCATCAATCTCAACCATATGCTCCAATATCCATTCATTCATCATTTTAGGCTATTATCAACCACATAGATTGAAACATACCTTGATCAACACATAGTTACTCACCATTCATGCTACTCAATTGCTCGATATTACCTCTCGTTCAACCTTTGCTATTTCTTTGATTTATTCGCATACTTAGTGCCAATTTCAAAACTGAAACATAATCGTCACCGCACACTTAGAGACAATATGTTAAACCAAACTTATATCGAAATCGTACACAATGTGCCAATTCGGTAAGCTGAAGCTTCTATTTTTTCGCACACATAGTGCTAATCATCTCTGCCTCGTTTCTAATTTCGTACACTTAGTGCCCTCTAATTCAATTCCGCACATAGCATTTCAAATCTCATAATTATATATATATTTATTCGATTCACATCACATAGATATAGTTTACAACTAATATTGTATCCGAACTTACCACAGACATCGATATACCAAAACGATCGATTAATCGAGCACTTTGTCTTTACCTCGATCTTGATCCGAACCTCTCCTTTCTTGGTATATACACATTAAAATTCAATCCATTCAATCACCAATTCATTCAATTTAGTCCACACACACTTATTTGGGCATTTTACAAAATAGCCCTCACATTTTAACATCTCGACACTTTAGTCCCTATTTCACAAAATTATCAAATACACACAATTTCATATCACATATGCTTAGCCGAATTCTTCCCATTGCTAATACAAGCCCACATATTTCATTTATTCCATAAATTAGTCCTTCAAAGTATTATTATCACAATTTAGCCCTAATTAGCTAAATTCACCAAGGATTCAAGAACAAAACATGTTCATTAAACACATATCTTTCATTTAACACCAATACTCATCACAAAACTCACCATTTCATCAATGACACATCTCATAAACATCATCAACTCCTCAAGTTACAACATGTGCTTGATAGTACACTAAGCAACAATCTCAAAAACGTAAAAATTATCAAAAACCAAGTCAAAAACTTACCTCAATCAAGTTAAGCCCTAGCTGAAAATATCAAAGCTTTCTTCCTTCCTTTTCCTTCAAATTTTCGGCAAGAAAGATGAGAACATGGCTTCATTTTTCTTTTTATTTTAATTAATACATATTAATACAAACTTTACTATTTTACCCTTATTATAAAACATTATAACAAACATTATAATTTGTTATAAATGTCCATCCACCATCCACTAACTTAATATTGGATTAATTACATCATAAGGCCTCATCATTTAAAAGCCACATCAAATCAAGCACTTAACAATCAGCATAGAGCATTTTACACTTACTCATGCTACTAGGACTTCAAAAATATGTAGAATATCAAAAACAGAGCTAGAATACACTTATTAGCTAGCTTGAAAAGTTGAAGAGCCTTAACAATGGCTTCTCTCAAATTTTTAGCAGCCTTGGGGAAGAAGATGGATGAAAATTCTATCATCTTTTTCCCATTTTAATCATTTAATTGACTAATGACCAAAAAGCCCTTTGGTCCAACTTTCAAATTTCAACCCATTCATGCCCAATTTTGTCAAAAAATTAGAATTTTGGAAAATTACTATTTAAGGGAAAAAAGCTATTTCATACAAAAACTTCTAGAATACCACATTTTGTAACTTTTGCAATTTAGTCCTTTTGGACAATTTAATCACAATTTGACAAAATTGCATCATGAAACTTTCACACTAACATGCAAACACGGCATAGACCTCAAAAACTCATACATATACCTCGAATTTGTGGTCTCGCACCACTATTCCGACTAGGCCCTAAATCGAGATGTTACAACTCTCCCCCTTTAGAGATTTTTGCCCCCAAAAGTCTTACTAGTAAAGAGGTTTGGATGTTGCTCTCTCATAGCTGCTTCCATTTGCCACGTAGCCTCTTTCACACCATGTTTTTTCCACAACACTTTCACAAGGGCTATGTTCTTATTCCTCAACCTTTTCTCTTCTCAAGCCATAATCTTAATCGGCTCCTCTTCATAAGACATATCCGGTCTTATCACACTAAAGGAATCACATTCAAGGATCGGAGCGATATTTTCCACAACACATTATGAATCTTTTCTAATTCTAAGGGCTATACTAGTTCTTATTTCATCAATTATGGATCTTGGACTCAATTTTTTCGGACAAATCTCATGATCTTCTTCCATGGAGATACTTTCAAAAGTACTTTGTCACCCACATTAAACTCAATTTCTTTTCTTTTCAAATCTGCATACAACTTCTGTCGGTCCGAAGCAACTTTCAGACCATCATGGATCACATTCACTTCTCTTCAGTTTCTTTCACTAGGTCGACCCTAACGATTCTGTTCCCACTAAGCTCGGTCCAGTATAAAGGAGTCTGAAACTTACAACCATACAAGGCCTCATACGGAGCCATCCGTATACTCGACTGATAACTGTTGTTGTAATCAAATTCGACCAAAGGTAGATATTTCTCCCAACTACCTTCAAATTCTAACACATAGCATCGAAGCATATCTTCAAGAACTTAAATCACTCTTTCTGACTGACCATCAGTTTGCGGATGGAATGCACTATTGAAATTTAACCTCGTACCCATGGCTTCTTACAACTTCTTCAAAAACCTCAAAGTAAACCTCGGATCTCTATCCAATACTATAGACATAGGCACGCCATGCAATCTCACTATCTCTGCAACATACAATTCAGCTAACTTATCCAGTGAATAATTAACATGTACTGGAATAAAGTCACCAACTTCGTCAACCTATCCACAACAACCTACACAACATCTTTCTTTTTCGGAGTCCTTGGCAATCCCGTCTTAAAATCCATGGTAACCCGATCCCATTTCCATTAGGGAACCATCATTGGCTAAAGCAATCCCGAAGGCACTTGATGCTCAGCTTTCACTTGTTGAAAAATCAGATATTTTGCCACAAACTCTGAAATGTCTCTTTTCATACCCGGCCACCAATAAAACTTTCTCAAATCGTTGTACATTTTTATACTGCCCAGGTGCACTGACAAATAACCACTATGCGCCTCATGCAAAACTTTTCAGAATAACTCTTCATCTCTTGGTACACAAATTCTGTCATGGTACATCAAATAATCATACGGACCCACTCGGAAATCAAAATCACTTTCTGATCCACACTTAGCTCTTTTAGCTTGCATCTCACTGTCATTTCTTTGAGCCTTACTTATCTTTAGAACAAATAGTGGCTTAGCTCTCAACTCTGCTAAAATAGCACCATCATCAGACAATGCTAAGCTCGTGTTCATAACTCTTAGAGCACACAAGGATTTCCTACTCAGGGCATCCACAAACACACTAGCTTTTCCTAGATGATAATTAATGTCTAACTCATAGTCTTTCAACAATTCAAGCCAGCGCCTCTGTCACAAATTCAGATCCTTCTAATACATCAAATACTTCAAATTCTTGTGATCCGTAAAGATTCTACACTTTTCCCTATACAAGTAATGTCGCCAAATTTCTAACGTGAAAACAATCGCAACTAACTCCAAATCGTGAGTCGAATAATTCTTCTCTTGTGATTTTAATTGTCTAGAGGTGTAAGCCACTACTTTACCCTCTTGCACCAACACGTATCCGAGACCATTAAACGATGCATCACTATAAACCACGAACTCCTTTCCTGATTCTGGTTGAACCAAAATCGGTGCATCAGTCAACAATGTTTTCAACCTCTTAAAACTTTGTTGACATATCTCAGACCAATCAAACTTTACATCTTTATGTAACAGTTTCATCAACGGGGTAGTAATTACAGAAAATCCCTTTACGAAACGTTTGTAATATCCCGCTAAACCCAGAAAGCTTCTAACTTCTGATATGTTCTTCAGTTGTTTCCAATCCATAATAGCAGATATCTTACTTGGATCAACTCAGATACCATTACCCGACACAATGTGTCCTAGGAATCCAACCTCTCGGAGCCAAAACTCACTCTTGCTAAACTTAGCATACAACTGCTTATTTCTTAAAGTCTGTAAGACAATTCTCAAATTTCTTCATGACCGTTCTCATCCGAGAATAGATCAATATGTCGTAAATGAAGACAACCACAAACTTGTCCATATACGGTCTAAAGACATAGTTCATCGAATCCATGAAAATCGCAGGTGCATTAGTTAAACCAAACAACATGACCAGAAACTCGTAATGGCCATACCTTGTTCGAAATTCAGTTTTCAACACATCTTGCTCTTTCACTCTCAACTGATAATAGCCAGACCTCAAATCTATCTTGGAGAACACTAAAGCTCCCTTTAGTTGATCAAAAAGATCATCAATCCTTAGTAAAGGATACTTATTCTTCACCGTCACTTTGTTGAGTTGTCTGTAGTCTATGCACAATCTCATCGACCCATCTTTCTCCTTCACAAATAATACCAGAGCACCCCACGATAAGTAGCTCAGTCTCACAAAACCTTTATCCGTCAACTCTTGCAACTGAACCTTCAGTTCTTTCAACTCTACAGATGCCATCCTATACGGAGCAATTGAAATAGGTGTCGTTCCCGGAATTAGCTCAATCCCAAACTCGACCTCTCTCATAAGAGGTAATCTGGGTAACTCCTCCGGGAATACATTCGAATATTCACATACCACCGGCACTGATTCAATCTTCATCTTAGACTCTTGAGTATTCAATACAAACACGAGATAGGACTCATATCCCTTTCATAAGCATTTCTCGGCCATTAAGTAAGAAATAATCAATGGTAGACTATCCGATCCACCTAATTCAAACCGAACAACATCTCTACCCTTACATTTCAACTCGATAAACTTACTACCACAATTCACAAAGACACTATGTGTAGTCAACCAATCCATGCCAAGGATTAAATCAAACTCATCAAACGAAACAACATCAGGTTTGCAGGAAAACAATGACTCTTAACCATCAAAGGACAGTTCTTACACACCTTGTCCACAAACACATGCTTACCTAACGGGGTTGACACCTTAACCACAATATCCGTAGACTCAACGGTTATACTCAAACTAGATGCCAATCTCATACAAATATAGGAATGGGTAGAAACTAGGTCAAATAAAACAATAACAAAGGTGTCATAAAGAGAAAAAGTACCCATTATCACATCTAGGGAGGATGCCTCTTCACGAGCGCTAATGGCACACGTCCTAGCAGATGCCCAACCATTCGGTCTCACAGCAGAATCTCGTGACGCACCTCTACCACTAGTCCGCCCTCCCAAGTTCTTTGGTGGTCTACCCCTCGATGGTACATTGCTAGGTCTTATTTCTTGCTTTTCTTCCTTATCATCCCTCTCAGGGCAATTTCGGATAAAATGGTCAGGGGAACCACACTTATAACAGTTTTGACTGTTACCCCAACACTCTCTAGTGTGTTATCTACCACAACTTGGACACTCCGATTTGTTCTTCGGATTGCCTACACTTTCTATATAGGTGGCTTGGACTCTTGAACCCGAACGAGTGTTGCCTTCATCTCGAAGTGAATATCCAACTGATGTAGTGGTCTGAGGATTCACCTCCCTGGATCTCTTCGATTGAGCTTGGTAAGATTTGCCCATCAGCCATTTTCTTACATTAGAGCCTTATTCACAGCTCTCTTCTTTTCCTTACTCAGTTCTTCGTCCTTACTTGCCCTATCAACCAACACTACGAACTCTTTCAACTACAAAATACCAACCAGGAGTTTGATATCCTCATTCAGTCCATCTTCAAACCTTTTACATAAAATGACCTTCGTCGATACACATTCTTGAACGTATTTGCTAAGCCTAACAAACTCGCACTCATATTCTGCTACCTACATTCTCTCTTGTTTCAACTCAAGAAATTCTTTCCTTTTCCAATCGATAAATCACTGGCTTATATACTTCTTCTGGAACTCTTCCAAAAAGAAGTCCCACGTCACCCATTCTCTCGAGACTACTAACGTCAATGTCTTCCACCAATGGTATGCCGAGTCTCTTAGTAAAGATACGACACACTTTAGGCTCTCTTCGGGTGTACATAAGAGTTCATCGAACACCCTCATTGAGTTTCTAGCCAGAACTCTGCCTTCTCAGGGTCATCATCAAACATAGCCCTAAACTCCTCAGCCTTGTGTTTTCTAATCTTATCCACCGGGGGCTTCATCACTCTCACTGTTTCTATATCTTGAGGACCCATTAGAACTATTTGAGGTACAAAATGAGGTGGAGGAGGTTGAGCATTAGGGTTTGCTCGAACGTACTCCGAGTACCAGTTCCTCATCATCTGGAGAAAGGCTTTTCGAGCCTCGTCTCTTTGACCCCTATTCTCGGGTTCACTCTTTACAAGCGTGGTCACTTGCACGGGAGTTGGCACATTACTAGCTGCATCAACAGCAGCTGATTGATTGGGATCCATACACTTTATAAAACAAGTTTAAAATCATCAAAAGCCACCACACTATCATTTTACGCTTATGGCATGTAGAGCTAGACTCTTACACCCGCTATGGTAGTCGTAGAACCGACAAAACCATAGATTTGATACCACTAAATGTAACACTCTTTACCCATAATCCATGTCGAAATTGGGCCCGAGGCATTTTCGGATGAAAGCCATATGATCACCACTTAGGCTCATCGATTACTCTTAAGTCACCTCTACAACCTCAATCTCGACTTACTAGGCCTCACTCACACATGAAAGACTCTCGAGACCCTATCGAAAATAATTATGATTTTAAAAAATTTTCCACCTAAACAGGGACTACATGCCCGTGTAAGGTGAGACACGCCTGTCTAAGGTCACACACACCCATGCCCTCAACCCGTGCATGAAAACCCAGGCATTCTGCCAATGCCCCAAGGCTAGGGTACACGCCCGTGCTCACCACCCGTGGTGAACATTGACTACACCACATGACCTAAAGTCTAGACACACGCCCATGTGGTTAGCCCATGGCCTCTACTACTCGAATCTGTCTAAGAGACACGGCCAAGGCACACACCCATGGGCTGGACTTGTGTCACACATGGCCTAGACACATGCCTCTGTGTCTAACCACATGGACAAGAACAAAGCTAATTACCAAGTTCTTTTCACTCTTTAAGTTCTTACAACATATACTCAAACAACATGAAACACCCCAAACCCAGCCCACGAGCCTTGACCGGATCTGGTATGTTCCTCGGTGTAAACCGTTTCAAATTCTTTTGTTACTTATGAAAAACTTGTGTGTTTTGAAAGAAAGATTGTTTTGGGTTGGGCTTGAGTTGAAAATAAGTTTATTTCATTATTAAAATCCTTTACTTTAGGTGACAAAACATTTAGGCTTTGTTTTAAAATAAATTTACTTAATCCTTTAATAAATAAAAGTTTGTAAGCTTAATAAATAAAAGCAAAGTAAAGTAGTTCTACTATGGCCTTATTACGTCAAATAATTCCCAAAAATAAATAAATAAATTCAAAGTACTTAATGAAATAAAAATCCAAATTAAATAAATTCCTTGCTGTGCATGGCCACCTTTAAGCTCTTGCCGACCCGGTCCATTACTGATCGTTACCTGAAAAAAAATAACCCCACAAGGGGTGAGTCAAACAGACTCAATGTGTAACCAACACTAAAATTTAACAATTTAGGCATATGTTCACATATTACATGCATATTCATATAATGATATAGGAAATAATGATACAACCCGAACCCAAACCTATATGCCATCCGCTACACATCACCCGTACCATCCTCGCACACCGTGGGGACTACTAAGTCAACCCTCCACCCGCTACACACCATCGAAGCGGTCGTTGCGGTCGGCGTGCTCATCGCCTCTATAAAATTCGTGGTCTTAGGTCACCACATTCGAATATCGTGGTCTTAGGTCACCACATTCAGATATCGTGGTCTTAGGTCACCACATTCGATTATCGTGGTCTTAGGTCACCACATTCACTTCCCTTTTCATATAACCCATATGCCCCATATCATACATATCATGCATTAACATGCCAAATTCTTATTTCACATTCTTATAATGTCATATGTGTGTCGTAACAGATATTTAACATAATCCTAGTAGGAGTAGGAACGTGCATCGAGTACTTTGTACCATAGCATGGTACTTTAGCCATATTCACATTCTTATAAACATGCTCATATTAAATTCTAGCCATAAATCTTATTAAAAGATAGTGTGGGGTACACACCTGATTCGCTTTAGCAAGTTCACTCCAAATCCTGAAAAGCTTGATCTAATGCCTTAGATCTTAAATCTCTACATTTGATCAATCACTTAATACTTAGTAAAGAGCCATTTGACCATAAAACCAAATCCCACTAGGATTAGTACACTTAAATCCTTACCTTGCTACCGATTGATGTCTAATCAAATGCCAGAAACTTTGTATCCTTCTTTCTTGAAATCGACAATCACTAGATTACTTGAATAGATTAGTTTCGGCTTTTAAATATTAATGAAACACATCTATTTACTCAACAGGGCCTTGGTCGAATGCTATAGATACTTACCTTGTGGATTTTAAATCCCAAAACTCACCGAATAACTAGGAACACAAGGCCTATGGTGTGCCTTCGAAAAGAATTTCTCCTTCCTTGTAGTCGATACTTAGTAAATCCCAAAGATCTCTTCAAAGTTTGGCAACAAGATATTAATGGGGTTAGTCCTAGATTTCGCAAATCTTAAAAGAAAAGGATGAAACCGAATGAGATCTTACCTCATCAAGAATTGACAATGACTAAGTCAATCTCCTTTGAGATATTCGCTTTGAACTTGATGAAAATTCGACTAGAAGTACCCTATATATTCCGCTCTTGAAAGGAGTAATAAGGGTTATGGATTCGCTTCCACAAGGGTCACAAAAGAAAAGGGTATGGAGTATTAAAGGTAACAGCAATGGTGAAAATAGGGAATGGAAAGTTCATTAGAATGGATAAAAAGAAAAGAAGAAGAAGATGATAGCTTGGAGAGAAAAGAGTGCTTGAAAGAGAGGCAAAAGTATGAATGATATTCTATTATCCTTCTTCTAGCTTAGCCAAAATTACTAAGCTTAGAGTCCCTTACTTGGCCATCACTCCTCCCTTATTTTCCTCTTTATCTCTTTATTTAAATTACCAATAATAATAATAGTCCATCATTATCTATCTATTTAGCCGAATTTTAAAGAGAATTAAACTCTTCCCCAAGTGCCTTGGTGCCGTCCAACTCCCTTGCTCCTTGCAGCAAAATAAAACTCTTTTATTTGCTTCCCACGTAACTCGAACCTAGGCTCCTTCCCCCTTGATTGGGGCGTCACTTATTGGGCTTTAAGTGGTGCCTCCTAGCCACTTCTCCAAGCCCGTTCTTGTGTCAAATTTCTTCTATTAATTTTCTTAAGACCACCTTGCCTTAGTTTCCTCTTTTAAACTTAACATTTCTAAAACATTTCCTTACATTTCCAAGTTTCCAAAAATGTTCACTTTCCTCTTTTAAACTTAACATTTCCAAGTTTCCAAAAATGTTCACTTTCCTCTTTTAAACTTAACATTTCCAAGTTTCCAAAAATGTTCACTTTCCTCTTATCATTTCCAAGTTTCCAAAAATGTTCAACATACATTCATAACACATAAAACATGCCATTTCGTATAATTAACTCAAAAATGCATAGGCCCATTTTCAGGGTGTTACACAACACATCCGTAATCAACTCAAATTCAACCACAATCTTACACGGATAACTACAATTTTTTTCATATAATAAAGCACCAAAAACTATGGCATTATACAAAATATATTATCCATCTACAGGCTAACACATCTTAGCCATTTACAACAAAATTCACTAACTTGTCTAGCCCTTATACATACCATATACAAAACATTTAGTCTAGTCTACCGAAATGATCTGATAGTGTAGGCGATCTTCCGATTAATCCACGTATCTCGATTCAACCCTCTTTCTCTATAAGACAAGGGAAAGAAAAGGAGTAAGCCTTGAGCTTAGTAAGTTTACACATAAACAATTTAAACATTCTAGTATAAACTAAACAACAATTAGCATTATACTACCAAATCAATTCACATCCACAATTATGCTTACTCTTTCTATCCCTTACCACATTTCCAAAACATTATGGGTCACATACTGATAATCATTGACATGCACCCCTGCACTCAATACCACATTTACTCGAAAATACAACACATCATTTATTACACTAATACATCCACACAGCTAAATTACTCGGTGGTTTTGCACTCAGCCCACCACAATCAGGTAATAAGGTAGTATCGCACATAGCCTACCAAGAGGTACTCATAGCGGTTTCGCACATAGCCCACTAAATAATATACTTAACTATGGTATCGTACACAGCCCATGGTTGTTAAGTATTAAGGTGGTATCATACTTAGCACACCATCAAATATTATCACTACTCATCCATATATTTACTTACTCATTCATTCATGATATCTACCACATTCATTCCATTTGAACCACATAGGTTCTCAATCATTGTCATTCATTTTCATTCATGCTATACACTAGCTAGCATTAAGAATGTATAAGTAGAATGCATTTATTACGCATAAACTTACCTCGGTACTAAAAAAGTATAAAGATGTGCAATTTAGTCCACCACATTGCCCTTGCCTCGATTTCAATCTGGGCTTCGTTTTCTTGATCTATAATGACAAATCAACTCATTCAATAAACACATTGACTAAATTGACCATTATCTCATACTTAAGCAAAATTACCATTTTGCCTCTAAACTTTCTCATATTTACACATTTGGCCCAAGGCTCGTAAAGTGATTTTCGTTCAACTTTCTAGCCTTTCATGCATAGCCGAATCATTTACTCAACTAAAGCAATCATCAATTCTTACTAAATCCCACATGTATGATCAATCTCAAAACTTTCACAAACTAGTCATTGCATGCATTTTTCATGGAATTCTCTTACCAAAAGATGTTTCTACTACATCAAGCTTTCATATTCTTCCATAAAACATCAAAATACATGCATGTCATACATGGGTATATTTTTTTTAACATCCACCTTAGCTCAACATTTAGCTAAAAATAGCTTACTCATGCTACTAGGACTTCAAAAATATGAAGAATATCAAAAACGGAGCTAGAATACACTTACTAGTTAGCTTGAAAAGTTGAAGAGCCCTAACAATGAAAATTCTATCATCTTTTTTCCCATTTTAATCATTTAATTGAGAAATGACCAAAGTGCCCTTTTGTCCAACTTTCGAATTTTAACCCATTCATGCCCAATTTTATCCAAAAATTAGAGTTTGAAAAAATTACTATTTAAGGACCTCTAATTGATATTCAAAAGCTATTTCATACAAATAACTTCTAGAATAACATATTTTGCAACTTTTGCAATTTAGTCCTTTTGGACAATTCAATCACAAATTGACAAAATTGCTTCATGAAAGTTCACACTAACAAGCAAACATGGCATAGACCTCAAAAACTCATACATATACCTCGGATTTAAGGTCTCACACCACTATTTTGTCTAGGCCCTAAATCGAGATGTTACAATTTACACCTTTTTAAACCAAATAAACACATTATAGAGAATAAGTCATCTAGTCATATATCTCTTTTTCATATGAATCCCATTTCAACATTTATACCCAAATTCACCTTTCATTCATAAAGTATCTGACAATTTCATATATGCCACTTTATAAGCCACAACTTGTTCATTTGTTCATGTTTTATTTTCACATATTCACATTTCATTTGCATATACATCATATAATATTCTTTACACATATATATACTTACCTTTTATTATCAAATATTGCATACATATCAACGTACCTGAATCGTAATGTCATTCACTTATTCACTTATTTCTCAGAACGCCCGTTGAATAATTTAGAATCAATAGGATACCCAGATAACTCAAAAGCTTGTACAATGCCAACTTCCCTGACGTGGTCTTACATGTAATTAAATATCGATGCCACTGTCCCAAATAGGGTCTTACACGAAGTCATATACGATGCCAATGTCCCAGATATGGTCTTACACGTAAATCTCAAATCGATGCCAACATCCCAGATGTGGTCTTACTCGATAACACATATCAAAATCCTATGTCATGACATACGTGTAACACCCCTAACCCGAAATCGTCGCTGAAATAGGGTTAAAAGGCATTATCGAACAATCGAAACATTTCACATCCATTTCATGACACAAAGTCAATCATCAATACAGCACATTCAAATACAAGCATATAGTCCCTTATCGAGGTCTACGAGACCTTAAGCACATGTTAGAAAGGGATTGGGACTAAACCAAGCACTTACGAAAGTTTTCAGAAATTTAAACATATTGCAACACTACGAGGCCACACGTCCGTTCAATCAGATCATGTGCCCCACACTGCTAGCAGAAATGCCCATGTGTCCAGGCCGTGCCAAAATAGAGCATATATACTGATCTTTTCCCATGGTCACTAGGCCCACCTGTTTGCCATGGTCGTGTGAAATTAAGATAGGTACTGACTTGGTCACACTGCCACTAGGCACGCCCGTGTGCCTCGACCGTGTAATCTGCCCAGGCACACTTCGAAGTGGCCATTGAGCCACACGGAAGAGACACACGCCCGTGTCCTTTGTCCTGTATGAGAAATAGGCCATTTGCAAGGCTAATTTGCCACCCACATAAGGGTCATCTCTACTAGCACAAATCTCATGTATCTTTCCATGTATAAATAGCAACCAAAAACACATAAAAATAATCATCATAACAACCCAATTCAATCTCATTTCTATCATACCATCTTATATGATAAATAGCTTAACCAATTCACATGTAAAACCAAGCATAAACCATCCACAATTTCACTATATCACTATGGCATCAATCCATCAATAAGCTTACCATTCATATGACTATTTCATTGCCATCAAATTATCCAAAAACATACTTCATATACTATAATCATTCATGCATATTACCAACATTTATCTAGCCACATCACATGGCTATTTACACATCTCAAACATGTTTCAAAACAACTAGCTTATACATGTCATATTCAAATATACACGTCTTCAAAAGTACCAAAATAGATTGTCGATAGTGAGATAGTGATGTTAACGATCCCTGGATCCGAGCTAGCCTTACTGACACTATAAAACAGAGAAACAAATCATACAGTAAGCTTTCAAAATCTTAATAAGCTCGTAATATAATACATATTACCCAATAATACCACATCAATACATAATTAAACCATCACATAGATAAATTGCACAATTAGGCTCATCATCAATCTCAACATATGCTCCAATATCTATTCATTCATCTTTTAAGGCTATTACCAACCACATATATTCTAACATACCCTGGTCAACACATAGTTACTCACCATTCATGCTACTCAATTGCTCAATATTACCTCTCATTTAACCCTTTCTATTTCTTTGATTTATTTGTAAACTTAGTGCCAACTTCATAACTGAAACATAATCATTACTGCACACTTAGTGCCAATATGTTAAACCGAACTTATATCGATATCACATACACAATGCCAATTTGATAAGCTGAAGCTTCTATCATTTTGCACACACAGTGCTAATCATCTCTTTCTCGTTTCTAATTTCGCACACCTAGTGCCATCTAATTCAATTCCGCACATAGCATTTCAAATTTCACAATTATATATATATTTATTCGATTCACATCACCTAAATATAGTTTACAACTAGTATTATATCCGAACATACCTCAGACATCAATATACCGAAATGATCGAATAATCGAGCACCTTGTCTTTCCTCAATCTTGATCTGAACCTCTCCTTTCTTGGTCCATTCACATTCAAATTCAATCCATTCAATCACCAATTCATTCAATTTAGTCCACACACACTTATTTAGGGAATTTTACAAAATAGCCCTCACATTTTCACATTTCAACACTTTAGTCCCTATTTCATAAAATTATCAAATACATGCAATTTCATATCACATATGCTTAGCCGAATTATTCCCATGCTAATACAAGTCCACCCATTTCATTTATTCCACAATTTAGTCCTTCAAAGTATTATTATCACAACTTAGCCCTAATAAGCTAAATTCACCAAGTATTCAAGAACAAAACATGTTCATGAAACACATATCTTTCATTTAACACCAATTGTTCAAATTACAACATGGGCTTGATAGTAGACTAAGCAACAATCTCAAAAACGTAAAAATTATCAAAAACCAAGTCAAAAACTTACCTTAATAAAGCTAAGCACTAGCCAGAAATATAAAACCTTTTTCCTTCCTTTTTCTTCGAATTTTCATCAAGAAAGATGAGAAGATGGCTTCATCTTTCTTTTTGTTTTAATTAATACATATTAATACAAACTTTACCATTTTACCCTTATTATAAAACATTATAACAACATTATAATTGGTTATAAATGTCCATCCACCATCCACTAACTTAATATTGGCTTAATTGCATCATAAGGCCTCCACATTTAAAAGCCACATCAAAACAAGCACTTAACAATTAGCACATAACAATTTACACTTTATGCGATTACGTCCTTTTTCATAATTCAACACACAGTTGATAAAATTTTCACATGAAACTTTTACACAGGCTCAATCACACATTATAAACATCAAAAATAATTTTAAATTATTTCTCCGACCTCGGATTTATGGTCTCAAAACCACTGTTCCGACTAGGGTCTAAATCGGGCTATTACAATACATATCCTAACTATTCCTATGGTTCATACGAGGCTTTCAGATGTCATCACATTGTTGATGCTTTCTCATATTCATATAATCAGATTCTCGAACAATTCAATATCATAATATATATATTACTCAGTATACATACATTTGCACTACCATTTGGAATTGAATTAATCCATACAAATAATATACATTTATAACATGATTTTGCAAGGTCTATTAAAATACGAACTTACCTCGTTCGCTGTAACAACGAATTAGGTCAACTATTCGATACTTTGATTTTCCTTTGATCTAGATCCGAATTCCATTTTCTCAATCTAGATAATATCAAAAGTAACTAATTTATTCAACAATTCATTCAATTTCATCCAAGACACATAAATTGGCATTTTGCACTTTAGCCTATAAAATTTCACATTTACGCACTTTAGTCCTTATTACACAAATACACAAAATTCACAAAATTACTTAAATACCGATGAGAGCCAAATTCTCTTTATAACTAAAACAAACCATATTTTTCAATTATTTCATATTTCAACCTCATATTTTTAGATTTCATAAATTAGTCCAAATTTGACATTTTCACTTAAAATCTCTTTATCAAACATGATAACCAAACATCAAAGATTTATTTTCTATCATCAAACTACAAATTCATCACACTATCAACAATGGCAAATTTCAATTTCATCGTCAATTCCGAAAATTAAAGCACATGCTAGCACTCGAAGCAACGATCACAAAAATGTAAAAAATATTAAAAATTGAACAAAAACGGGCTTACCAATAAGCTAAGAAGCTTGGTCGAATGCTTGAAGCTTCCATGGCTATTCATCTTTCTCATTTTTGGTGGATGATAATGAATAGAAAGATGAAATTTGGCTTTATTATATTTTATTATCATTATTTATATTTTTACTAAATTAACCTTTAAAATAAATCACATTTACACAAATGCCAAACCAAATATCATCCACTAACTCACAATTGGATTAATTATCACATAAGGACCTTTCCTTTTGTAACACCCCTAACTCGAATCCGTCACCGGATTAGGGCTAAAGGCGTTACCAAACAAATCAAAAACTTTATCAGATATTTCATAAAACTATTCATCAATCGCAATCAAAGTGTCCCTTTTTAATGGTCAACGTAACATTAATCATGCTTTAGGATAGGGTCGGGACTAAACCAAACACATACTAAAATTCTCAAAATTTTAAAACTTTTCTAAGTTACAGAGGTCACACGCCCGTGTGGGCAGGCCGTGTGCCTCCCACGGCTACTAGACATACACATGTGTCATGGCCGTGCCAAAACAGAGCATGTATACTGACTTATCCACACGGCCACCAGACACGCCAGTGTGCCATGGCCATGTAACATTAGGCTAGCTACTGACTTATTCACACGGCCACCAGGCACGCTCGTGTATACAAAATAGGCTATTTGTAAAGCCAAAATGCCACCCACACTAAGGTCAACCATACAAGCAATATACCAATTCATTTCATGTACAATTTTCACAACTAAAACACATATACATTCAAGCATGATTCATCCATAAATACCTATCATATAATCATTTTACCACCATCAAGCCATATCAAAACTTGCATTATATATCATAATCTCCCATGCATATTACCAACATTTATCTAGCCAAATCACATGGCTATTTACATCTCAAATATATACCAAATGACTAGCCTATACATGCCATATTTAATATATACATTTCCAAAAGGTACCAAATTGAGTTTAGGTAGTGTGATGATGATCCTCGACGGTTCCAAGCCTTCAGTAGCTTTGATGATCTATAAAATAGAATAAACACACACAAAGTAAGCTGTCCAAAAGCTTAGTAAGCCATATACAAATAAACTTAACATATAAGCATTCAAAACGTATAATCAATATGGATTCACTATTAGCTCAATCGCATAGCCATAATTCCTCCAGGCACATTCACTTAGCCATGCATCTTTCAATCATGCATATCACTATATATTTTATTGCATCATAGATTGTCCATTCATGTAACACAATCTACTTTCTCTTATTCAAATACATAACTCATCTAGGTAAGTGTGTGAATATACTTACCTTTTTATACGCACAATGTGTACATATCAAATATGCCTAAAGCGGATATCCAAATCACATAGTCGTTGTTTCTCAGACTTGCCCGTTGAACAATTAGAAATCTAATAGGATACCCAGAATGGTCAGAATAGTCATACAATGCCAACGTCTCAGACGTGGTCTTACATGTTTCTAGATATTGATGCCACTGTCCCAGACAGGGTCTTAAATGAATCAAATACGATGCCAATGTCCCAGACATGGTCTTACACGTAAATCACATATCGATGCCAACATCCCGGATGTGGTCTTACATGAAATCTCGAATCAATGCCAACGTCCTAGACGTGGTCTTACATGATATCACGTAATAGACACCTATGTCATGACATATGCTTTCCTATCTATTCCTAGGCTCATACGGGACTTCTCAAACTTTAACATATTATCGATTTATTCATAAACTCAGATTTCACATACATCCCATCTCAATGGATATTCATTGCAATTCAAATCAATATGTACACAAATAATTCAATTCAAATACATTTATTTGTATATCGACTTACCTCGAGTTCGTTTTAACAGAAACCGATACGGCTACTCTATTACTTTTGATTTCCCACGATCTAAGTTCGTTTTCTTGGTTTTGATCTATGCATATTCAAATTTAACCCTTTTATTCACTAATTCATCCAATTCAATCCAAATATACATATTTAGGGCATTATACAATTTAGTCCTCACATTTTCACATTTGAAAATTGTAGTCCCTATTTCACAAAATCACAAAATTCACAAAATTTGCTTTTACCCATGCATGGCCGAATACACACCATACTCATATCAATCCATACATTTCATTTATTTCACAATTTAGTTCTCCAAAATATTATTCTCTCAATTAAGCCCTAATTAGCTATATTCACCAAAAATTCAAGAACAAAACATGTTCATTAAACACATATCTTTCATTTAACACCATTACTCATCATAAAATTCACCATTTCATCAATGGCACATCTCATAAACATCATAAATTCTTCAAATTACAATATGGGCTTGATAGTAGACTAAGCAACAATCTCAAAAACATAAAAATCATCAAAAACCAAAGTCAAAACATACCTTAATTTAACCACAAGCTAGCTGAATATTTGAAGGATTCAAACCCTTTCTTTTCTTTATGAATTTCAGTGGTGGATGAATAGAAATGGCCATTTTAATGGTTTATTTTGTTATAAAATAACTTAATAACCAATTTCCAAATTTAACCTTCAAAACAAAATATATAAAACATATTATATAAGGTCATTATTGACCATTACCATCCACTAACTCCACTTATGGCCAAATTGCTACATAAGGCCTCCTTATTTAAAAGCTGCAACAACTAGACACTTTTACAAATATCATACCAAGTTTGCATTTAATGCAATTTAGTCCTTTTCTCAAATTATACACATAAACGAATAAATTAACTCATAGAAATTTCACACATACAAATTCATATATCAGATGCACGAAAAATAATATTAAAAATATTTCACTGACTTGGATTTGTGGTTTCAAAACCACTGTTCTGACTATGGTCTGAATCGGACTATTACAATTCTCCCCCCTTAGGGATTTTCGTCCTCAAAAATCTTACCGTTAAATAGATTTAGATATTGCTATCTTATTGAATCTTCAAGCTCTTACGTAGCCTCTTCTATCCCGTGTCGATACCACAACACTTTCACTAACGGAATTTTATTGTTTCTCATTTCTTTCACTTCACGAGCTAGGACACGGATTGGTTCTTCCTTAAAAGTCATATCAGATCATATTTCAATTTCAGATGGAGATATCACATGTGATGGATTGGATCAGTATACACGGAGCATCGAAACAATGAATACATTATTTATTTTTGCTAACTTAGAGGGTAACAATAATCTATACGAAACTGGCCGAACACCCTCGATGATCTCATATGGTTCGATGAACCTCAGACTCAACTTGCCTTTATGTCCGAATCGGAGTACTTTCTTCCATGGAGACACTTTTAAGAAAACTGTCACCGATTTCAAATTCAATCTCTTTCGTTTCAAGTCTGCATAGGACTTCTGACGCTCGGATGCTGCTTTCAGACTGTCATGTATTACTTTCACATTCTATTTAGTTACTTTTATCAGATCAACCCAAGTATCTTATTTTCACTGAGCTCGGTCCAATACGGAGGTGTTCGACATTCACGTCCATACAAAGCTTCATAACGTTCCATTTTAATGCTCGACTAAAAACTATTGTTATATGTAAATTCAATCAGTGGTAAGTACTGTTCCCACGAACCATTAAACTCAAGGATGCAACATCTCAACATGTCTTCGAGAATCTAAATAATTCGCTCAGACTGACCATCCATCTACGAGTGAAAAGTAGTACTGAAATGCAATTTCGTACCTAAAGCTTCTTGCAATTTCTTCCAGAATTGTGATGTAAACCTCGGATCTCTATCTGAAACAATGGATAGTGGCACCCCATGTAATCTCACAATATCATAAATATAAAGCTCAAGTAATCTATCAAGTGAGTAATCAGATCGTACCGGAATAAAATAGGCAGATTTCATCAATAGATCAACTACAACCTAAATCACATCTTTCTTTCTCGGAGTCAGAGGTAATCCCAAAACAAAATCCATTATTACTCTATCCCAATTCCACTTGGGAATCAGAATCAATTGTAACAAACCAGATGGAACCTGATGTTCAGCCTTAACTTGCTGACAGATTAAACAATTCGACACAAAGTCAGAGATATCTCGTTTCATCCCAGACCACCAATAATTTTGCTTCAAATCATGATACATATTCATACTACCTGAATGAACAGATAGTCAACTATTTTGTGCTTCACTCAAAATTAACTAAATCAAGGCTTATCAGAACACATAATCAATCTCAAAATTTCAAGCAATCATCAACATCAACTCAAAATTCAAAATCAATGTTTAACCCACACCGAGTTCGTTTTGCTAACATTCCATTATCAACTTTATGAGCATCACATATTTGTTGTAAAAATAATAGTTTTGCTTTCAATTCAGCTACCACTAAACTATCATCAGATAGATCTAATTGAGCATTCATAGCATGTAATGCAAACAATGATTTCTGACTCAATGCATTGGGAATGACATTTGCTTTACCTGGATGATAATCTATCACGAGCTCATAGTCTTTTAACAACTCTAACCATCTTCTCTATCGCAAATTCAAACCTTTTTGAGTCATCAGATATTTTAGACTTCTATGATCTGAAAATACATGAC
This sequence comes from Gossypium rotundifolium, assembly GCA_025506655.1. Lineage (NCBI taxonomy): Eukaryota > Viridiplantae > Streptophyta > Magnoliopsida > Malvales > Malvaceae > Gossypium > Gossypium rotundifolium. Next base: position 67,507,989 of record CP106725.1, read on the forward strand.
ATTTCTCACCGAACAAATAATGTCACCAATATTTAATGCGAACACAATTGTAGCTAGCTCAAGGTCGCGTGTCAAATAGTTCTTCTCATGCGGCTTCAATTGTTTTGAGGCATAACTATAACTTTTCCTTCTTGTATCGGTATGCATCCCAGACCATTGAATGAAGCATCACTGTAAATTACAAACTCTTTGCCTGATTCTGGCTATACTAAAATCAAAGCTTTAGTCAATAGAGTTTTCAATCGATCAAAACTTTTCTAACATTTATCGGACCATTCATATCTCACATCTTTCTAAAGTAATCTAGTTAACGGAGTAGCTATCTTCGAAAATCCTTTTATAAATCTTCGGTAATAACCAACAAGTCCCAGAAAACTATGGACTTTAGATACATTCTTTGGAGGCTTCCATTCCAAAATAGCAGAAATCTTGCTCGAATCAACTCGTATTCCTGTCACTAACACAATATGCCTTAGAAAACTAACTTCACGTAACCAGAATTCACATTTACTGAATTTCGCATTCAAATTTTTTTCTCTCAGAGTTAGCAACACAATTCTCAAATGTTCAGCATGTTAAGTTTCATCTAGAGAATAAATCAAAATGTCATCAATGAAAACAACAATAAATCGATCTAGATATGGTCTAAAAATCCTGTTCATCTGATCCACAAAAATAGTAGGAGCAGTCGTTAGTCTAAAATGCATAACAAAAAACTCATAATGCCAGTACCTCAATCTAGAAGCAGTTTTAAAATGTTTGAATCTTTCACTCTCAATTGGTAGTAAACCTATCTCAGATCTATATTTGAAAACACAGTGGCTCCTTGTTAGCTGATCAAACAAATCGTCAATTCTGGGTAACGAATATTTATTCTTTATGGTCACTTTGTTGAACTAGTGATAATCAATTTACATTCTCATCGTGTCGTCTTTCTTTTTTACAAATAAAACATGAGCATCCCAAGGTGAGAAACTCAGCCTGGCGAATCCTCTATCAGTCAACTCTTGCGGCTGTGGTTTTAACTCTTTCAACTCTGTTGGTGCCATTCTATATGGAACTATCGAAATAGGAGTTGTACCAAGCAACAGATGAATATCAGATTCAACTTCACGTATCAGAGGCAATCCCAACAATTCTTCAAGGAATACATCAGAAAACTCACAAACAACTAACACTGATTCAACTTTCTTTTCAAACACTTTCAAATCAACCACATAAGCAGAATATACCTCATATCTCTTTTTCACATATCTTTGAGCTTTCAAAATAGATATCACATCAGGCAATCCGTTCAAATCATTAGACTCAACCCAAACTATTTCATCATTCGGATATCTCAAATCAATAGTCTTTCTTTTACAATTTGCAATAGCATCATGTAATGTCAGTGTAACACCCCAAACCCGACCCAAAACACTATGGCCGAATACAGAATACTACGAGAAAACCTTAGGTTGAAAAATGACTAAGTGATGATAAAACTTGCATGTAGCGGTGTTAAAGTCGACATGAAAACAATTTGAAGTTCAAGTTTAATTGAAAATGGGTCCTTTTAAAATCTTTTAAAGAATCCAAGTGATTACGAGAATCTCAGTTAGAAAACCTTAAATAAGTTTTTAAAGTAATAAAAGTGTCACCATTTGAAATTTCGTTTGTAACTACTGATCCATGACTAGTCTAGCATAAACCATAATGAAAACCCAAAATAGTTAAATGGCCTTATTACATCAAACAACCCAAATAAACTGAAATTAAAAACAATGTCTCTGAATATGGAAACTGCATCTGCATGGCCATCTCAAATCCCATCCAAGCCCGGTCCAACATCACAAATCACCTGCATCGTTTGGTAAAAATTTGGGTGAGTCAACCGACTCAGTGTGTAATTAGTCCACAGATTTCCACGTGTAGGCTTAGCCCAAAACCACACCAATCCACATAACAGAGAATAATGCAAAATGCACCCAACCCAACCTAGGGTCCATCCTCTACACACCCCTGTATCCAACCACCACACACCAGGGGATTACTAAATCGACCCTCCAACCTCTACACACCAATTCGGCAAGCCATGCCATCCACCAAGTGGTCGAGCCACTGATCCACATGATCAAGTCACAATATAATCCACAATGTGACCGTAGTCAACGTCAATCCACGATGAGGCACATAGCCATCACCAACCACGATATGGCACAAAGCCGATATCAACCATGATAAGGCACTGAGCCGATCATCAATCCATGTGAGGCTCGTAGCCATCACTAAACCACGTACATAAATGTACACCCTATCCTTCTTTCATATATACAAATCCCGCCCAATGCTTATGCAACATATGATAGTGTTGTGATGAAATAATGCATGAACATATTAATCAAACATACAACACATATATACAACAATAACCACAAATTTTTCGACATTTAGCACTGACCTGATTATCGATATACCAACTAAGGGTATCCATCTCATTATTGCCACTGCACTAATCATCACACTTATAACACATAGAATATTTTATACATACTCGGGAAATTGCATAATAATCACACACCATTTTGGCACAGTCGACTGGATCTCGAAACCCAAAGAATAAACGATTTGCACTTGAACTTGCCAAAATCCTCCTACACAACCTTATGTTAGATTCGGCTCAACCCAAAAGAACACATGAAATGGCCTTCAGCCTAACGACATTCACGGCTTACCTTGATCACTCAAATCCCGAAAGATCTCCACTCCTTTAACGTTAGCCTACAGAAATCCCGATAACACTTTTTATGGATTCAGCCATAATAGAGAAAATGAAGTTAGTCTTCCGATTTGATATCTTAATGGAAAATAGTTGAGACTCATCTATAAAGAACCCTATTACCACAATACTCGAAACCGATTCGATGCTTGATGGAAGATGAGTGTCGACACCTCCCCCTTTTCAGGCTCTAGTAGATTCGGCCACAGAGAACAAAAGAGATTAGAGTTTTGCTTTTCAACAGTCAGAGGAAAAATAAGGAAAAAAATCAATCGAGAAGAGAGTCTTACCAAAAATAATGACCAAAACGTAAATGGTCACTAAACTCCAAGAAATCGACAAAAAACACTTGAAGTAGAGAAATCAGTTTAAATGATAAAGGTAATAGGCTTCAGATCTAGTGAATAAATCGACAGGGGGTAGAGGTACAATCGGTTTTGGCTAAAGGATGAAAAGGGAGAATGTGAAACTTGAAGAGGTGTTGCGGCAAGAGGGGATTGAGAGAGATTTCGGTCTAGGGATGAGTGAAGTGAAGAAGAAAAATGGAGAGGAGAGTGATCTTAATGGTCTCTTGAAGTTTCGGCCAAGGTGAACAAGGGAAGAAGAGAGGCAATTTTGGTGTGGTTAGTGTATGGAAAGAAAAGAGTAAAAGCTTGAAGAGAAGGGCTGAATTTCGGCAAAAGAAAAGCACACAAACCCCTTAACAAAATTCAGCTACTTCCCCTCTACCTACATGACCAAAAATGCCATCACCAAAAGCCCCACTGCCGACCAACTCTCACCCCTTAGAGTCCCACATTCGGCCACTGCTTCTCTCACTCTCTTATCCCTTGTTCCCCTCCTACTTTGTCGAATCTTCAAGCTCTCCAACCCAATCTATACCTCACCCTTTTTAGAGTCCAAATGCCATCCAACTCTCCCTCTTCCTTGACGTAAAAAGCAACCTAAATTGCTATCCTCGCAGCTCGAACCTCCTTCCCCTTGACACCTCTTGTTGACGCAACCTCCCCTGCACCTGAAGTAGCGTCCCATGCCACTTCACCACCTCACTCCTTATGTCAGAAGTCCCACACTAATGTCCTTAAGGCTTAGCTCCCCTAGCTTCCCCTAGCTCAGGTTAGAACAAAATTTTCCTATGACCTCTACCAAAGCCCAAGGTTTCCCAAAACCCCCAAACACTTCCAATCAACGTGCAGAGCGTATTAACATACAAATACAAATTAAAATATGCACAACCCCTGAACCATGGATATTACAGTCAATCAGTCTATACCCAGAATAATATCAAACTCATCAAATGGTAATAACTTTAGATTAGCAAAAAAATAAATATCTCGAAACATTAACGGACAGTTCTTGCATACTTTGTCAACCAGGACACTTTTACCTAAGGGGTTCGATACTTTTATAACAAACTCAGTAGACTTTACAGGCAAAGCCTTACTGTATACTAAGTTCATACATATACATGAGTGTGTAAAACCAGGGTCTATCAATGCAATCACAGAAGTATCATAAAGTGTAAATGTACCCGTTATAACATCTAGAGATTAAGCTCTCTCCCGAGCTCAGATAGTATATGCTCTGGCAAGTGCTTTAGTTTCGAATCTCGTAATAGTATCTCTCGTAATTATCTAACTACCATTGACATTTCTTACATTTTAGGAAGGGCTACCTCTCACTAGAGCACTATCAGATCTCAAATTCTGGGTAGTCTCTTGGTCAACAGACTCTGGAGAGTCACAGATGAAATGATCTAATGATCCACATTTGGAGCAAGCTTGTTCATTTAATCTACAACTTCCTAGATGCCTTTTTCCATAATGTTTACATTCATGTTTCTCGGATCGAGCATTTCCAACACTTGCCATTGGAGTTCCTAGAGCTTTAGATCTCAACTGTGATCTAGTTCGATCTATATCCGAATTTCCCACATTAGCCTTTGAATGACTATACTTATATCAAAATTTCTTGAAGCAGACTGAAATGATTTACCCAGAAATCTCTTTCTCACGTCCGTAGCTTCAAACTCAGCTTTTCTTTTATCTTTCTTGAGTGCCTTAACTTTTCACGCTCGTCAACAAGCACTACAAACTCTTTTATTTCCAGAATCCTAACCAGTAAGCGGATATCTTCATTAAGACCACAACTTGTTCATTTGTTCATGTTTCATTTGCACATATTAACATTTCATTTGCATATACATCACATAACATTCTTTGCACATATATATACTTACCTTTTATTACCAAGTATTGCATACATATCAATGTACCTGAATAGGAATGTCATTCACTTATTCACTTATTTCTCAAAACGCCCATTGAACCATTTAGAATCAATAGGATACTCAGATAACTCGAAAAGCTTGTACAATGCCAACATCCCTGATGTAGTCTTACATGTAATCAAATATCGATGCCACTATCCTAGATAGGGTCTTACACGAAGTCATATATTATGCTAATGTCCCAGCCATGTCTTACACTTAAATTTCAAATCAATGCCAACGTCCCAGACATGGTCTTACACGAAAACACATATCAGAATCCTATTTCATGACATACGTATCCTAACAACTCCTATGGTTCATATGGGGCTTTCAGATGTCATCACATTGTCGATGCTTTCTCGTATTCATATAATCTGACTCTTGAACAATTTAATATCATAATATATATATTACTCAATATACATACATTTGCATTACCATTTGACATTGAATTCAATCACACAAATAATACACATTTATAACATGATTTTGCAACGTCTATTAAAATATGAACTTACCTCATTCACTGTAACGACGAATTAGGTCGACTGTCCGATACTTTGATTCCTTCGATCTAGATCCAAATTCGATTTTTCTCAATCTAGATAATATCAAAAGTAGCTAATTTATTCAACAATTCATTCAATTTCATCCAAGACACATAAATTGACATTTTACACTTTAGCCCTAAAATTTCACATTTACGTACTTTAGTCCTTATTACACAAATACACAAAATTCACAAAATTACTTAAATACGCATGCTAGTAGAATTCTCTTTATTACTAAAGCAACCCATATTTTTCTTTTATTTCATATTTCAACATCATATTTTTCACATTTCATAAATTAGTCCAAAATTGACATTTTCACTCAAAATCACTTTATTAAACATGATAATCAAACATCAAAGATTTATTTTCTATATCAAACTACAAATTCATCACATTATCAACAATGGAAAATTTCAATTTCATCATCAATTCTAAAAATTAAAGCGTGGGTTTGCTAGCAGTCGAAGCAACGATCATAAAAACGTAAAAATTATTAAAACCGAATAAAAATAGGCTTACCAATAAGCTAAGAAGCTTGGCCGAATGCTTGAAGCTTCCACGGTTGTTCATCTTTCTCATTTTCAGTGGAAGATAATGAGTAGAAAGATGAAATTTGGCTTTATTATATTTTATTATCATTATTTACCTTTTTACTAAATAAACCTTTAAAATAAATCAAATTTACACAAATTCCAAACCAAATATCATACACTAACTCAAAATTGGATTAATTATCAAATAAGGACCTTTCCTTTATAGTTATATAGCTATTTGACACTTTTAACTTACAGAACCCAACTTTTATGCTTTACGCGATTTAGTTCTTTTTACCGAATTAACTACTTAAACAATAAAATTTCTTTACGAAAATTTAACACAACTCTAATATCATGATGTAAATATTAAAATAGTAATAAAATAAGTCAGATTGTGGTCCCAAAACCACTATTCCAACTATAGTCTAAATCGAGCTGCTACATATAGGGCACTGAGTGTGCGATTAAATTAAAGGAATATTAGAAGATGATCAAAATGTAATATCGAGCATTGAGTAGCTTAAAATTTGAATAACTATGTGTTAGTTAAGGTATGTATTAAATCTTTGTGGTTGATGAGTTTATAGATGAAGCTATGAATGGATGAATGAGTATTTTAGCTATGGATGATGTAACATCCCAAAATTGGGCCTAGTATGATTGGGCCCAATGGGCCTTGGGCGTAGGATTGTTTTCAATAATTGAGAATAAGAGAATGGCGTTCTAACAAATTAGACTTATTACTTAAGTGAATTTGGAAGGTTACGAGGTTTCTATGAAGTCTCGGGTTCAAGTTAGGCCAGAGGAAGACTTTTCATTTTGGACTTTTAGTGGATATGGCTGATGGAAGTAGGACTTAGGAATAAATGGGTGCAGTTAGGAGACACAAGAGGAGCTTGTGGCTTAGTGGCAAGTGGTGTGAATTGGCTGATGGGAGAACTAGGGTTCAAAACTCATGGAAAGCAATGGAGTTTTATTTTTGCTAAAAAGAGAAGAGATAATAAGGGGACAAGTGGAGGGATTAATAGAGGAAATCATGGAGATGGAGAGGAGATTGAGGAAGAAAATAAGGCAAGGTGAACTTTTTAATAAGGCAAGATGGAAGGGAATCAAAAGAAAAGGGCAAGTAAGGGGAACATGTGGCCTTTTTCAAGGGAAGTGTTATGAAAGGTATGGTTGGCCAACTTTTGACCATTATGGTCATGTATGTGGACAGTTTTGGTGGAAAGGGAGGTAGCTGAATTTTTGATAGGTCATTTGGTAGAATTTTGGTGTTGTTATGAAACACCCACACCCGCCCACGAGAATGGACCGGATCCGTATGTTCCTCAGTAACCTTGCTCAAATTCATTCAATACTTTGAAAACTGTATTTTGCAAGTCGCTTTGTTGTGGGTTGGGCTCAATTGAAAACAAATTTATTTTATATCAAAAACCCATTTGTTTTAGGTGACAAAATATTTTAACTTATTTTAAATTAAATGGGCTTATTCTTTATAAAGCCCTAAATTCATAACATAGTAATTAAAGCAGAAATAAAAACTGTCACGATGGCCTTATTACATAAAATGAAACCCAAAAAAAAAAAAATTGTACAGTACTTAAAATAAATAAAAATTCAAATTAAATTAAACTTCAAGCTGAACATGGCCACCACAAGCTCTGCCGTCCCGGTCCATTACTGCTCATCACCTGAAACATGTTCCCACAACGGGGTGAGTCGATAGACTCAATGTGTAACCAACACCAAAACATAATAGAAATAGGCACACCATACATATCATATTCATATAAGAATTCAAGATAATGATGCAAACCCAACCCAAACCTATATGCCATCCGCCCACTCCACCGCACCAACCTCGCACACCGTGGGGACTATTAAGTCAACCTCCTTCCGTTACACTCCATCGAAGGCGTCATTGCAATGACGTGCTCATCGCCCATCGATAATATTGTGTCATAGCCACCATCGTAATGTAAACCGGTTACCACTTAGTGAGACCAAGTCATCACATTCACTTAGTGAGACCAAGTCATCACATTCACTTAGTGAGACCAAGTCATCACTTTCACTTATAACATTGGTGAGACCGTAGTCAACACCTTCTTCCCTTTCACATAAATCCCGAATGCCCCAAATTATAAATATCATGCATAACATATATTTATTTCACTTTCACATCACTTTTCACTTGTATAACATTTATTTCAAATCCTAGTAGAAGTAGAAAATGTACTCAATACTTTGTACCATAATATGGCACTTTAGCCACTTTCTTTCACTTTCACATTAACATATATAACATATTTAAACCATAAAACTATTAAGAATAGTGTGGAATACACACTGTACCTTAGCCATATTCTTACACTTTCATATTAACACATATAATGAATTAAAGCCAGAATCTATCAAGATTTAGTGTAGGTACACACCGATTCGCTTAGCAATTCGCTGAGATTTCAAAAGCTAGATCTAATGTTTAGATCCTTAATCCCTACATTTGAATTGTCACTTATTACTTTAATAAAAAGCCATTCGGCCATAAATCCAAATCCTAGTAGGATTAGTACCCTAAAGCTTACCTTGTTGCCGATTTCCTATTATTCAAATCCCAAATTGATCTCTTGCTTTTAAGGATGTCGAAATTCTATAACCATATGTTAGATTTAGTCTAACATTAAAACATAAACATGGCCTTTGGCCGAATATACATATATCTTACCTTAAATCTTTTAAATCCCGAAACTTTCTTCTTGATTAATGGAGATGCCAAAATACCTTAGATCTAAAATCCCGAAATTCACCTTCCATATTTCGATCAATAAGATATAGGAGCGATTAGACTAACTTTCGGCTTAAAAGAAAGGAATACAATTACAACTATAGATCCTTACCCTCTATATTGAAATCGACAAATCCCTCCTGACACCACTTCAGAGATTCGACTTAGAGACTTGATGAACAATCGGCTATGATCCCCTTATGTATTCGGTTTCAAAGATGAAAGAAGAGAGGAATAATATGCTTAGAAGGAATAGGCTAGGATGCTAAAAGAGAAGAGGAAAAGAATGGATGCTCAAGAAAATTTCTAAGAGGAGAGGAGAAGGAATATTTGGTAAAAGAAAAGAGAGGAGAATGAATAATGAATAGCCCTAGTCTCATCCTTTTATAGCCAAAACTAGGCCAAGAATCCTTTGCTTGGCCACTACTCTTCCTTATGTGATAACTTTATCTCTTTAATTTTAAAACAAATAAAGTATAATCCTTATTATCTTCTAATTAGCCAAATTTAAAAGAGAGTGAAACTCCTCTTTGCAAGCCTTGTGCCGCCCACCTCTTGGGCTTCTAGAAGATAAAATAAAACTTATTTTATTTGCTTCCCATGTGACTTGAACTCGTGCCCAACTCCCTTGCATGTGGGCCATTTCACGAGGCCTTAGGTGGCATCTTCAGCCACTTTTCCAAGTCCGTTAATGGGTCAAATTTCACGATTTTATATTTTAAGGTCACCTGCCCTAAGTTCCCTTTGAACTTTAAAATTCGACATTTTGGGGTCATTTTAAGTTTCCAAAATTTTCGCTGCTCAGAATCTTGACATTTCCTAGGTTTCCAAAATGTTTAGTTTCTCTTTAGCATAGTTTCCAAAATGTTTACTTTCCTCTTTGGCTTTGTTTCCAAAATGTTTACTTTCCTCTTTTAGCTTAGTTTCCAAAATGTTCACTTTCCTAATTTACTTAGGTTTCCAAAATGTTCACTTTCCTAATTTGTTTAGGTTTCCAAAAATGGTCATTTTCCTATTTTCAACTTAACATTTCTAAATCATTTCCAAGTTTCCTTACATTTCCCTGCATTTCCTTTCATTTCCTTACATTTCCTTTCATTTCCTTTCATTTCTTTTCATTTCCTTGCATTTCTCTACATTTGCATACATTTCCATACATTTCCATACATTTCCTTACATTTCCATACATTTCCTTACATTTCCATATATTTCCATACATTTCCTTACATTTCCAAGGTTCCAAAATGCACAAAGACATATCACAAGAACATGCTATTTCATAAAATTAAAAATGCACACAATGGGATTCGAACCTCTTCCTCAAAGTACTTCACTTGATGCCATAACCCTTGCACCTTGGGTGGCATCCCTTGCCACTTTTCCACATCACTTCTTATTTTTAACTTAAAACCAATAATTGTCCAAAGCTTTCTTCCATCCTAAGATTTTAAAACCCTTAATTCACTTCCAAACACCGCCAAAACCTACTACTCATGAATTATGCACAAACGATAACCCCTAGTCTAGGATGTTACGCTTCTACCCTCCTTAAAAATAATTTCGCCCTCAAATTACTTACTAACAACAGACAATCCTTCTCACCAAGACTTATGCTTATGTCACAGACTCGATCTTAATAGAACCATCATACTTTCCAGCACAATCTCTAAGTTCACGCCCTTAGAACTCATTTCTAACATCGCGATTTAACTGATTAAGAAGTTTTATGTATAAAAATTTTGTTTCATTGATTAACCGCAAGAAGTTTTATGGAAAGAAATTTAGAGTGGTTCTTTCAGATTCATACATGCACACGCCTTTTTCATTCATTCATACATCCATCAAACAATTATGAACCTTAGTTCATTCTGAGAAACGCTAGTAGTTTTCATTTGTTGTCGTTTTTCCACTACCCGGGTATTTTCGTAATTTGTCCTATGTGGTATTTTCGTAATTTGTCAAAATAAGGTTCCTTGGTGATTTTGTCAATAAGGGTATTTTGGTAATTTTGAAATCCAAGGGTATTTTGGTAATTAACCCCGGTAAATTTGTAAATCTCGATAAATCAAGGGTACTTTGGAATTTACAAAACTTGAAGGTTGTTTTTGAGAATTTGTTTTCCAAATCAGTGTTGTTGCAGAAATTTTTGAAGATCGGGGGTCATTCTGGTAATTTTGTAACTTGAGGGTATTTCGATAATTTGTAGATTAGGGGTAATTTCGTAATTTTCCAAAATCAAGGTATTTTTTTGATAGGTTGCAAATTAGGGTTTTTGAACTTTTATGAAATAATGAAATTTTGGCAAAACTGTTGAGTAGTTGGCCATTTTATAACCAAGGGCATTTTTGTAATTTTACCTTTAGGGGTATTTTTGTAAATCAGAAAATTTTTTCGAGAATTTGTGTAAAAAGAAATAATTTTCGTGAATTAAAGAGAGAACATATGATTTTAAGAATTTTTAATATTAGGGTTCTAAAAAATGGCTAGTTCCCTTTCGGGTTTTAGTTATTGGGTTTAGCCTATGACCGAGCCTCCTTGGTCGTATGAACCAAAGCTACGCACAAGCAAGATTCGAGTGGAGAGGAGGTGAGTCATGCGACTGCTAAGTACCAATCTCCCACTGAAACCATTCCTAGACATACGCATGTGGGTTGCCACACCCTAACTTGATTGACTTAGCCATAGGTTTTTTAGTGTATTAAGTCTTATGTATCCGTGTTTGAGTAGACTAATCTTAGGGTTCAAGTTCCTATCATGCTATTCTACGCTCCATTCCTTTTCTACCTTCTATAATTCACATAATCATACAGATAGATAGGGGTACTTACCGGTGGATCATGGGTCTGAGACTTAGGTGCCATGCTATCAAACCCGTCTACTTTCGTAAATATTTTCATAAAACTCATTTGGACTTTCTTCGAAAACGCTTTTGGGCCTTAGGCCACAAGTTGAGAGTTTAAAATGGGCTCGATACTAAATCAAACACCCTACACCCTACCACGAGAATGGACCAGATCTGGTATGTTCCTCAAGCAACCTTGTTCAAATTCATTCAATACTTTGAAATCTGTGTTTTGGAAGTCGCTTGTTGTGGGTTGGGCTCAATTGAAAACAAATTTATTTTATATCAAAACCCATTTGTTTTAGGTGACAAAATATTTTAACGTATTTTAAATTAAATGGGCTTATTCTTTATAAAGCCCTAAATTCATAACATAGTAATTAAAGTAATTAAAACTGCCACGATGGCCTTATTACATAAAATGAAACCCAAAAAAATAAAATTGTACAAGACTTAAAATAAATAAAGATTCAAATTAAATTTAACTTCAAGCTGAACATGGCCACCACAAGCTCTGTCGTCTCCTGGTCCATTATCGCCATCACCAAACATGTTCCCACAACAGGTAAGTCGATAGACTCAATGTAACCAACACCAAAACATAATAGAAATAGGCACACCATACATATCATATTCATATAAGAATTCAAGATAATGATGCAAACCCAACCCAAACCTATATGCCATCCGCTACACTCCACCGTACCAACCTCGCACACCGTGGGACTACTAAGTCAACCTCCTTCCGCTACACTCCATCGAAGGCGGTCATTGCAATGACGTGCTCATCGCCCATCGATAATATTGTGGCATAGCCACCATCGTAATGTAACCGGTTACCACTTAGTGAGACCAAGTCATCACATTCACTTAGTGAGACCAAGTCATCACATTCACTTAGTGAGACCAAGTCATCACTTTCACTTATAACATTGGTGAGACCGTAGTCAACACCTTCTTCCCTTTCACATAAATCCCGAATGCCCCAAATTATAAATATCATGCATAACATATATTTATTTCACTTTCACATCACTTTTCACTTGTATAACATTTATTTCAAATCCTAGTAGAAGTAGAAAATGTACCTAAATACTTTGTACCATAATATGGCACTTTAGCCACTTTCTTTCACTTTCACATTAACATATATAACATATTTAAACCATAAAACTATTAAGAATAATGTGGAATACACACGGTACCTTAGCCATATTCTTACACTTTCATATTAACACATATAATGAATTAAAGCCAGAATCTATCAAGATTTAATGTAGGGTACACACCGATTCGCTTAGCAATTGTTGAGATTTAAAAGCTAGATCTAATGTTTAGATCCTTAATCCCTACATTTGAATTGTCACTTATTACTTTAATAAAAAGCCATTCTACCATAAATCCAAATCCTAGTAGGATTAGTACCCTAAAGCTTACCTTGTTGCCGATTTCCTATTATTCAAATCCAAATTGATCTCTTGCTTTTTTAAGGATGTCAAATTCTATAACCATATGTTAGATTTAGTCTAACATTAAAACATAAACATGGCCTTTGGTCAATATACATATATCTTACCTTAAATCTTTTAAATCCCAAACTTTCTTCTTGATTAATGGAGATGCCAAAATACCTTAGATCTAAAATCCCGAAATTCACCTTCCATATTTCGATCAATAAGATATAGGAGCGATTAGACTAACTTTCAGCTTAAAAGAAAGGAATACAATTATAACTATAGATCCTTACCCTCTATATTGAAATCGACAGATCCCTTCTGACACCACTTCAGAGATTCGGCTTAGAGACTTGATGAACAATCGGCTATGATCCCCTTACGTATTCGGTTTCAAAGATGAAAGAAGAGAGGAATAATAGGCTTAGAAGGAATCGGCTAGGATGCTAATAGAGAAGAGGAAAAAGAATGGATGCTCAAGAAAAATTTCAGCAGAGGGAGAGGAGAAGGAATATTTGGCAAAAGAAAAGAGAGGGAGAATGAATAATGAATAGCCCTAGTCTCATCCTTTTATAGCCAAAACTAGGCCAAGAATCCTTTGCTTGGCCACTACTCCTCCTTATGTGATAACTTTATCTCTTTAATTTTAAAACAAATAAAGTATAATCCTTATTATCTTCTAATTAGCCGAATTTAAAAGAGAGTGAAACTCCTGTTTTGCAAGCCTTGTGCCGTCCACCTCTTGGGCTTCTAGAAGATAAAATAAAACTTATTTTATTTGCTTCCCATGTGACTTGAACTCAAGCCCAACTCCCTTGCATGTGGGCCATTTCCTGAGGCCTTAGGTGGCATCTTCAAGCCACTTTTCCAAGTCCGTTAATGGGTCAAATTTCACGTACTTTATATTTTAAGGTCACTGCCCTAAGTTCCCTTTGAACTTTAAAATTCGACATTTCGGGGTCATTTTAAGTTTCCAAAAATTTTCATACTCAGAATTTTGACATTTCCTAGGTTTCAAAATGTTTAGTTTCTCTTTAGCGTAGTTTCCAAAATGTTTACTTTCCTCTTTAGCTTAGTTTCCAAAATGTTCACTTTCCTAATTTACTTAGGTTTCCAAAATGTTCACTTTCATAATTTGCTTAGGTTTCCAAAATGGTCATTTTCCTATTTTCAACTTAACATTTCTAAATCATTTCCAAGTTTCCTTACATTTCCTCGCATTTCCTTTCATTTCCTTTCATTTCCTTTCATTTCCTTTCATTTCCTTTCATTTCCTTGCATTTCTACATTTCCTTACATTTCCATACATTTCAATACATTTCCATACATTTCTTACATTTCCATACATTTCCTTACATTTCAGATATTTCCATACATTTCCTTACATTTCCAAGGTTCCAAAATGCACAAGACATATCACAAGAAACATGCTATTTCATAAAAGTAAAAATGCACACAATGGGATTCAACCTCTTCCCTCAAAGTACTTCACTTGATGCCATAACCCTTGCACCTTGGGTGGTGTCCTTGCCACTTTTCCACATCACTTGTTTTTAACTTAAAACCAATAATTGTCCAAAGCTTTCTCTTCCATCCTAAGATTTTAAAAACCCTTAATTCACTTCCAAACACTGCCAAAACCTACTACTAATGAATTATGCACAAACGCATAACCCCTAATCTAGGATGTTACATGTTAGGCAAAAATCACTTTTGCACTATTTTCTATTTTTCTTCAAACTCTTTCTTTTGATTTGTGCTGAATTTACAAGCCATTAGTGAGCATATTTTCTTCACTTCTTCCTTGGGTTCCGAAACCTTAATCCATCTTCCACCATTTTTCTTGTTACCGAAATACTCACATTTCTCTTTGGTTCATATCTCTTTTGGTGTTGACCAAAACACTCCAAACACCTTGATACATCTTCTCCTTTCTTTTAATCATTTCTACTCACTTGTGTTGATACTCACTCGTTTGATCAATCGAGTTATAGTGGAAGGTTAAAACTCTGACTCATCCGTAGCCATTGTACAATGTTAGAAATCGGAACTAATATCGTTAAGGTAAGGGATCCATCATGGTTCTTTTTGGATCATTACGTTGACTAGTTATTTTACTCAATGATATAGTAGTTGTGACTAATCAATTATATTTTTAGGGACTAAATCACTCGATCTATCCCTCGTAATAAGAGAATCGGATTGTTGGTAAGTGATATAGATTGTTAATCAATCAAAATATTGGTTGAAGTGGTAAATTAGGTTTGGACTAATTGTTGACCAATTGTACTTTTAGGTGCCGCGAAGAGTATCGTGTTACGGATCCTGTAATAAGGTGTGTAATCTTGTACCTTTCGTATACGTATCTAAACTGGTGTGTAATCTCACACTTCTCTGAAAGTTTGTATGAAATATTCTATGAATCAGTCGAAATATCAAGAAAACCAAAATCGACATCTCAGAATCACCGAAAGCGCATGTATGATCATAGTGGTAATTATATTTTGTAATAAAACAATTTTGGTTAGAAACAATGATGTGTTTTTGAAAAAACACAAAAAAAAAAGAGAAAGGGAATTAGAAATTGAATGTGATATCCATAAAAGCTTACTGTGTTTATTTTGATAAGGAAGAAATGGAGAAGGAAAATGAATTTTATATTCTGAGATATGATAATTTTAGTGAGACTGGTTCTGAATGATTTTGTGGTTCCCTGTTCTGTCTTGGAAAAATCATATAAAATTGTACAAAGTGAATTATGGGATATAATTTTTATTTATGGATTCCTTATTGAGCCTAATTTCAATATAAACAAGTGGGAGCAGTACATGAAAATAGTATAGTGAGATATTTGAAATTAAGAAAGGAGATGTCAGAATCATTGAACAGTGAAACAAGGGAAAATTTAAGGAATAAGCTGTACTAAATGGTTAAGCCAAAAATTCTAGAAATATTATAGTAAGAATATATATGAGTCTAGTTTTAAGAAAAATTTACAGATTTAGATTTCGAGAAGTTATAGTCAATTTAGTCAGTACGACACAGATGGACAGTTTAAATTTTTATGCCCAAATTAGTAGTTAAGTTTGGATTACGAAATTACCAAATTACCCTTAGTGGGTGATATTACAAATTTACAAAATGCCCCTATGGGTTGAATTACTGAAATACCCTTAGTGGGTAAGATTACCGAATTGCTGAGATGCCTCTAAAGGGCCGAAATACGATATTGCTTAATAGATTGAATTGACATATTGCCTTATGGGCCAATTGGACATATTGATTAATTGGCCAATATGATATTTTGTTATATGGGCCAATCTGATATTTTTGTAACATCCTGAATTAATGGGCCTATGAGTTCTATGTGCGTGGTTGTGCTTACTATGCTCGTTAGAATGTTTTAGGGGTCCAGAATGGGCTCGAAGTTGGGCTGAGGCCTTAGTTGAATTTTCTGTTTGGATACTCTAGTGGAAAGCCTGATAAGTTAGGGCTTAAAAGAGGTTATCTGTGTTTTAGAATACAAGATGGGCTTGTGGCCCAGTGGCAAAGTGGCGCCACTTAGAGAGAGTAGAGAAGTGGCGTCAGTTGAGAAGGCCGAAATTCAAGTTTCATAAAGCCCAATTCTTTTTAATTGAATCTAGTTAATTTTCGGCAAGTAGATGGGTAGGGTGGGACGGCAGTGATGCTTGAAATTAGGAATTTTTTTTTATGATGATAATATGCTGATAAAGGAAGGAAGTGGTGGTGTTATCCATGACACTGAGGATGAGTGGCAGAAAAATATAAGGGAGGAAAATTTGGATTTATCTGCTGGTCACAGTGGTGGCCGAAATTCCAACACTGAGTGCAAAGGGGGAAAACAGCTAGATAGGGCTAACGGGGTGCCGAATTCTCATTATTTTCCTGAAGCATAGCTTTTTGATTTTCTTTCACTTTTCTTTTCTCCTCCTAATTTCGACAACTAAGGGCTCTTCTTCTCCTTTTCTACCTAAACCGAAAACTCCTAAATCTACTTTCCTCTCCACTTTCATATCATAGTCGATTGATCTTGAAAACCCTAAATGTCTGAGCCTCTCTATTTTTCTTTTTGGCTTTTTCATCCAGTTTTCCTAATCATTGCCAAATCCTGTCCACTATTAGGCTAATATCGAAATCTCTTATGTATCATTCGGATCTGCTGTGATAAGGTAAGAGTGTTCTCTTATTCCTTTGTTATTTTTTGGTTTTTGGAGATCATAGCCGAATGGCTAGTAGGTTGTAAGGCCATCATTAGTTGCTGTTTGTATTCACTGATCTTGTGTTCTTTTGGGCGACATTCTGGGTTTTTGAAGGGGATCTAATTGCCTAGGTTTCTGAGCTAAAAATTGTTAGCCTTCAAACCACATTACTTTTTCGGGATTTCAAGGTAAGGGTTTCCATTCTCCCTAAGTGTTAAATCAATTTCCTTTCTTTATTGTGCCTTAAACTAATGCCTCGTTAAGTAATCATTATAGTGACTAAGGTCACTAATGCCTCGTTAAGTAATCATTATAGTGACTAAGGTCATTCATAGACTGGAATGTCAGCAAATCAAAGGAAGGGGTTGGATCTATAGTCCCGCCCCAAAGTTCAAGAAATGCGCGGTGTCAGTGGTATAGGATTAGCCGCCGGGTTGTGGACCGGCTCCGATCAAAACCTTAGGCAGGTAGCAATCGTATCGACTTCTAATAGTGGCGACATAGAAAGTACTGTCCTATAGGTAATCAGGTGTGTAGATCCCTATCATACTAGTTAATCTATATTATATGTATATTATGGGCTAAAAGCAAGAAAATAAGGCTATATGAACAATCGTATTACCTAGAAAGGGTAGGCAAAGGATGCCAGGTACGTAATCATAGAAACTTCTCCATGTGTATCGAAGTATGCGAAAGTCTGTGATATGTTTAGATAGTATAATTTTCTGATTCTTTCATGTATGTACGCATGGGATGTGATTGATATGATGAAGGCGAAGAAGGTCGCATGGCGATCGGTGGCTTTGCCACATAGGTCACATAGGGATCGGTCTTTATGACAGGCAGCACAGCTGTCAAAATACTACAGTGTATTATTAAGGTCGCATGGCGATCGGTGGCTTTACCACATAGGTCACATAGTGATCGGTCTTTATGAAAGGCAGCAGAGCTGTCGATATAGTGTGTAGCGGATGGAGGGTTGATTGAAGAAATCCCCACAGTGTGATGGTTAGTACGGGGGTGTGTAGAGGATGGACTCTTATGTTTGGGATGGGCCATGTTGCATGTAAATATATATTCTGTTGCTATTGTGTATGGGCCAAGGACCATGATGTGTTTGTGGGCCTTAAGGCTTTTATGTGTTTTCGGGATTTGCACACTGAGTCTTGGTGACTCACCCTTTTATTTTTCCCAACTTTTCAGATGGGCAGTAGATCATGGACATGGGAGCCGAGGCGGACTCTATGGGCCATCAAGTCTTTTTTCTTCATCGACTATTTTTGATTTTTCTTTAAGTTTCAATTTTGGGATTATTTTTGTAATAAGGCCTCCATAACTTAGGTTATCAAACTATATCTTTTTTTCTTTATGTTACGTCTTATAAACTTGTGTTTTCAAAGTCTTAGTTATAAAGTGAAAGGAAAATGGGTTTTTTCTAGCATGTTCAACGCAAATGTTAAAGTTTCTTCAAAAATGTCACAATTAATGATTAATCGGCTAAAATAAACTGAGATTTTCAAAACCCTTCAAAGCAAAGGTTTCAACATTCAACCCGTAGCATACCAAATCCGGTCATGACGTATTGGTGGGTTTGGGGTGTTACATTTTTGGTATTAGAGGCCAGTTCAAAACTCGGGCTGTGAAATGGGTCCAGTAGTGATTTGTAAAAGTGATGTAAGTTTGAGAAAAGTTCAGTTGAGATATGGCCTTCGAGTCTACTGGCACCCGATCCACGCAGGTAAGTATTCTAAACACAATATGTGATATGCATGTTGGGCTTGATGGGCTCTCTAGGGACGTAGGCTAGTATGCTAGAGTTTATGGACTTTAGGTTTAGTATAAACAATTCTTCAAATCTCATAAGACTTAATTTCTAATTAAACATGTCTGTGAACAAGTCACAGGGTTAGGGTGTGGTAACAGGCATACGCATGTCTAGGATTGAATCCAGGGAGAGCTTGGTATTTAAGCGGCCCAAGTGACTCACCTCCTCTTTTCTGGAATCCTACCTGGTGCGTAGTGACTATTCATCGTAGCCACGGGGGCTTGTTGACGGGCCAAATTTTATAACTAAAACCTGAAAAGGACCAGCCACCGTATTTTTGTAAAATTACTTATATCTCTAGTTTTGTAAAATTTCTGAAATACCCTGGATTTGTAAAAATTACCAAAATTTGTAAAAATTATCGAAATACCCCAGTTGGTAAAATTACCAAAATACCCTCAGATTGTAAAATTATCAAAATACCCCTATTTTGTAAAATCACCAAGATACCCTATTTTGGAAAATTATGAAAATACCCCTGTAGGATAAAAATTATGAAAGAACCCCTGGGTAGTGGAATGATAAAAATACCCTTATGTGATGAATGTGAGTTCATGGATGTTACTTGTATGTTGATGCGTGATGGTTCAATGTATGTGGATTCTAGAGCTAGAAAATACAAATCTGAGAACTGAACCTTGTAGATAGAGTTCGAATTTGAAAAAACTACTGTTAAAACTACTTTTCATAAGATTGTTTGTTATTAATCACTGAAAGAAATTAATAATTCATAAAATTCCTAATCAGATAAACGCGAATCAGTAGAATGAACACTAGAGGACATGGTGTGCATGGCCGAGGAGAGGCAAGATTGCTATGTCGAAACCGGTAGGGTCTGGTCACGAGTCAGGGAATGAGGTACCAGTGCCACCACCGTAGAGGTAGAATTTCGAGATCGACGACCGGAGATGATGCGTATCTCAAAGATGTTGAGGGTGTTAGAGAGGGTTGTCAAGGTGCATGGGCACAGAGCCCAAAATCTGTCGAAGAGACTTAGAGCTAATGGGCCAGAAGTGTTTAGGGGAATTTCTAGTATTGCCCCGAGTACAGTTGAGTATTGGTTGGGGCGATCGAACACATAATGGATGATCTAGATTTCACATCAAAAGAAAAGCTGAAAGGAGTAGTGTCACTTCTCCGAGACGAAGCTTATCAATGGTGGCTTACGGTTAAGGATGGTACAGTGGCTGACCGTATCACCTAGGATTACTTCAGAATGGTGTTCCAGAGTAAGTACATTGGAACGAGTTATGTGGATGCGCAGCATAGAACATTTCTAAATTTGGTTCAGGGAAGTAGGTCGGTGGCGGCGTATGAAGTGGAATTCTTACGCTTGAGCCGTTATGCTTGAGGGATAGTGGCCACAGAACATGAACAGTGTGTTCGATTTAAAGATGGCCTGAAGGATGATTTACGTGTTTTGATAGCTCCATAGAGGGAGAGGGAATTTACTGTGCTTGTGGAGAAGGCTAAGATAGTTGAGGAGGTAAAGCGAATGGAAAGACTGAATCGGGATAAATATAGAAGTGGAAGTAAGAGGAATTTTGGATCACTAGGAGTAGCTGGGCATACTCAAAAAAGACCTATGTCGGATGGGCCGAACCGGGTGGAGAGACCTGCTGCTAACCAGACACAGAGGTGTGTTCGCTGTGGTAAATTCCATGTAGGTGAGTGTTGGGTAGGCAGTGGAAAGTACTTTAGGTGTGGGTCTTTGGACCATCAAATTAGGGACTGTCCACAGCCACGGAGCGATGTAGGATTCGTTGGGCAGGGAAATGCTCAGCAGTAGAGGGGGTCAGCAGCCGTAGAAGGGTCGTGGTCCAGCTAAAAGTGGTAACGATTTTGGTCAGGGCCGTGAAGCACCAAGCCGAGGGGCAGGAAACACTGAGGTGAGACAGTTGGGGTTAGTCTATGCTGCCAAATGTCGAGAGGAGGCTGACACATCGGATATTATAATCGGTACGTTTTTAATATTTGGTTTGCC
Organism: Gossypium rotundifolium; assembly: GCA_025506655.1. Classification (NCBI taxonomy): domain Eukaryota; kingdom Viridiplantae; phylum Streptophyta; class Magnoliopsida; order Malvales; family Malvaceae; genus Gossypium; species Gossypium rotundifolium. The sequence goes on from CP106725.1 coordinate 67,529,222, forward strand.
TTACACTACATTAATTGACATTAGGTCGACATATTCATATGTTGCTAGTAGTGTGTCTGGAACTTTAAGTTTAGATTTCGAGATTACCCCTAGGGCAATAGCTATAATTAGCCCATTAGGACAATCTGTGGTAGTAGATAAACTCTATAGGGAGGTACCCTTAGAAGTTCAGGGAATAATTTTCCTCACTGATCTGATGAAATTACCTTTGGGGGAGTTTGATTTAATTTTAGTCGTGGATTGACTGATGAAGTACCAAGCTAATGTAGATTGTGCAGCCAAGCGTATGGTGTTAAAAACCCCCAAAAGTGGTGAAGTGTTAGTGATAGGAGAAAGGGGAACCGTCAGTTTAATGCGTTGTGACCCTAAGAGTAGAAAGGATGGTGAGAAAAGGATGCAAGACGATATTAATGTTTGTTTGGGCTCTGAAGCCAAGGAACTAACTATTGGGGACATTAGGATGGTGAAGGAATTTCTTGATGTTTTCCTAGAAGAGCTTCCGGGATTACCTCCGGATTATAAAGTGGAGTTTGGTATCGATCTTCTTCCGGGAACAACACCATTGTCTATCGCTCCATATAGGATGGCGCCAAAGGAATTGGTAGAGTTGAAAGCACAAATACAAGAGTTGTTAGATAAAGGATTTATTTGACCAAGTGTGTCACCTTGGGGAGTGCCGGTGTTATTTCTTAAGAAGAAGAATGGATCAATGCGTATGTGCATTAGCTACCGTCAGCTAAACAAGTTGACTATCAAGAACAAGTATCCATTGCCAAGGATTGATGACTTGATCGATCAACTGAAAGGGGCGTCAGTGTTCTCAAAGATAGATCTGAGATCAGGGTACCATCCGCTTAAGGTCAAGGAGCCAGATATTCATAAGACGACTTTTAGGACTCGCTATAGTCATTACGAGTTCATGGTAATGCCATTCGGATTGACCAATGTGCCAGCAGCATTTATGGACATGATGAATCGAATATTCCAACCCTACTTGGATCTATTTATAGTGGTATTCATAAATGATATCCTGGTTTATTCAAGATCGGAGGAGGAACATGACTCACACCTTCGAGTGGTTTTGCAGATCTTGAGGGAGAAGCAGCTGTATGCCAAATTCAGTAAGTGTGAATTTTGGGTAAGAGAAGATACGTTATTAGGCCATGTTGTGTCGGCAGAGGGGATTAGGGTTAACCCTCAAAAAATTGAAGTGGTCTTGGATTGGAAGCCGCCTAGGTCTGTGGCAGAAATTCAGAGTTTTCTTGGTCTGTCAGGTACTATCGAAGGTTTGTTGAAGGATTTTCTTCAATCTCGACACCATTGACCAAGTTATTATGGAAAGGAGTTCTGTTTATTTGGTCTAGTAAGCAGCAAGAGAGTTTCGAGAAGTTGAAAAGGATTTTGACGGAGGCTCCAGTATTGATTCAACCGGA